>CAWUFW010003348.1:0-425000 GCA_963921515.1 Calotriton arnoldi | reverse complement strand
CTGAACTAACTATAACGGGGGAATTTCACGGGTTTTGTACGAGTGCAATGTCCAAGTAACTATAACTGTCCCTAAAACCTATGGTTTTTTCAGTGAATTTCAAAGGTTTTTTAAATGCTAATTTGTAACTATAACGTGTCTGAAACCTATGGTTTTTTCAGTGAATTTCAAAGGTTTTTTAAATGCTAATTTGTAACTATAACGTGTCTGAAACCTATGGTTTTTTCAGTGAATTTCAAAGGTTTTTTAAATGCTAATTTCTAACTATAACGTGCCTGAAACCTACGGTTTTTTCAGTGAATTTCAAAGGTTTTGTAAATGACAATTTTTAAATGTATTAATTGTTATATTAATTTTTTTCATACTGATTTACTACATTTTTAGAAACAATTTTTTTTTACATATTTTATTTTTTAAATTACATTGTAATTACATTATACATTACATTACAAAAAATACTTTCTCAGAATGAATTACTTTAGTTTAAATACTTTGCAGATAGGCAATAGACTTTTAAGTACAGTAGTTACAGTTGTTGCAATGGGCAACACATTTTCAAACACAATGCAACATTCAGCTCAATGTGAATTTCTAGTTAAATGCAATTAGTTACTTTATGGATTACTTTTGTAACCACAGGACTGGATCCTAGATTCAGTCCTGGTACATCTCCTGTAAACAGTTGAGTAAAAGCGTTTTGGTTACAGTCGTGATTTTTAAGGAATATTATTGTATTTTAAAAGTTGACACTTAGAAACTTTTTCTCATAGAATCACCAATGTTATCCTATGGAAGGAAATTCACTTAGCAGGTAAAAACTGTTATCGTTACTTTTTCTTACTCAGTGTTGGATCCTGGATCCAGCACTGGTGCATCTCCTGTAAACAGTTGAAAGAATGCGTTTAAGTCATACAGGCGATTTTTAAGGAATATTTGTAGTTTGTGAAAATCAACACTTTGAAACTTTTTGCTGAAAACCAGTCAATCTTAGCCTATGAAGGAAATTCAAGTTACCGGTAAGTACGGTTAAAATTACTTTTGAGGATCAGTACTGGGCTGAAAGATGCAGCACTGAGGTCTCTCCTGATAACAGGTGAGTAAATCGGAATTCGTATTTCGGCTGATTTTAGAGGAATATTTTAAAGTTCCAAAACTCCACACTTAGAAGAATTTCCAAGTGAAACCAGTCAATGTTAGACTATGAAGGAAATTCAAGTTACCGGTAAGTACGGTTAAAATTACTTTTCAGGATCAGTACTGGGCTGAAAGATGCAGCACTGAGGTCTCTCCTGATAACAGGTGAGTAAATCGGAATTCGTATTTCGGCTGATTTTAGAGGAATATTTTAAAGTTCCAAAACTCCACACTTAGAAGAATTTCCAAGTGAAACCAGTCAATGTTAGCCTATGAAGGAAATTCAAGTTACCGGTAAGTACGGTTAAAATTACTTTTCAGGATCAGTACTGGGCTGAAAGATGCAGCACTGAGGTCTCTCCTGATAACAGGTGAGTAAATCGGAATTCGTATTTCGGCTGATTTTAGAGGAATATTTTAAAGTTCCAAAACTCCACACTTAGAAGAATTTCCAAGTGAAACCAGTCAATGTTAGCCTATGAAGGAAATTCAAGTTACCGGTAAGTACGGTTAAAATTACTTTTCAGGACCAGTACTGGGCTGAAAGATGCAGCACTGAGGTCTCTCCTGATAACAGGTGAGTAAATCGGAATTCGTATTCCGGCTGATTTTAGAGGAATATTTTAAAGTTCCAAAACTCCACACTTTGAAGAATTTCCAAGTGAAACCAGTCAATGTTAGCCTATGGAAAGAAATTCAAATTACTGGTAAGTACGGTTAAAATTACTTTTCAGGACCAGTACTGGGCTGAAAGATACAGCACTGAGGTCTCTCCTGATAACAGGTGAGTAAATCGGAATTCGTATTTCGGCTGATTTTAGAGGAATATTTTAAAGTTCCAAAACTCCACACTTAGAAGAATTTCCAAGTGAAACCAGTCAATGTTAGCCTATGAAGGAAATTCAAGTTACCGGTAAGTACGGTTAAAATTACTTTTCAGGACCAGTACTGGGCTGAAAGATGCAGCACTGAGGTCTCTCCTGATAACAGGTGAGTAAATCGGAATTCGTATTTCGGCTGATTTTAGAGGAATATTTTAAAGTTCCAAAACTCCACACTTAGAAGAATTTCCAAGTGAAACCAGTCAATGCTAGCCTATGGAAGGAAATTCAAGTTACTGGTAAGTATGGTTAGAATTACTTTTCAGGACCAGTACTGGGCTGAAAGATACAGCACTGAGGTCTCTCCTGATAACAGGTGAGTAAATCGGAATTCGTATTTCGGCTGATTTTAGAGGAATATTTGCACAATGGTGAAGGGAGGGGGCGGGGCCTGAGGTGACATCTGTGCAAACGCGCCCCGTTGCACGTTTTAAGTTGGGGGATTAAGTCCCCTTGAATCCTGAGGGTCCCTAGGGGCCAACTAGCCCACCAGGAACCTCCAATATGCGCCAGGGGGCTGCGTTGCAGAGACGTGTAGAGAGGCCACACCCCTTTACACCTCTCTGCAACGCAGCTCTGTGGCGCTTTCTGGATGTACCTGTTGGGCTAGTTGGCCCCCAGGGACCCTCAGGATTGAAGGGATTTAATTCCCCATCTTAAAACGCGCCACGGGGCCTGTTTGCACACATGTCACCTGAAGCCCCGCCCCTCCCTTCACCACTGTGCAAACGCGCCCGTGGCGCGTTTTAAGTTGGGGATTAAGTCCCTTGAATCCTGAGGGTCCCCGGAGTCCAACTAGCCCACCATATACCTCCAAAAGCGCCACAGAGCTGCGTTGCAGAGAGGTGTAAAAGGGTGTGACCTCTCTACACGTCTCTGCAACGCAGCCCCTGGCGCATATTGGAGGTTCCTGGTGGGCTAGTTGGCCCCAGGGACCCCCAGTATTCAAGGGGAATTGTCCCCTCTGCAAACGCGCCAGGGGCGCGTTTGCAGAGTGGTGAAGGAAGGGGCGGGGCCTGCGGGCCCGATCGTTTTTTTTGTCCCCTGAAGGGGGGCTGTGTGGCCCCCTTCCTTTTTTCTCTTTTGGGCCCTGGGGACCCCATCCCCCAGGGCCTTACCCCTTTTTAAATTACAAAAAAAAAAAAACGGGAAGGGGCCGCGTTGCCCCCTTCCCTGGGCCTGTATTGGCCCCGGGGACCCCATCCCCCGGGGCATGGCCTCTATATTTATTATTTTGAGGGGGCAGCGTGGCCCCCTCCTCTGGCCATTTTAAGGCCCCGGGGACCCCATCCCCCGGGCCGGCCTTTCCATTTTTTTTTTTACATTTTTTTTTACATTTTTTGGAGAGGGGGCCGCGTGGCCCCCCTCCCGGGCCACTACTTGCCCCGGGGACCCCATCCCCCGGGGCTGGCCCTTCTCCGTTGGGGACTGTGGGGGTCCCCAATCCCCCCACAGTCCCGCCGGCTCCCACGTCCCTTGGGAGCCGGCATTGCTATTCCACATGGGGAGCAGCTAACATGCTGCTCCCCATGTGGAAAAGCAATCGCTTTGGATATTGGAAGAGAGAGCAGGTTTCCCTGCTCTCTCTTCCAATATCCAAAGCAGTTTGCTATGGCAGGACGGGAGCCGCGAGGCTCCCGTCCCTGCCATAGCAAACTACAGTGTCCCGGGGTAGGCACCCCGGGACACTGCAGGAGCCGGCCCTGGGGGTGGTGGTCCCCAGGGCCATCAAGGGCTTCCAGGAGGGGGGCCGCGCGGCCCCCCTCCCATTCTTTACACAGCCCCGGGGAGGTGGTGGTCCCCGGGGCTCTGGGGTCCGTAACGGACCGACATATTAAAATGTTTAGTGCCCCGGGGAGGTGGCGGTCCTCGGGGCGTGTGGGGGCTGGAGCCCCCCACACTGGTTTTATTATTAATTAAAAAAAAGCCCCGGGGAGGTGGTGGTCCTCGGGGCTGCGGGAGGGCTCAGAGCCCTCCCGCACCATTTTTTAAAAAGCCCCGGGGGGTGGCGGTCCCCGGGCCTTTGAGGCCCCCACACATTAAATTATCCCCCCACCATGCCCCCGGGACTTGGGCCACCCGGGGGCCACTAACATCGAAGCGCGGAGACCGCGCTTCGATTTTTTTGGCAGGATTCGCGCACCCTGAGCGCATCCTGCCGATTTTTTTTTTTTGCCCAGGGGTCCTTGTGGGACCCCTGAGCAGGCCTAGGGGTTAGGGGGTTTCTACCCTGCCCCCTTTGTGCGTTTGCGCACTTGTTTCTTTTTTTCTCGGCGGGATACGCGCACCCTAAGCGCATCCCGCCGATTTAAAAAAAAAAAATCTTTTTCTGCCCAGGGGGTCCTTGTGGGACCCCCTGAGCAGACCTAGGGGTCAGGGTGTTTCTACCCTGCTCCCTTTTGCGCTTTGCGCACTTGTTTCTGTCCCTCGGTTCTACCGAGGGACAAAATGGCTGCCAACACTTCTTGATTTGGAGTGTTGACAGCCAATTAGCATGCAGCTCGTGATCGGGAGGGTACGCGGATCCGACGCGCCCATAGATATATATGTGATTTTAATTGTGAATTTCTCAGGAACTACTGAACGGATTTACACCATTTTAGCAAAAGGCACCAGTCTGAACCAAGGGCTACCTCTTTGCCAAATTTGGGGTAATTCCGTTCAGCAGTTCGGGCTGTAGCTGCGACTAAAGGTTCCTATGGAAAAATGAATGGGGAAAACGCGTTTGGGACCCCCTTTTTTCTCGGCCCCCGCTTGACGTATCACCCCGAGACTTTCAGGGTAGGAGCGGACCGGAGCGCCCTAACAAGTTGGAAGCTTTCGCGAAGATTCGTCAACCGGCGCCAACGTTATTGCAAATAGAATGTCGCGGATTTCCTATGGATAATAGGTTGTAACTATAACTATCTACTGGCGACCGCCAGTAGATAATATATATATATATATATATACATACACATATACAACAGGAAATTATATGGTATGTACATCGACAATAACGACAATAACAGCATCAAAAAGGCTCAATCGAGCCCAAGTGGGGAAATTGCTTTACATATTTAAAGCGAACAGTACACTTAGTGGGTTTCATTTGGCTAAATTTCAATGTATACCACAATTGCCTCTGACATATGCTGTACATACCGGACTTGGTTGATTCTAATTGAAGTGGAAATTACTACTTGAAGCAGCTCAATTGAGCCCAAGTGGGTGGACTGCTTTGCATACTTGGAGTGAACAATGCTTTTAGTATATTTCATTGAACTGAATTTCGATGTATCTGCAATTGCCTTCCGACGTGTGCTGTACACACGGGACTTGATCTATGCTAATTAAAGTCAAAATGAAATGGAAAACATGACATAACAGGGTGGTGTCAAAATAACTGTATCAATCCTAAGTGGGCAAAATCTTTACAATTGCCAAAAGTGCTCAGGCAACATATATATCTCCATTAACACCAGAGAGACATAAGATTAAACCTGTGCAGGAGTTTGGAAAACCATTAGTAAAACATAGACAGATAAAACTTACAACCCTAATGGGCATTATTTTAGTTTCAGCGAGTTGCTTGAGCTACTATGCTGATTTGGCATACAGGTGCACCTAATACTCTCCTATTGCCATATTGCAATGTTTGTGATCAAATTTACCACCCCGAAAATTCCACTATAACTCTTTTGGTGACTTATTAATCACCTTCTTATGTCCTGTAACCCATGATCATGGTAAAGTGCCAACTCTAATTCTAAAACATGCCTAGCCTACACTGATGCTGCTTTTGTGTTCTGTGATAGAGGCTTAGCTATAGATGTGTGTAGAGATCTTCCTCTATATTTAAACCACCTGGAGTATTAGAATTCAGTTCTACAATGTATTGGGATTCAAGTCATCTTAACTCTCTCACCAGTCACTCCCTCTAATGTTAGCTGGAATTGCATCAATCACATATTATATAAGGCCATTGTAATACCTAGTAGTGTAGTGTAGTGCCTAGTAATGGGTTAGGCTCTCTCCCCATGTTTGATGACTCATAAATGCTATAGATTTCTTTTATGTGCTGGGAGTGTCATGCTACCTACATATATTAGTTTGCAGAGACATTGTAGAATATAGACTGCGTGGTGTGTTTTGCAATGGTAACCGCCATGTATGCATTTACCTGTTTTTGCAGATGGTGACTTTTATTCTTTGGTATTAATACAATGTTGGCAGGCTTTACATCTTCCACATTTCCTGAACACCAAGCTGCGGCTAAACCAAGTGGTTTCAGTGGGACAAGTGTTTAAGGACTGCTCCTGACTAGATCTTCTCTCATTTGCTTTACTTTTCTAAAGGTCACACCAGGTCTACGAGGGGCAACCTTTCCCATCTTATTCTGCTAAAACAATGTACATTACTATTAAAAATTAATAAAAAATTATAAATCACTAAAAACTACAAGCTATGTTTTAAAAACAAATGATAACATTTAGATAAATGATAGTAACACATAAGGCTAATATATAAACTAAAACACATTAAAAAATTAAAGAACGCTATTTCTAACCTCTATATTAGTGAAAACAATATGAAGATCTTCAATATTATTTACAACTACATTAATTACCTCAAAAAATTATATTCTTGTCAAAGATGTTTTTGAATCAAAATATTTATATGTCACGATACTTAATTTGAATATTTCTGTCTCCTGATATTTTTAACTCAATATTTTGTCCATACATTAAGCATTGCAGCTGAATTTGTGATGAACTTATGCAGTCTATACGTAATATTTCTAAATGTATTAAGAACTATAGGGCATATTAAAATGATTTTGCATCAGGTTTCCATTACTTTCTTAGGGCAGACCCACATCATTTGATAATTTGGCGGGCAGTGGTGCAGTCAAGGCAACGGAGTAAATTACTCCATTGCCTTGACTGCCAAACCTCCCTTTGCCAAATTATAAATCGCCCCAAAATGCCATTCACTCCCTGATGGACAGAAGTAAATCCACTGGTTATTTAATTCATTTGGAATTTGCGCTTTGAATGTGAATGCCAAAAAAGCAGTTTGAATTTGAAATTCTGTACATTTTTTTGGTTAATCACATTTCCATAAGCCACGTGATCTACTTAATCTTGGTCTAATAATCAGGTCAATGATGTAACAATCCATGACACATCCAATGCTAAAGAAAACATTTGTTGTTGTTTTTGTTTGTTTTGAAAAATGAAATGAAAATGCAAAAATCATCACTAACACCTCATTCTGCTTTCTGCCCAAATACTCTTCCAGCCAACCACCAATTAAGAGGCAAATGAAAGCCGGAAATTGGACCTTTGTGACACAATTCATCCTCCTAGGATTCACAGATGACCCAGTTCTACAGACTCAACTCTTTGTGCTGTTTCTTTTGGTCTATGTCTTCACCTGTCTTGGAAACATTGGCATAATAATATTGATCTGCATGTCTCCCCAACTCCACACTCCAATGTACTTTTTCCTTTCCAACTTGTCTTTTGTAGATCTGTGCTACTCTTCAACAATCACACCCTGTATGCTGGGTAACTTCCTATCAAGAACAAAAGCCATTTCTTTTCATGGATGTGCAGCCCAGTTGTTCTTCTATGTAGCACTTGCAAGTTCAGATGGACTTCTCCTGTCTGTCATGGCCTACGATCGGTACAATGCAATCTGCAATCCCTTGCACTATCTTCTTGTAATGACCAAGAGATTCTGTATTGTTTTTGTTGCTGCAACATACACATTTTGCTTCCTCACCTCCCTGATACACACCGGTTTCACATTCAGGCTGTCCTTCTGTGGACCAAACCGGATCTCTCATTTTTACTGTGACCTCCCTCCATTGTTGAAGCTCTCATGCTCTGACACATTGATCAATGAGTTGGTTACATTTGCAGTCGGTGGCAGTGTGCAAGTGGGATCCCTGATCTTTGTCCTCATTTCCTATGCTTATATTATGCACACCATAATTGGTATTAGCTCCTCAAAGGGGAGACTGAAAGCCTTTTCCACATGTGCCTCACACTTGGTCAGTATCACCATACTCTACGTTCCTGTCCTCTTCACCTACCTCAGGCCGAAATCCAGGTATTCGCTGGACCAGGACAGACTTGCTTCACTGTTCTACACAGTGGTGATCCCAATGTTGAATCCATTGATCTATAGCCTAAGGAACAAAGATGTCAAGGAATCCCTTGGAAAAGTGATATCTAGAATGTATGTCATGAGAAGTATAAAGTAATTAAGCTGTAATTCATGTTTTTTTTTCTAATAATAATATTCATAGAACGGGAAAAGAAGGTAAATGGTAAGCAAATATTATGCGACAAAATACATACCTAGGCTGGAAACCGTAGATACATATGTTCTGTCACAGGACAGCAATAGCACTGGTGGAATTTAAGAGATGCCTACTTAAACAGCTGAGGCATGCATGTAATCAAGGATGAAATCTGCATTCTATAACTTTAATTGATTGTGCCTCTTCATTCACAACTTGTTCCATGAAAAAAACTAACAGTGAAGTGTATGAAGTATTTTATGAGGGAGAGGTTTTCAGATAATAGTTCTTTCGTATAACAAAAACTAGGCCACTTGGCATGAAGATCTTCACATGTCACATATGTCATGTTTAGTTTTACTACATGTTACTGTTTGGGTCTCATGTCATTGACGTAATAGGGCTAAACTAATGTTTGCACTGGGTGATGGCAGTGTGCAGTTTTGTTTCATAAGGCATGGGTAATTGCAGCTATGTTTTCCATTGTGTAGCAGTTTGTAAGCATCCATGCTTTGGTAATAAAAGGGACCAAACTTATTTGCGTTCTTTTTCGAGTTACAGAACCTTTCAACACCACGGGATTGACATTGGTCATTCATCATCATCATCATCAAGTTTATTTTAAGGATACTTCCCCATAAAATCATTCACTCTATTTCATAATAAAAGAAATCATTTTGGTCCTTCTGTTTTTCCGACATATACCTCCAATCATAGTCCCTCTGCAGCACACAACTTGGTGCAAGAGCGACAGAAATTAAAAATTAGATTTATGAAGCTCGAGTAATGCAAAGCAGAACAAATTGCTGCGTTGCATTAGTCTGCACCAGGGCGGCATTTCCATGGGTGTTGCATTGGTGTTCAAGTGCAACATCCATGGATTTGACGTATTCCCAGATTTATGCGAAGTGGTAAACCTGGGAATGAAACAAAAACCTATGACTCCCTGGTGAGGCGCAACAAGGAGAGATATTTTTATTTCTCTTCGTTTTTTCCTCTTTCTATGTGTGCTGCATTTTGTATGGTAAAGGACAGGAATGAGCAGTATTTACTGAACTGAGGCATTAATGCCCTTTCCTTGTCACACAATTCATAGCAGCAAGGTGCCTTGCTGCCCTGCACTGCATGACTTGCCCATAAAAATGGCCCTGAGAACTCTGTACAATGCAAACTATAATATTTTACTTAATGTTTCCAACTAGGAAATAGAAAAAGACTACATGTACATCCTGGGGAGGACTGCACCATTTTGGTCAGAAAGGCCAGGGAAACAGCTAATCTAAGGGGCATATTTATCAAATAGTAGTGCAGCACAGCATGATACCTTGCTGTGCTGCACTGCGTGATATGGAAAGAGCAGGAATACACCGTTTTAGTATCATATGATGCATTCCTGTCTTGTCGTAGTGCTGGCGCACAATGTGGGCCAGCTAATGCTAAGGGCTAATGCAGGCACCCTGTGTTGTAAGCAGGGACACCTTCCTACACAAAAACAATCCCTTGGGGCATTTTCTCTTTCTATATGTGCTGCAGAATGAGGAAAGAGAGGAAATAACAAGAAGAAATAAATGTATTTCTCCATGTTACTCCTTGCCTGGGGAGGCGTAGCACTTTTGGTGCATTCCCAGGTCTACCACTTTTGGTGAATCTGGGAATGGGTCAAAATCAGCCAGCTCGTACCTGCTGGGCCGCGGTTGGTCAAAATCCATGGGTACTGCATGTGGACAACCATGCACCACCCATGGAATGCCTCCCTGGGGTAAAGTAATGAAACACAGCGATTTGCGCTGCATTGCGTTACTCCAGATGTATCAAGCCGCTCATAAATCACACTTATTAGTTGCCTCCCTTGCATCCCGTTGCATCGTGCAAGTGCGACAGAATTACTTGACAAATATGGCCCTAATTCTCTATCAAGGTTTGCCTTCTGTATACACCAAAATATGTGCAGTTAAATGGCGTTCCTGATTGTCAGGCGATAGGATGTGTGATTTGCCTGTTCATTAGTAACAAGACCATCTGATCTTTTTAGCCATCACTGAGACTGAATTTAAGTAGGGTTCCTAGGTGACCTTGTACTAAATGATGAATGGACTTGTGAAAGGAGAGTGGGGAATTATATTAACTTAGCAAGTAGAACTGACTCACAGTAGAACTGAACCCGGGCGAATTTACCTCCTCAGTCCGTTAGCTTGAGCAGCTGCCCACCTTTACCAAAATAAACCTGATGTTTGAAGACCATACCCTCTGGACAGAGCCTCCAGTACATCCCAAGGGCCAGAATGGTCAGTTTCTGTATTCAGCCTGACCCAGTGTCCCAGAGACAGAAGAGGGCAATGCAAATCATGGGTCATCAGCTGAATTGGAATTTAAATAAGAGCTTTCACATTTTGTAAATGCATAGCGTACCTGTGTTTTGGTCTATTTATAGTATAATTTACCCAACCAGAAGTTACTACTTGTGCTGTATCCAAGAACAAATCTCAAATTGGGATAACTCCATTAAGGGCTGGTGTAGGGAATTCCGTGTTTATGCTCAATCCCCATGTTTCTTTGCTTTCACATCTGATGTGTTTGACCTTTGGGGGAGCTAAAGATCTCCTGTTAAGGCTTTAGCCACAGCAACTGTGTAATTCTGAATTACCATAATTGTCACTCTGGTAAATCTACTGTATGTGCAAGGAGTTCCGGTGCAGTTGTATAGTGTATAGGTATTCTAGGCACTCTGTGAAGTGCTTTTACATTTATGTTTTTCTACAGCCAAGCTGCAGGACATATTTCAATATGTAATATGGATTAAAACTGCACTTCAGTAACTTTTGATAGGTAAGTGCTATCAAAACCAAATTCATAGTGAATGGTCAAAAATATGTTAATATACGAGTGCTAAGAGCAGCTACTATTACCTATAATTCTATTAGGAAATATATTCTGCCTGAGTTCAGGAGAGTGCCTACCAATGGACATTCACAACCTAGAATGAACTTTCTGTCACTTTGCAATTGGTGCACAACTCTGTTGAGGACAAACAAAGAAAAGGCATGTAAAAGGCAGACTATGGCAGGGATTATAGCCCATGGCCCAAGATCATGCCACCGAATAGCTTTTTCAGTATATCCCTACGATTTTGTGCTAATTCACATTGACTTCACTATTTACCAATAAACAAATGTCTAATTTCCATACCCCCTTGGCACTGGCATGCACCACAATCCCACTAAAAGGCCATGCATGGGGTGCCCTGTAGTGCCATCCTAAGGACAGCACTCTTCTGCAACATTAGGCAGCAGCATTTCAATGTTAGAAGGATGTCTGTCGAAAATACAGTCTTGTGCCTGTTCCTTCCAGCACTCTCAGGTGATTCTCAGCTGAGGCTTTTCTTCAAGTTGGAAAACCGAATTTTATGTATTTATTTAGATATTTGTATATTCATATGGCGCAGACCTAATCTGGGAGGCTGTTAGCGAACTGCAGAGAGTATGTGGACATGTCTGTATAGTTGCTGGAGTGTTGCTTCACATTTAGGCATGGAGGCCAAGATCAGAACGGTCCTTGAGGATGGAGGGTATGTGTTGTGCCAGGACAAGTGCAGTTGGGCCACCGGCCTCCCTCGATGATGATGCTGGACATATTCCTCCAGTATGCTGTGCATTGACAGCCATTTCTTTCTCTCCATGGTTGTGCATTATTGGATGGGGATGGTGCCATCTTTTATTTTTACTTTTTTGTAAATCATTTCCCCGTTTGCACTTAATATGGCAAGAACTTTGGGGCATATTAGCAAGACCCACGTTAAAATTATCGCCGTTTTAGCGGCAGGAAACTGCCGCTAAAACGGCGATAATGGGCTTGCTAATATGCGTTATAGAATTCCAATAGAAGCCCAGGTTAGATGTCCTGCACATCTAACCTGGGCTTCTATTGGAATTCCATAACGCAATACAATACATTGACATGACATGCCCACACCACCTTCTTCAGTGACTCCAACCTCCCAGGAAACTCAGACTCAAAAAATCAGACAACCTCTTCAACCCTATTAATACATTTAACATGGAACTGCATGTCACACATCCAGTGCACTCCAAGGGCCAAATCCGTGACCTTGTCTTCTAGATAACACCAACAATCAAGTGCAAACCTCCCATACCCCTGGTCTGGACAGACCACTTTGCCAAGGCATTTATTTACCCTAGGCACATCAGTGCCTAGGGTACTACCAATAAATCAAGATAAACGAAAAAGTGAAGACCAAACCTTTAGATCCTTCAAAGACTTCCCCTAACCTAATGCCTGAATTTATCTCTCACCCAATCAAGTCCACATCGAATGCCAACACCTGTCTAAAGAACTGCAATAATTGTTTGTAAAGTTTTGTAAACATTAACATCTCAATGACAACATGCAAGTGCAAGCTGAAGCCTTCAACACCCTGGAACTCTTAAGACCTTGCTGACAATCAATGATTCATCCTCAGACAGGAAAGAAAATGAAAGAAAAAAGGGGGCCCAAGGACCTCTTGATACTGAAGTTCCTCCACTCAGTACACAAAAAACTCATCACATCAGCCAAAACAAAGTACTATACCAACAGAAGCAGAACGCTGTTTAAGATAATGAACCACCGCATCAACCCCTTGCCAGAACCAACTATTTCTCACACCACAGAAAAGTGCAATACCAATAACGTCTTCTACCATGGAAAAATGCAGATTTTCCAACAGCACATTGAGGATACAAAACCAGCTTCATGTCTTGCACTCACTCATTCTTCTTGTAGAATTCTGTAATAGGTATCCTTTGAAGCCCTATCTCTCCCAAATCTTGCTGTATACTCCCTTAAAGCCATTTCCTATGAAGATGATATCTTACCATGATCCTTCATCAAATCTCTCTCTGGGGAGATCTCTTGCCCCTATTTAACATTGTCAATGCCTACCACACTCAAGACATCCTTCCACAAGCTCTCAAGACAGGCCATATTGTCCCGCTCCTAAAGAAAGCTACTCTAGACCATGATGACACCGTCAGCTACTGGCTCATCACCTTCCATTCATCAGCAAAACCATTGAAAAAGCAGTCTATGTTCAACTTCAAGACAAAATCAATGCCAACCATCTCCTACACATCTACCAGTCTGGCTTCACATCATGGTGAGGCACAGAAACTGCTATATTACACCTCAAACATGATGCCCTCTTGACCGCAGATGAAGTTGACCCTGCCTCCAGATGTTGTTGGTCACCCTCAAGGAAAAAACACAAAGACTGCCTGGTACCAGCTCTCTCTTCCAATGAAGGTCAAACCAAACTAGAAAGCCACTTCGGGATTGATAGCTAAGACCTTGTACTCTTGCATGTGGATGGTGCTAATTCTCTACTCCATGTTTTTGACTTTTATAATGTCCCTGCTTTTAGTTGCAAAGCCTCTTCAAGCACCACACCCCTGGGGCACCTAGGGGAGACCTTAGGGGTGATTTATATATAAGAACAAGGTAGTTCGAGACTTTGGAAGTTCCTTTAATCCCAAAGTCGAATTTGCATATAGTTTAAGGTTAAAAGTAGCATGTAAGACAGGGCTGGCCTTTAAAATAACTTGATAATCTCAATGGGGTAACCCAGTAACATGCAGAACCTGGGGATGAGTATGTTATGCGAACAGTGGTTCTGCCACATTAATACATTTCATCTTGTGTCCCCTAAAAAGGTGGAATGATCAACAACAATATACAAAAGCAAAACACTGATATTTACAACAAAAAGAGTGTGTTTGAAACAAATCATATATTTTTAGATAATGACATAACTGGACACACATCAAAACCTACACAACAAACATAAGTGCTTATCTACAATGGTGACATATAAAAAGCAATAGACAGTGACTGTACATATATCAACGATACCAGCAAACAAACCAAATACAAGTAACATCAATTCTTTTTGAATAGCGTTATACACAGAATATCACAAGCCCATGTAGACCCCCTTTATTGTATGAGTCTGGTTGGGCACTAACGCTTATTAATGAACGTCGACGTTTCGACCCCTAAAATGGTGTGTATATCAATGACATCACTGCAGGGTCTTCATCAGGACAATGAAACAGTTGTGTAAGCCTGTCGCAAAAGAAAAATGAGTATGTTTTAGAAATCAGTGTGTGCGTAAAGTGGGATGAAAGTGAGACCAAAATTAGGGAGCTCACCATCTACTAAGATTAACGAGCCTCAACTCTGTTTATGGCTTGCAACCTGCACGGTCAATTGCAGGATATGGGATCATCCGGAGCCCATCAGGCTAACCATGACATCAAAAATATGTCGGAGGTGAAGAAATCTTCCTCCTGTCACAAATTAAAACGACTCATTTAGTGGTTTTTGAGATTGTCCTCAAAAATGAAAAACAAAAGTAGCCAAGATCCTACCTGTAATGCCTAGTATCTCTACAAACAGGCCGATATTGAATAAACGTAGGAGCAAGCCTGCTCCTCACCAATCTGTATATGAGACACAATTAGAAAAGGTTTAATGAAAGAACCAACGTGAAATGCCCACCACCTAGTGAGACAAAGAGGCTAGGATTAGTAAAAAAAAAAAACCTCACCTCCGTCGACACGCACTCGGAGAAGGCGTCTATGGCATATGCAGCTGTACTCTTTAATTATCAATTTTGACACGTCCTTGTCATGTCTAAGTAAATTCTTCCAGTGAAAAACTCGGAAGCTACGCCATACAGAAAAAAATATACAATATAAATATGGTGAATCAAAAACTAGTCCTGTGTAAATGGACTGCTATTGTCCATGGTGCGTGTGATGAAAAACTTACCTCCGGCGTCTTGCGCTCGGAGTGTACTGAGAGAGCCAGTGATATGTGGCGGAGACGTCTAAGAAATAGATTAAAGCCGTCCCTCACTTCCGCATGCACGTCGGGCATGTAAGGAATGTGAGGCCGGTAAACGTTGCTATGGCAACCTCAGCGTGAGCTCGAGGATTGGCGAGATGTCTCTTCCTGTTCGGACAGCGTCATCCAGGCAACGTGTAAACATACAGTTGTTCAAAAATTGATGGCGCAAGTATCCCACATGGGGAACTATTTGCCAAATCACTGTTACAACCCCAGCGTTGGTAGTAATGATCCTAAGCATATCTGCTATAAGTATCCCACATGGGGAACTATTTAGCCAATTTACGGTTACACCCCGTTTTTACTTCAGCGTTGGTAGTAATGATCCTAAGCGTATCTGCTTCGGAAATGCTTTTAAGCATACCGGTGTCTGGACCAAAAAAGATGCATACGTTGCGTCTGAGGATTGGAAATTTCTATCGAGTAGCCAATAAAGAAGACCTGCTACATGATTAAAACCATGCGTGTTTTATCAGTTGCAGATAGGGCGAGTTCGTGGAATATAGATGATAATTGTATAACCAGAACGGATTTGGCCATATGTACAGCCATATATCAGGTCAACACATTAGGAGTGCATCTAGTTGGTTAAGGTAAAGCCATGTTGGTTTGGTTACAAGTCAGGGTGCATATCGTCTCCCCCATTGAGTGTGTGGTAGTGTCAAAGCCAGGTGAACGTATGATGAACATGTCTGTAGAATTGATCAGACCCAGATATGAAAAGGTACAATGTATTGTAGTGGGAAAAACAAACTCCTTAGGGTTAATATGTCAAAAACGTGTTGGTCCAAAACATGCTAAACGTCTGTTAACAAACAATAATATCAGCATTTAACAATTACAACCAAAACATCGTAGGTAATTACAGTAAGTTCAAACAAAATTATCCAGCATACAGTTTGTACTACAGCAATACACGGAAGAACTTCTAGCCAGTGCAGAGTAAAGAGATTTGCCTTGAGATCTCCTCTGATTCATTCAATGCCTTGCTGACTGAATCGAGGAGATGAATCCATTTGCATTCACGTAAATTTAATGTGGCTGTCAAATCCCCACCCCTGGGATTGGGTAGGATTCTCTCCAGAACCCACCACCTCAGACTATCAATTGAATGATCCATCTCAGTAAAGTGATCGACCAATGGTACCCCCTCCACTTGGCAGCATATCCTCGAACAGTGCTGCAAGATTCTAGTTTTGACCTTTTGTTTGGTTTGTCCCACATATACCTTAGCACATGGGCACATAATGATGTATATCACATCTTTGGTGTTGCAGTTTGTTTGGTGTTGGAGGAGAAATTGTTTCCCTGCATACATAAAATCATTTTGCTCAATCGCCAATTCACAAGCTTTGCAGCAACCACATCTGAAGTGGCCCTGCAAAGGAGGTAACATCAGTTGTGTACGTATATTGCCAGAGGGTTTGGACCTAAGGTATGAACTGACCACATAGTCTCTGATGTTTTTCCCTCTTTTGAATGCAAAAAGTGGAGGTTCAGTAGTGCCTATTTCATCTGATATAAGTGACCAATTGCGTTTGATGATCTTTTTTCATATCTTTGCTCCTATTTCCAAATGTGGTGACACACACCACTCGATTATTGGCTGGTTTTTTGTCTTGATTGGTTTGTAAAAGGGTTTCCCTGTGGCAATACCAGGCCCTCTTTCGCGCTTTTCTTAAAAGGCCCCTTGGATAACTACGATCACTTAACCTTTTGATGAGTAGGTCTGACTCCATAAAAAAATCTGACCTATGGGCACAATTCCTGCGTAACCTGAGAAATTGTCCATAAGGGAGATTATCACGTAGGTTTCTAGGATGGTAACTTGAATATCCCAGCAGAGTATTACGCTCAAGTGGTTTCCTGAACAGTGTCGTGTATAGCACTTTGTCCTCACTTTTGATGGTTGAGTCTAAAAAGTCAATCTGATCTTGGCTGAAAGTCATAGTGAATTGTATGTATGGGAGGTGTAAAAGTAGAAGGCGTGCGGAGTGGCGTGGCAGGGCTCTTATTGCCATTGGTAGGGTTTGGGTTTTTATGGAAGTAATGGCGCAAGCGTACCTTTCTGAAAAATCAATGTAATTCTATCTTAGTGTTGAAACTGTTTGCTGGATCTGTCGGTACAAAACTTAAGCCCTTAGAAAGAACCGACATTTCTGATGGGGACAGTAGGTAACTGGAAAGATTAATGATAGGGTTACTTGGGTCAGTGTCTTTCCTAACGGTTACTGTCATTTGTTGGTTATTCAACTCAGTGGTGATAGTGTTTTGTGGCTCTGTACCATTAGGTACTCCTGTAAAATCAGTTACCACCTGTATGTTTGTCGTCTCATTTGTATTTCTCCATGTGTCACCTGAGAGGAAAATCTCACCGCTTTCCTGCCTCTGCCCCTGTTCACTCACCTGTTCTGACCTCTGTCTCTCTGCCACCCCTGGGGGGTCCCCCACCTCTGGGGGTCGACCATCGTGCGTCTCCTAAAAAAGGCCCTGAGCTTAGGTCTTGATAGTTCGGGCCCTGATAGTTGGGTCCCTGGTAGATGGGTCCCTGATATGCTTGTTGTCTGTTTGTATTGGAGCTAGTTTGATCGTAGTCACTATCGCCACCACTTGATTAAGAGGATTCTGAAAAAGTCTTATACTTTCACCCGCTCTGTCTACCTCTGTTGATGTAGTGACCTTGTGTATCTTGCTGATAGTATTCTTCAGTCGTATAAGGATAGGTAACCTTCTTATCATACGTTCTTATATCTCTTGCTAGTTTGTCTAACTTCCTTGTTTATGTTACGGTGTTAAATTCTATGATGGTTTTTTCTAATCTCTCAAGCGCCTCTTTTGCATTAGTAAGTGCCCTATCTTCTATGATTTCTTTTCTCAGTTCTTCAATTTGCTTCGTTATTTTTTTTATGTATTCCAGAGCCGTCTCTACTCCCAGCACCATCCAGTGCCGGGAGCAGTTGTTTGCCACAAAGCTAAAGTTCTCACGAAATTTGGAATATCTATAAAGATAGCCGGCTCGTTTTTTACTTGTAGACCCACCGGAATAATGTTCGCTTGGAGATATTTGGTAAGCAGATGACCATGCAACCTGGTTCTAACCAACTTTTTCTCTAGCTTCTCAAGTATGCTTAGCTTCTCATTAAGCGTATTATCAAATGGAAATGCGGCAGCTCCCAGGAAGGAACTGTCGTCATGACCTTGAATCAGTCTTGCTATGTATCCTTCACTGTATGCAAGCGTATCTGACATTGCACATACAAATTAATTAATGGATTTAAGAGGACAAAAACCCTCTCAGACAACTGTCTGCTCATATAGATTGATAATCTCAATGGGGTAACCCAGTAACGTGCAGAACCTGGGGATGAGTACGTTATGCGAACAGTGGTTCTGCCACATTAATACATTTCATCTTGTGTCCCCGTAAAAAGGTGGAACGATCAACAACAATATACAAAAGCACAACACTGATATTTACAACAAAAAGAAAATCAGTGTGTTGGAGGGGGCGTGGCTACGCGGCGTAACGTAATGGCCGCTGCTTAGTGGAGCTCCGGTAATCCCGACCCTAAACCAAACATCCGACCCACATATCCTTCTACCTGAAGAGGAAACCGGCTATCGGAAGGCACCCGAAATACAAGGCAGAAGGAACGGAGACTGTGCTTGGTCTCTGCGCTGAGATACCCCCATCGGCGCCGCGAGGCCTACGGAGCGAAGAACGCCGGGACCTCAAGTGATTGGGGACGGGGCGTGCGTGACGACGCAGGCGGAGGAGCGTGGAGCCTGGCTCTGAATCACTTGTCCCAGACTGACCTCTGCTGCGGCCCTCAATTTCAGCGGTAAGAGGACGGTGGGATCCTCGGGGCGGACGGCGCAGACCAGAATTGGCAGGCCCTGCGCTGCGCCCCGGTGAGCCTCCGCCGAAGAAGGTGACGATCCGGCCCAGAGAGTCGTAACGGGCGCGGTGGGGAGAGAGGCTCCGGGTGGTGTGCTGTGGACCCCATCAGTGTTGCTCCGGAAGCGGCGGTGGCTGCTGGACATAGAGCCGCGGCAGGTACTCGTATGGGTGCAACCAGGAGATCGGGAGGGCGGAAGACCGGCGAAGCATGTACTCTCTCCGACTCAGCAGCTAAATAACTTGGCGAAGGGGAGATCCCGATCCCTACGAGGGGCGTCCCTGCAGGAACATAGTGGCGCCATTTCCCTTAGTTAGTGGAGGGGCCCAGCGGCAACTTCCTGGACACATAACAATTGCAGACCTCCCACGATCCTGCCGGCTTTATCCGACAAACACAGCATCTATATATCAGCCCAACGCCTACAGTACTTCTATCGCTCACGCCATATAGCAAAACTCCCACCTATTTGGGCCGGATAATAGGCCCCACTACGCAACACAGTAGGGAACCCGAAGGAAGGCAAAATGACGTCCACAAGAGGCCTCAAGTCCGTACAATCGAACAAATTGGACAAATATGCATTCTCAAGAGAGAGCGTAGCGGAGTCCTCCCCTAAACATAGGCACGCAGGAGAGCAAGGGAACCCGGACAAAGAACCTACTCTTAAGGATGTCATGACAGCCATAGCGGAGATAAAAACCTCGCTTGAACATAAAATGGACACCATAACGATCGAGGTGAACCTAATCCGTGCAGATCTTAATAAAAACAATGAGAGAATTAAACAGATGGAACTCAAGACTACCAGCTTAGTGGAAGATACATCATAACTACAAACCGAAATTCAGGACCTGCAAGCTTTTAGGAAGCTCGCAGAAACTAAGCTGGATGATTATGAAGGATGCCGCAGACGCAACAACGTGCGTATTTTAGGGGTCCCCGAAAAAGCGGAAGGGGAATCAGTTGATCTGTTTGTGGAAGACCTTATCCTTCAACATCTCAAACCCAAGGGACTTGGCAACCTTTTCATCGTGGAAAGAGCCCATAGAGTCCCAGGAGGACGGCCGAGGCCCGGGGCCCCCCCACGCCCTATCCTGGCCAAGATCCTCAACTACCGGGACCGCGACGCAATACTTCAGCGCGCCAGAACGGGACCTCCACTTAGACTTGACAACGCCGACATAACCTTTTTCCCTGACTTCACTCAGTTAATCCAGAAGCAGCGAAGGTCCTTTCTGGGAGTAAAGAAACTGCTTAGAGACAAGGGCCTCAAGAACGCAATGCTCTTCCCGTCCAAGCTCCGAGTGGAGGCAGATGGCAGGGCCTGGTTTTTCGACAACCCTGAGATGGCAGCGAACTGGTTGGAGACCCGGAAAGCCTGAGGTCGGAGAAGTTAGCATCGAGGAAACGAGTTCAAGAACGATGGAGAAGTCTCTTGGGACAGTTGTACGAACTAGACCTCCACGAGAAGAAGCAGGTGGCGAGAATGACGCCTTTGATGGACACGGTAGACATAGTGAGACCGGTAAAGGGGGTGGATCTAGCTTGATAGACAAGATGTACAATGGTATACTATTTCCTCTCAGAGTCCAATAAAGTGTTCCCGGGTGGAGGGGTGGGGGGAGCCGGAGTATCACACACCCTCATTTTCTTCCTTTAGTACAGCAGTTGGGTGGCAGGCACTCTGCCAGTTAGTATGGGCAGTTTCGAGTCTAGAGGGCAGGGAAGCAGGGAGGGGGGTTGTTGGAGGGGAAATCTGTTGTTGTTTTTTGTTGTAGTTTTTACATCGACAAGCAATGTGATAGGCGTGCCTGAGGATTTGAGTCTCTCCACTAGGTTTGATGCATACGCAGTGGGATAAGAGTGCCAGAATCCTGAGCTGGAATGTCAACGGGCTTGGGGACAAAGTTAAATGCAGTATAGTTCTTCAGTATATTAAGAAACAGGCCCCTGATATTGTCCTCCTTCAGGAGACGCACCTAATAGGCAGATCATGTAGGGCGATGTGCAGGTGGGGGTACAAATTGGTGGCGCATGTGGGGTTCACAACAAGTTCGAGAGGAGTAGGCATTATGCTAAAAAACACATTCCCCCTCAGTGTAGATTCCACCTGGGCCGATGATAGGGGCCGGTATATAGGTATCACTGGGTCCTGGGAGGGACGAACCATTACACTAATGTCTATCTATGTCCCGCCTGGCCTTCAGACTACTACATTCCAGGACCTATGCACCACTCTCCTCTCACTACCGGAGGGAATGTTATTACTGGGAGGCGATTTCAATTCAGTAGTCTCGGGTAGATTGGACCGCCACCCCCGCGTGAATTAGGGCCCTCTAACAGATGGCTACCGGACTTTCTGGAGACCATGGGATTGGTGGACGGCTGGCGTACTTACAACCCTGAGAAAATACAACACACCTTCCACTCTGGAGCCCATCACAGCCTGTCCAGATTAGATTACATTTTGATCCCTAGCCCCCAAATCTCCCATATTCACGACATCAAACACTTAGCTAGGGGTATATCCTACCACTCACCGATATGGGTACATATGCTCCTGGATCAGGGTAGGGTGGGTAGAATTGTCCCAATTAATCCCTGGTACTTGCGCAACCCTAAAATTCGTAAAGAACTTATCAAGGCTATGGACACTTATTTTAGTGAAAACTTGGGCACAGTAGACTCCTCCCAGACACTCTGGAAAGCTTTCAAAGCGGTAATTAGGGGAGAAGCTCTTTCACTAATATCTGGCCAGAAGAAGGAACAACAAAGGGAAGTGTCTAACATAGAAGACGAGATCTACCACTTGGAAAGAGACGTAGAGACAATGACCACACCAGCTTCGCTCCACTTGTTGCGTCATAAACAGGATGAATATAGGGCGTTAGTTACAGAGAAGGCTAAAGCACTGGGGAGAGAGAAATTCGGTAGGATTTATGACCTAGGTGATAAAGCGGGAAAATTGATAGCATGGCTTGATAAACGAGAATGGGCGAACAGATTGGTCCCAGCTCTGCACAGCGCTAATAATATTTGCATCACCGACCCTCTAGACATCGCGAATCACTTTGCCAGTCACTTTGAGGCGGTGTATGCTGCAGTAGCACCATACACTGAGGAAGACTCTGCTGCATTGTTGAGGGACATAACACTCCCAACCCTCTCCTTGACGGAGCGTCAACTAATGGACAGCCCCTTGACAGCAGACGAAATAGCGCAGGCGATCAGGTCACTGAACTCAGGGAAAGCCCTTGGCCCTAACGGCATTTCAATCGAATTAGACAAACTTAACCCTGATAAATTAGCTATTCGTCTTAAAGCCATGTTTGGGGAGAGTAGATAAAGGGGGGAGCGACCAAAGGACCAACGAATAGCCAACATAGTGACTATACATAAGGAAGGCAAACCCAAAACAGATTGTGCCTCATATAGATCGATCTCCCTCCTGAATGCTGAGCCCAAAATCATCGCCAAAGTACTAGCTAACCGACTAATTAAAATCATTTCTGGCCTGGTGCACCCAGACCAATCCGGTTTTATACCGCACCGGAACACGGTGATAAATCTGCGCCGAGTGCATGGGGTCCTCGGTAGGGCGGACACGATTCTGGAGCCAGCTATCCTTGTCTCTTTGGATGCCACCATGGCGTTCGATACTATTGAGTGGCCTTATCTCATAGCTGTCCTTCGAAAATTGGGGTTCGGCCAGGAATTCGTTCAGTGGATTCGCCTCCTGTACTCGGCGCCCCTGGCACAAGTCGTGGTTAATAATAAAAAATCTGACACATTTAACCCCTTGACCGCGATCGGAATTCCGCTCCTGTGCTGGACATTCCGATCGCGGGTGTGGTCGTGACGAGCTCAGCTCGTCATGCGCACAGCGCGACCGCGCAGCATGACGAGCTGAGCTCGTCACGAGCATCGAAGGGGTTAATTTGAGCCGGGGTACCCATCAGGGATGCCCGCTTTCCCCCCTCCGGTTTACTTTAGCATTGGAACCCCTGGCGGCGTGGATCAGACAGTATCCAGTTATTCGAGGTATGCGTTGGTCACCTGAGTGGGAGGACCGCATCTCGCTTTACGCGGATGACATATTACTCTATTTAACTTCTCCCAAACGATCCCTAATTGCAGTTCTAGATATATTGGCAGTATTCGGCAGATATTCTGGGTTTACGATCCATTGGACCAAGTCTCACCTCTATGTCCTCCGGGGAGATCCACCTGCCCTGCCCCGTAATTGTCCGATCCAGATCAGCGCCACAGGATTCAATACATGGGGATTTATCTCTCCCTAGACTCTGCACTTCGATACGAAAAAAATCTCCTTCCTCCAATACAACGGTTAAAGCGGGACATAGCCTGCTGGAAGTCTCTTCCCCTCTCTCTTCTAGGCAAAGCTGCTCTTTTTAAAATGATGTCCCTCCCCCGTTTTCTCTATGCCCTTCAAAACTCACTCGACCCTGTTCCACTGAAATATTTTAAAGAAATTGAACGCCTTCAGAGAGAATTATTATGGACTGGGACACCACGAATAGCCTTGGGTAAACTTGCGTTAAAATGGTATGATGGAGGTATTGGTCTCCCTGACATAAAGAAATATTATTGGGCTGCGCATCTGGCAGCTATCAACCATGGCACCTACAGTGACCCTGACGATCAAGGATACCGTATGGATAGGTGGCTCCTCCCGGGAGGGAACTATAACAGATCACTCTACTCAAAACCTGGCCAACCTCGGTTAACGGGCCCCACTGGCCACTCAGTAAATGTATGGCACGCTGCAAACAGATCCCTCGGATGGGAGCGTAGACTGACGTTGGCCACCCCCCTGTGGGATTCGGGACAACTAGGTAATTTATGGACGTCGAAAGGGTTCGATAAATGGGACATGATTGGCATTTCACAAATTAAAGACTTATGGGAAAAGGGTGGGGTGAAAACATTTGCCACTCTCCAAAGTCAACACGAGCTAGCCGACACTGAATCTTTTCGTTACACACAGGTTAGCCATGCACTACACTCACTCCTTCCACAGGGCTCCTCCCTTCCCGAATCATCCCCGTTGGAAGACAGGATACTGGATGGTCACCTCCCGGATAAGACCATCTCCTTAATCTATAATAAGTTGATATATAATATGGAAGACCCTCTCTCTGTACTGCGGCAGTAATGGGTGGCAGACAGGATAGAAATGGATGATGAGGAATGGGGGGAGGCGGTGTCCTCCCCTCGGGTGGTGGCTATTCCAGCACGATTAAGACTAGTACAGCTTAAAATCCTGCACAGGATATATATGACTGGCCCCCGACTAGTGCAGATGGGAAGAGCTGAAACAGGAGACTGTCGCAGAAGGTGTGGGCAGATAGGTACCTTTATGCACATCATATTGGACTGCACACACATTCAAACATACTGGAGGGAGATACATGAAGTCATGAGGACAGTCCTCACTATCGCTATTCACCCTGAAACACGTAGATGCCTACTGAACATATGGGAACCAACTGACTTGAACACCCATCAAATGCAGTGGGCCACTCTGGGGTTCATGCTAGCCAAAAGAAACATCGCTCAAGCCTGGGGAGCGGCGAACCCCCCTACGCTGGGGGCATGGAAAAAGAGTATGGACTGGTGTATGTTCAGGGAAAAGACGGTCTATGCTGCCCGGGGCTGTCCTAGAAAGTGGTCCCGCATATGGACACCATGGAATTCCTATCGTGGAGACATTTGCACCCCCCGCCGAGTATTGAATTGGATGACCTGCTCCCTACCTGAGGTGTCCTTACTGTGTATAATGTGAATGATTATTGTCTCAAATTGTCATGCCTCTATTGATATTGAGTAGATTTTGGAATTGCTTGAATGTCGATGATTGTTAAATAAAAAGATTTATAAAAAAAAAGAGTGTGTTGGAAACAAATCATATATTTTTAGATAATGACCTAACTGGACACACATCAAAACCTACACAACAAACATAAGTGCTTATCTACAATGGTGACATATAAAAAGCAATAGACAGTGACTGTACATATATCAACGATACCAACAAACAAACCAAATACATGTAACATCAATTCTTTTTGAATAGCGTTATACACAGAATATCACAAGCCCATGTAGACCCCCTTTATTGTATGAGTCTGGTTGGGCACTAACGCTTATTAATGAACGTTGGCGTTTCGACCCCTAAAATGGTGTATATATCAATGACATCACTGCAGGGTCTTCATCAGGACAATGAAACAGTTGTGTAAGCCTGTCGCAAAAGAAAAATGAGTATGTTTTAGAAATCAGTGTGTGCGTAAAGTGGGATGAAAGTGAGACCAAAATTAGGGAGCTCACCATCTACTAAGATTAACGAGCCTCAACTCTGTTTATGGCTTGCAACCTGCATGGTCAATTGCAGGATATGGGATCATCCGGAGCCCATCAGGCTAACCATGACATCAAAAATATGTTGGAGGTGAAGAAATCTTCCTCCTGTCACAAATTAAAACGACTCATTTAGTGGTTTATGAGATTGTCCTCAAAAACGAAAAACAAAAGTAGCGAAGATCCTACCTGTAATGCCTAGTATCTCTACAAACAGGCCAATATTGAATAAAAGTAGGAGAAAGCCTGCTCCTCACCAATATGTATCTGAGACACAATTATATACAGAAAAGTTTTAATGAAAGAACCAACGCGAAATGCCCACCACCTAGTGAGACAAAGGGGCTAGGATTGTAAAAATAAAACCCTCACCTCCGGCGACACGCGCTCGGAGAAGGCGTCTATGGCCTATGCAGCTGTACTCTTCAATTATCAATTTTGACACGTCCTTGTCATGTCTAAGTAAATTCTTCCAGTCAGGAAAAAATATACAATTTAAATATGGTGAATCAAAAACCAGTCCTGTGTAAATGGACTGCTATTGTCCATGATGCGTGCGATGAAAAACTTACCTCCGGCGTCTCGCGCTCGGAGTGTACTGAGAGAGCCAGTGATACGTGGCGGAGATCATCCCCCTTTTGTATCGCTAAGAAATAGATTAAAGCCGTCCCTCATGTCCTCGTGCACGTTGGGCACGTAAGGAATGCAAGGCCGATAAACGTTGCTAACCTCAGCGTGAGCTCGAGGATTGCAGAGATGTCTCTTCCTGTTCCGACTGCATCGTCCAGGCAACGTGTAAACATACAGTTGTTCAAAAATTGATGGCGCAAGTATCCCACATGGGGAACTATTTAGCCAATTCACGGTTACACCCCGTTTTTACTTCAGCGTTGGTAGTAATGATCCTAAGCGTATCTGCTTCGGAAATGATTTTAAGCATACCGGTGTCTGGCCCAAAAAAGACGCATACTGAGGATTGGAAATTTCTACCTAGCTCCACTTAAAAATGGAGAATGATCCTGGCAATCCATCTACATTCTCCTAGTGCTCTTCGGCACTGGATGCTTCAATGATGAAAAAACTGAAATATTCCTCTTTGGACTCAATCATCCATCTACTATTTTCCTCCCATGGCTGACGGAAGTGAGCCCTACCCCTACTCTAGTGAACCAAGCCCAAAAACTGGGAGCAAGCTTCGATTGTGACCTTTCACCTCACAGAGAAAGGTGGTTTGCACATCCGCATTATTCTACCTGAACCAACTTAATGGACTCTACCATTCTTAGGGGGATATTCTCAAGAACGTGCGATAATCATCGCCAAAATAGGTTAACGCAAGTCATCATATCGCCGTCTAGTGCGGGAAAATAACCCCGTGTTAACGTGGCATTCACAACACGGCGGTAACATGCAATAGTACCCCGATAACGCGGCAAATGTCTGCGATAACACTACCAGGATGGCGATAAAAATCTCAACCCGAACGCGGAAAAATTTGCGATGTGCACAACCGCGATAGAAAAATCGGCGACAAGCATCGGCAGGCTTGCAATTCCCACGTCAGGCGGGTAAAATCACCATAAGAGCAGCAAAAAACCCAGAAAGAAATAAAAAAGACATAACAACTGCGAAGCACAATGGAGGGAGCTGGAGCAAGTACAGAGAACAACCCGAACCCCACAAGCCCCACGGAGGACCAGCCTGGGACCTCGGGGCCAGGGAAGGGCAAGGAGAAGAAGAGGAAGACGCGGTTCAGTCTGCAGGAAAACAGGATCCCGATAACGGAGGTGACACTCCCACCATCCAATTGCCATTGGTGAAATTGTCAGCACTAAATGTTGCACATACACTTGTCCGAGCGATGTGCCAATGCAGAGGAGTGACATGCACACAGGGAATGTGTCTAGGAATGAATTTATTTGCACATGCTGTGCCTGTGGTCACTCTGACCTGTCCCATGACTGCAAAGGACAGTCCCCATGTGACGTGCCTATGTGAAGAAATTGTGAATGATAGTGTCCCTTCGGGCTATTCCAGCTGCTGCTGCACTGGGGTGTGGTCCACCTGCATCATCTTCATCATCATCGTCCGGTGCATCAGGCACTTGGATCCATGGGGCATTGATGCGTACACATATGTTGTGCAACACACAACATGCAATGATCATCTTGCACACTATTTGCGGGCTGTACAGGAGTCTTCCACCTGTGATGTCCAGGCACCTGAAACGTGACTTCAACACACCAAATGAGCGCTCCACAATGCCACTGGTGCGTATGTGGGCCGCATTGTACTGCCTCTGGGCCTGGGTGTTCGGGGCTCGGAGGGGTGTCATCATCCACGGGCAGAGTGCATATCCTTGATCACCTGTGACAGGGGAGAGAGATGTGTCAATCGGTGGTTCGGAATTCTGTGTTGGCAGGCTTATTACTATATTGGTGTGTGACGTGTGGGACTTTGGGATACATGTCTGACATTTCTTGCATGTGGCAAATGAGCGGCATCCATGTGTAGTACGGTGCCTCACAGCTGCTCCTCACTCCCCCCGAGCCAATTACTTGTGTGCGCTGCGCGGTTGCAACACTTGAACTCCTAGGACACACCATTGTCATGACCGTCTGAGCATGTCTACAAGCCTGACAACGACACTGTGATATTGGCCGTTGAAGGTGGTCGGCCACGTGTGTGTAGGCCTATGGTCAGGATATGGCGGGAACAGAGACACACGCAGTAGTTGCCTTGGTGGCCATCCCGGAAGTGAACCATGCCCCGGGCTATTGATTGCCACTACGCTGGCCCCGCCCACTCCGCTTATGCTTACAGGGGGGGACGACATGGCTACATGTCCAGGGTCTACCCCACTGCCTGAGGTAACATGGTAGCGTCCACTGTCTACGACACTACAAACACCAGCAGCATATGTCCACATGGACATGTCTGTGCTCTGCATACTTAAGTCTGTCCAGCACATCCCCTCCACACTTGGCATTGTGTACATTCTGATTCATGGGTCACTTGCCTCCCTCGCACATACTTGGTTCCCGCCTCTCACCACATCCTGCTATTGTGTGGCAGAGGTGCCATTACGTGGATGGCTTGTCTGGATGTCTGGCCCCTGTTACCACATTTCCATGTGTTGTCGTGTCTGGTAGGTGGGCATGTTGTTGGCATGTCGTATGTGATGTTGTAACGTGTGCATTCCCACAGTTGTGAGTTGTCTGATTGTGGAGTTGAGGTGTGTGGTGTGTTCCGTTGGTACTTACCGATGAGCAGTGCATTTCCGTAGGTGCCATCCTGGAAGCGCTGGTTGATGATGGACTGTCGGAAGATGTATGAATCATGCACACTGCCTGGGTAGTTGGCGATGACGTTGGTGAAGAGTCCCCGGTGGTCCACTATTGCCTGCACATTGATGGAATGCGTGTGCTTCCCGTTGCGATAATTGTGTGCAGTGTCAGCAGGGGGCACAAGTAGGACATGTGTGCAGTCAATTGCCCCCAACACGTGCGGGAAGCCAGCTAAGGCGTAGAAGGCTTGCTTGGCCTCCAGCTGCTCCTGCACAGTGTGGGGGAAGTGAAGGTACTTGGGTACCAAGCTGATGATGGCATCCAAGACAGGTGTGAGGAACTTTGATAGGTCTGGCTGTGAGACTCCGACGACTCTGGCAGTTGTTGGTTGGAAGGTAGCAGAGGCCAACAGGTGCAGCACAGCCAGCAGCTTTGTCTGCGGAGGGATGTTGGTTCTCCGCTGTGTTGGTACCATCAGCCTGTGGGCGATGTGGGTCATAATGCGGAGGATGGTCGTCCTTTTGAGCCTGTAGTGGGCAATGACTTCCTCAGGCGTTAAGTCTCCGAGGCTGGTGCGTTTTCGGAAGGACCGCTGTCTCATTCTGCGCTGCCTCTGTGGTAGTCTGGGGGGGGTGGTCCTGGGTGGGGTGGGGGTTCGGGGGGACTGGCGGTGGGTGTTGTGGGTCTCTTGGGGCTCCGAGCTGCATGATCAGTAGCTCCATGACATGTGTTGGTCTGCCGAAGTGGCTCTGGGCTGGGCTCCCTTTCTACTGCAGGTTGTCATCCTGCTTACCACCAGTAAAAGGCAGGTGTTGAATCCCTGCTGCTAAAGCGCCTTATCGCCTGTTTTTGGGTCGCATCACAGATCTGGCTGGTCGTTGAGAATATCGCGAAGTGGAGTTTTCGTGAGTTTTTGCACGGGAACGCCTACTCTGCATATCATTAGCGTTAGTTGTCTCTCTCATCCGTGGCGATGTTTTTTGCGGCAGCTATCGCTGGTAAACTGGCGATATGGGCAGTTTGCACCAGCTTGTGAATAGGGCAAAAAGTCTATCGCAACTTTTGCGGCGCTAATGTGCCGATAAATCGGCGATAAGTCCTTGAGAATATGCCCCTTACATTTTCCCCAAAACGTCACTATTGTACTCACTATTGTCTTGTCCTGGCTGGATTACTGTTGTGTTCTATATATGGGTCTTTCTCACTCCTCCCTAACCAAGCTGAAACTAGCATAAAAACAGGATGCTTGCATGGTCCTGGACCTGAAACAACATGTTCATTCCAATATATCCCAGCAAAAGATAAAACCTCCTTCAAAAATCTCTATTTGCTCACAAGGCACTTCACGCTCAAACTTTGAAATATGTCTCCAGTCTATTTACTCCTAACCATCCAACTCGAAGCCTCAAGTCTGCTCTTTTGTGCCAGCTCTTTCCATCACTTCAGATACAAAAGATTCAGAGTCCAGTCTTTTCAACACCAGGGTTCCTCCCTCTAGAACTCTTACCTCACCCATCTTAAACATTAGAATGATTACACCAATTTCAGAAAATCCAGAAAGATGCACTCTTCACCATGGCCTTTCGGTTAATACTGTTTTCGTAGAAGTGTAGGACTGATTTAGGCCAATTTGCGCCGCCTCTCAACCAGCCTACAGACTTCATGGATCCAAGGATGTGTCACCTGTGCTTATTCTCTAGTGGGATTATTAGAAAGTCTATAACTCTGGGTTCATCTCTTTATCTTTGTACAATGTCACTCTTTTCAATTGAACCACCTATTCCGATCAATATGCAACTACTGCTGGTACCTTACTACCGTAAGTTATTAGGTCATCCTACCACGTCTATAAGAGTGCATTATATCGGCCCCTAGTATGGTTAAATTTTTGGACAGTCCAATGTGGCATATAGAAATGCACCAAGAGCTCCTTGTCACTTAGTGCACATCGGGGCGTATCCCGTTCTTATCTTCCACAATCTTTTCCGGCTGTAATAAGTATCAGAGAAGTAATTAAGGGGTATCAGGTGAAGATAGACGAATATGGTCCATGGCGCTATCTTAGCTGCTAGTCATTTATTGTCTTCTGTGGGGTCTAGGTATATTTCCCAGCTGGCGCAGAGGGTTGTAATGGGATCTGGTTAATTAATCACTAGGGAGCGGTGAAGCTGCAATATGCCAGGCCTGCTCAGCATGTCTAGCTTCAATTTATCTTCTAGGGGATGGGATCCTAACAGTTTAGTCAACTGTTCTTTAAACTTCTCTATGGCATGTCTTATTTGTAGGAAGCAGAAAAATTGGGAGTTGCCCAAAATAAATTCTGCTTTAAGGTCTTCAATGGACTTTATGTACTTTCTTTGCCCATAGAGCTCCCAAATTGGAAACCTAAATCTTATCTCATCCCCTAAATCAATGCAGTCTCAAGACTTCGTGAAGTCTATGTGTCAAAGGGTCTCCTGTGTAAGTTACTGTGCTAGCCAACATGTTTTAGGGCATTGTGCCATGCTTTTATTGTGGCTTTCGTAAATTACAGAAGGGTGTCCATGGGCCCGGACTTGTATGCGGAAGCGAATGTGTTGCTATCGGGGAAGACGTCCAACTTCAAGTGCTGGGCAGGATCATTGTGCTCCCCATGGATGGTGATCACTTGGGCCACGAGTGATAGAGATGTATGTCTTTTGTACTCAGCTCATTGTCATAGACTGACTAAGAATACAAAAAAGTGGAATGCTTAAATTAATCTCAGCCACTGGTAATTACTCAGGCTGTATCTGGGTCCATTATTTTTTTGTCCACCATGCAACCTCAGATTAGACCCAGCTTTATGCAAATCACTATTGGACCTGCATCAGTAGGAGCAGTCCAGCCCAAACCGCTAAGCTAGGTTGCCTCTGTGTTCAGGGCTGGAACCTTTTCTGTGATCCGGGCCCAGGTCCTCCATTGTCTGAGGGAAGAGCAACTGTTTCCGGAAGTCACAATGCCACCACATGCTGGAATATGTGATAAGCAAGTGGCCTCCAGAAGCTGCTACTTGCTTAGCAAGAAAAAGCCAAAGTTGTCAAAAAACCTTGTTGATGGATGAAGACTTGAAGAAAACTAGTACTCAGGAATCCAACTGTGGAATTCATCAGAAACAGGATCAGCAAGTGTAGGGAGTGAGGAAACAAGAGAAGGGACACAGCTATGTTGCGACCCACCCTGCAACCAAATTAAAGCCCTTATTTTACAAAAGAACATGAAAAGTAAATGACACCAAGACACCAAACATCACATGAAACATAGGGGCATATTAGCAAAGAACGGCGATAACTATCGCTAACTCAAGTTAGCAGCAGTTTTTTTATCTCCGTCGATCCCTGAAAGTTATCGCCTTGCTAGCGACGTATTAACAACACGTCACTAACAGGCAATAGCTACAGGGATCAGCGGCGAAAACTGCCGCTAATTGCAGCGCGATGGCGATAGGAAAACAGGCAATAGCGGGCGGAATCCAGCGATAAGCCCATTAGCGATAAAAAAAAACACGCTAGGCAGCAAGTGAGGACTTTGAAAAAATAGCCTATCAGTCCACCTCCCATAGAAAAGATGCCCAAAAAACAGTTAAATGCAGATTGGAGCAGCCAGGGCCAAGTGCAGCACACATCAACAACCCCCACAAGCCACCCAACAACCAGGATCACCAGGATGAGAGCCTGGATGCCTCGCTGGACCTGCGTCTGGAGCCTGGATGCCTCGCTGGACCTGTGTCTGGAGCCTGGATGCCTCGCTGGACCTGCGTCTGGTGCCTGGATGCCTCGCTGGACCTGCGTCTGGAGCCTGGATGCCTCTCTGGACCTGCGTCTGGTGCCTGGATGCCTCGCTGGACCTGCGACTGGAGCCTGGATGCCTCACTGGACCTGCGTCTGGTGCCTGGATGCCTCGCTGGACCTGCGTCTGGTGCCTGGATGCCTCGCTGGACCTGCGTCTGGTGCCTGGATGCCTCGCTGGACCTGCATCTGGAGCCTGGATGCCTCGCTGGACCTGCGTCTGGAGCCTGGATGCCTCACTGGACCTGCGTCTGGTTCCTGGATGCCTCGCTGGACCTGCGTCTGGTGCCTGGATGCCTCACTGGACCTGCATCTGGTGCCTGGATGCCTCGCTGGACCTGCGTCTGGAGCCTGGATGCCTCGCTGGACCTGTGTCTGGTGCCTGGATGCCTCGCTGGACCTGTGTCTGGAGCCTGGATGCCTCGCTGGACCTGCGTCTGGAGCCTGGAGTGGGATGCGGAGGAGCCGTGGAGTCGATGAGCCGTGGCGGGAGACATTGATGTGTGACGATCGCCCGTACCTGGTGGTGAAGTCTGGCAGGTTGCATGGAGACACGTTGCTGACCTGTGTGAGAAGTCCACCTTGCGCACCTTGGAGCAGTTAATGGTAGAGGCGCTCATGTGCACCAACGTAGTGAGGTCCGCATCGCTTACTAAAATCCACCACCACACCGGAGTGCACGGAGTGGATTACCAATGGTGGGTGCCGACTCCCTGCATCACAGTCCGGATGATGTTGGGCTGGCCGTACGCTGTGGAGGGTGAGGCCCTTGTGCTACGCCGAATTTGTGTGGTCTGAGCGCTGCAACTACACACCTAAGGGAGCCCTGCTGCATCAACTGCATCGGGAGGTCCACCAGCGGACTAGGCAGCGACTGCTGTACCCAGCCCAGTGAAATTACACCTGGCTGAGGCTCCTGCTGGCTGAGTCACAGATTTGGAGAGAGTGCAGTGGATTGCGCCACGGTGTCAATGTCCAGGTAAGGAGAAGGTGGGATGCGTAGCGCAGGAGGGCCGGGGGGTGAGTCGCTCATGCCTATCACACGTAGATGGTGCACCCCCAGTGGTGGCTCTACCGCTATGGCGGAAGAGCGTTGCCCCACCGCCTCAAGCAGTGCAGAAGAGGAACAATCATCACATGATGATAACTCAATCAATCAATCAATCAATCAGGGAATTGTAAGTGCGCTACTCACCCGTGAGGGTCACAAGGCACTGACGGGGGGCCGCAGATCTGTTAGCCGAAGAGCCAGGTCCAGAGGTACTTCCTGAAGGTGTTCAGGGAGGGAGCGAGTCTGATGTCTGCCGGTAGCACGTTCCAGGTCTTGGCTGCAATGTGGGAGAAGGATCTTCCGCCTGCTCTGGCTCTGTGGATGTGCGGGGTTTCAGCCAGTGTGAGTTTGGAAGATTGGAGGTTTCATCTGGGTACGTGGAAGTTGATTCTGTTGTTGATGTATTTGGGTCCGTTGTTGTGTAGGCATTTGTAGGCGTGAGTGAGGATTTTGAAGGTGACTCTTTTCTCCACGGGGAGCCAGTGCAGTGTATGCAGGTGTTGGCTGATGTGTTCGTGCCGGGGAAGCCGAGGATGAGTCTGGCGGCGGTGTTCTGTAATGTCTGGAGTTGGCGGAGTTGGGACTTGTAAATGCCGGTGTAGAGTGCATTCCATAGTCCAGTCTGCTGGTGATGACTGCATGGGTGACTGTCTTCCTTGACTCCGTGGGGATCCATTTGAAGGTCTTGCGGAGGATGCGGAGGGTGTTGAAGCAGCTGTAGGTGACGGCGTAGACCTGTCGGTTCATGGTGAGGGATGAGTCGAGTACGATGCCAAGGTTTTTGGCGTGGTCCAAGGGGGTAGGTGGGCTTCCGAGGGCGGTGGCCACCAGGTGCTGTCCCATGCTGAAGGGGTGGTTCCACGGATGAGGACTTCTCTCTTCTCGGTGTTGAGCTTCAGGCAGCTGTTGGTCATCCAGACTGTGACGTCCTGAATTCCCCCAGTGGATGCCTTTAATGGTCGAGGCGGTGTCTTTGACTGCGACCGGCGCCCAGGTGGAGATGGTGGGCTAGCTGGTGTGTCTGGGGGGCGGGGGGCCGGCTGTGGCATCTGGTGGATGTTTGGCAAAGCTGTCGTAGAGTTTTTTGATCTTGAGGAGGAAGTAGGTTCCACACTTATCGTAGAGGTCTTGGGACGGGGTGATGTCTGTGGCTTCGCTGCGTGGGTTGGTGAATTCATGAATGACACTGAAGAGTTGCTTGGAGTTGGTGGAGTTGTCGAGGATTTTGTTGTAGATGAAGTCCCTCTTGGTGGTTCTGATTTGGTTATGGTAGTCCGTCATGGCGTCCTTGTAGATGGTGTAGATTTCGGGTGTCTTGGTGTTTCCCCAGTTCTTCTCCAGGTGTCTGCAGGCGTGTCTTGCTACTTGGAGATCGGTGGTGAACCATGCGGCTTACCTGGGGCACTGTTTGTCAGGGTTGCGTAGTGGGGCCAGCTTGTATGCGCGGTTGGAGATCCAAGTGTGGAGTTATCTGGCTGCGACGTTGGCGTCGGGTGCCCAGGTGTGGTTGTCTCGGGTGAGGGTGGAGTTGAGTTGCTCGTCAGTAACCTTGCTCCAGTTCCTCCGTGGTGTGCGTGGGGCTGGTTTGGGTGCCTTGGGTTCGTCAACAGCGAAGTGTACGCAGTGGTGGTCGGTCCATGGCGGTTGCGTTGTGTGGCTGAAGTGAACGCTGTTTCCTGCCGCAAAGATGGGGTCGAGGGTGTTGCCTGCTCTGTGGGTCGGTGTGGTGACGAGTTGTTTAGGTCCGATGTTGGCGAGGTTGTCACGAAGGATGGTGGGGTTGGGGTTCGCTGGGGTTGTCGAGGTGGAAGTTCAGGTCTCCATGAGTATGTCGTTCATTGAGGCGATGGCGTGGGGTGCGATGAAGTCGGTAATGGTGGTGGCGAAGGGTGTCCGGGTTCCGGGGGGTCTGTAGACAAGGGTTCATTGGAGTGTGGAGTTGTGGCTGGTCTGGATCTGGAAGTTCAGGTGTTCGGTGGAGGGGAAGGTTTTGCTGGAGGTGGTGAGGTGGAGGGTGCGCTTGTGGGCAATGGCGAGGCCCCCTCCCGGGTGGTTGGGGCGGTCCTTCCTCTGGATCTTGTATCCGTCCGGGATGGCGGTGTTGATGTCGGGGGCAGAGGAGGCGTTGGTCCAGGTCTCCGTGAAGAAGATGATGTCGGGCGAGTAGGTTCCAGATTTCCATGGCATGTTTGTGCATGGAGCGCACGTTGAGGAGGATGCATCTTAGGGTGTCGCCAGTGCTGGCGTCGGCTGTGTTGGAGTCTGGGGTGGTGGTTAGAGTCTGGCGGCAGTGGAGGCAGGAGAACTGGCTGTGGGTCGTGTTTGGCGATGCCTGTTGGCAGTCTCTGACTTTTCCGGGGTTGAGTGCGTGGAGGGTGGCTGTGTTGTAGCAGTGAGTGGCCCGGGATCCAAGGTTTCTGGCGCTGGTCGCGGTCGGGTCGTGGATGGGCGCAGACGGGCTTAGCTTAGGCGCGCCTTCTGCGCGCCAGCGGCGCACGTCCACTGCGCGACCGCGCAGTGGCCGCCATTAAGTAGGGGACGGTGGAGGAACGATCAGCTGGGAGGCGGAATGGGCGAGGACAAGGGTGCGGGCCGCAGGGGCAGCAGCGGCGGGAAGCGGGAAGTGCGGGCTCAGAGAAGCCAAAAAAAACAGATTAAAAAGTGAAATACAAGGGATAACTAACTGATGTAATCATGCTATGTATCCTCAGGGGGTGGGAGGGTGGGTAGGGCATGGGCGGATTGGCATGCCCACTCAAGTGCGCAATGACTGTTTGGTCGGCCCACTCAGGCCGCCCAAAGCAGTCATGCGCACTTCTCTGTTCGCAATGCAGGCTGCATTACAGCCTGCATGTAGAACATGCCCACCCCTCCGGCCCCTGACTGCATGACTTTTCCCGTTGGCAAATACCAATCCCACCGCCGCATCGCAGCGTTGTGATTGACTCAGGGGAGGGAGCCTGGCTGCCTACTTCCTTTTCCTGGAAGCAGACACAGGAGAGCAGGAGCTACGATGACACGGGACACGGCTTAGAGGTAAGACTTCCCTCAATAAATTTTTAGCAACACCCGCTCACACACACATCCCCACGTCCACGCACCATCCAGTGGTCTTTCCGGCGTTTACCACCTCACAGCTGTCCAGCCCCCCGCACTTCTCAATGGTGGCCGCTGTGCGCCCATGCACAGCGGACGTACCACTCGTGTGCCAAAGGCACATACGTAGTTGCGACGCATGCCATAACATTGCATTCCATTCCAATGCATACTAATACTCGGCACATTGCAACAGTAGAGTAGGTGTTGCATAGCGGAGACGTTAAGTTCACTGTTCCCACTTCAGTGAGTGCAATCCAAAAATGACCTTTGCACCACAAACCCAACCGTGAAGGCTGGAATTCCTTTTTGAGCCCCCACAACACACCCACAGATCTCATTTGAGACTAATACACACCCCATTTTTCATATTTTACCCTAAAACACACCCCATTTTTCATATTTTACCCCAAAACACACCCCATTTTTCATATTTTACATCCAAAACCCATACCCACCCAAAAACTTTAAATTACCCCATTACTGACCTCACAATGCGTTGTATTCCAATGCCATGTTAAGGCACCTGCGTGGTCAGAGTTGCGTTGTTCAGGATGTACTGCCTGCGTTGTAATGTTCGTCTCCCGTGCTAAAGGCAACCATAGGCTAGGCCGTTTGCGTCCGTCTGCCCCTGGACTGCGCTCAGCACCAAGGATCATTCCTCTTGGACACTCCACCAATATAACACCAGCAGCCTCCTCGCCATCAACCCTGGACACCACCTCGCCTGCCAGGACCAACCTCTGCTCTGGACCAGACATCGCCATCACTGACGGCTGCAGTATCACCCGAAAAGAGCACCCCGACCGTCAGAGAGGAGGCATTGCCATCACTCCGACTGATCACGCACTCTAATGACCCAAGGGTGACCATGGACTACGGCAACTCCAAGATCCGGACCAGGCCCAACAACATCCTCTGCGGCACCCTCATGTGCAGGCACCCCTGGCCATGGCCCCCCATTCTCCAATACCATTGTAGACCTCATTGCACCCCAGGGTCTCCCATTCACCGACGACATCCTACTCGGTGTACTCAAGTTCCACCTGGACAACCCCAGTGAGCAGGACACCACCCCCTCATGGGGAAGGTCCCCTACATCAGACGCAAGCAGCAAGTCACCAGAACAAGCCACATGGCAGGACACATGGTCGAGCACGCCACCTCCGCTAGCGTGCACTTCAACTGCAGCCAAAACACCGGACTCTCCTGGACCATCCATCATTAGTAACATCACGTCTTCACCTTGCCCACCGGATGCCACCGCCATCATCGCACCCCCTCGCAGCTGGATCAAGGCCACCGAAGAACATCTCGTCAACTCCCTCCGCACCAACACTCCACCTATGCTTCCAGACGATGACACCACAGCGCGCAACCACCACCGATGTATCTCCAACAGCGCCAACATTCGGGCACCCCTCATGAACAGCACTGCGTCAGTACCTTCCGCCTGCCTGATGGCAGGCGTGAGGGTGAGGCAGTGCCACAGGGATAGGCTGGCCCCATGCATTGCTGGAGTTGCATCATGGTTGTGACACAACTGCTGCAATGCGTGACTTTAGCGCTGGCAGATACGTCAGGATTCCTGACGTTTCTGTCATTACTTGCATCATGGAGGGCTGTCCAGTGATTACAGCGCATCCATGCTGTCGCAAGCAGGGCGTAGTGAGAAGTGTTGCAATGCTGTCTTGTCACAGCGCAGCAACACTTTTCATGACTGGGGCACAGGAATGCGCACTATCTTATTGATTGTGCGCATTCCTGCACTGTATTTTGTCGCAGGGCAGCGCTGCAACATTGCTTGCAGCACTGTCCTGCACCAAAAGCTGCATTAATGAGGCCCCAAGTGTTATCACCATTTTTAAGACCTGCTTTTTTCTGGTCTTAAGTTCCTGCAGCTAACGGGCCTTAGCGCAAGTTTTTTTATCGCTTTGCGGGTCCGGCCCATCCTTGATGATACTAGGCCTGGGCGGAATATGCGTAGTCGCGTTACGCAAAGTTCCGCGAAGATGTAAAAAATTTCCGCGAGCTACGCAGAATTCCGCAAGCACGCGGAATTGCTTGTTCCGCCCGTTCGCAATGCGTTTTTCCTGTTCGGGGACCCTGTTTGCGTGCTCGGGGGAAATATCTCGCGAACTTGCCCATGCGGTCGCCAATTGGCGTGGCCATCTTGTTTCACTTGTCCCGCCCGTTCGCGATGCATGTTTCCTGTTTGCGAACGCGGATGTCCGATGGCGCGTCCGAATGACGTGTTCGCGATCGCACACTCTCGTGGGATCATGCGGCCGGCTACCAAAATCTCGTGGCACACGCGAACTGATAGGAAAACTCGTCGGCGAACGCAGGGATCCCGGTAAGTCGCTACTGCGTGCGCGAACACGCATTTTGAAAGCGCAAACAAGGAAAAAATTCCGCTATGCCGCGGATCGCGGCATTTTCAGCAATTACGCGTTCTCCGCGGAACGCGGAATTGCCACAATTCCGCAAATTCCGCGAGCGGAGTGGATTTTACCGCCCAGGCCTAGATGATAGGGCAAAGTGGTATTAGCGTGAGTTTTTGTGTAATTTTGAGAGGGAACGCCTACCTTGCATGTCATTAGCGAAAAATATCGCTGGCATGCAAGGCGATGGAAATTCCGTCCGCGATCGCCAGAAAGCTGTCGCTAACGCCTGTTAGCGACAGCTTGCTAATAGGGCGATAAAAATATCGCCACTTTAGCAGCAAAAAAGTGCCGCAAAAGCGCCGATGAGCCCTTGATAATATGCCCCATAATGTATTTGGAAAACTAAGAAGAAATCAAGGAAATAACAGCCATGATGGAAAAAGAAAAGAGGATGAAAATCTGAACTAAAATAGCTACGGAGTAGCTTTAAAAGACATCTGCAAACTCCTAGGCAGGTGATTGCTATTTTGGAGCTAAAGGAGCAATGGGCATCATCCAGGAGCTCTGGAGCTTGTGGGGAAGCAGTCACAGGTGAATGAGACTCACAGTAAACAGCTGTGGACTTGTAGCATTCTATGAGGCCAGAGATCCGAAGGTCCATGCACTGTACCATGAGTCTGGGTGGCCCAGACGACCAATAAGCTTTGGTCCAAACACAACCAATCCAGCACCAGTTTCAGTCTAATTAGGCACCTTCAATCTAGTGCAGCTTGGTTTCAGTGGCACAGTGAGCATGGAACCCCATCTGGGCATACCCATTGAGCTGAGGAATGGAAAAAAGTGATGATTGGAATGATTATCCAAGTAAATACTTGGGGCCACATCCCAGTCTATCATCTTTTTTGTCCATGCCACCTGAGAGTAGACCCAGACATATGCAAATCAGTCTTGGTTCTGAAAGGAACAGTCCAGCCTAAACTGTTAAGTGAGGTTGTCTCTGACACAAGCCACCCAAGACCAGTTTCGGCCTAATTGTTCGCGATGCATGTTTCCTGTTTGCGAACGCGGATGTCCGATGGCGCGTCCGAATGACGTGTTCGCGATCGCACACTCTTGTGGGATCGTGCGGCCAGCTACCAAAATCTTGTGGCGCACGCGAACTGATAGGAAAACTTGTCGGCGAATGCAGGGATCCCGGTAAGTCGCTACCGCGTGCGCGAACACGCATTTTGAAAGCGCGAACAAGGAAAAAATTCCGCTATGCCGCGGATCGCGGAATTTTCGGCAATTACGCGTTCTCCGCGGAACGCGGAATTGCCAAAACTCCGCAAATTCCGCGAGCGGAGTGGATTTTACCGCCCAGGCCTAGATGATAGGGCGAAGTGGTATTAGCGTGAGTTTTTGTGTAATTTTGAGAGGGAACGCCTACCTTGCATGTCATTAGCGAAAAATATCGCTGGCATGCAAGGCGATGGAAATTCCGTCCGCGATCGCCAGAAAGCTGTCGCTAACGCCTGTTAGCGACAGCTTGCTAATAGGGCGATAAAAATATCGCCACTTTAGCGGCAAAAAAGTGCCGCAAAAGCACCGATGAGCCCTTGATAATATGCCCCATAATGTATTTGGAAAACTAAGAAGAAATCAAGGAAATAACAGCCATGATGGAAAAAGAAAAGAAAAGAGGATGAAAATCTGAACTAAAATAGCTACGGAGTAGCTTTAAAAGACATCTGCAAACTCCTAGGCAGGTGATTGCTATTTTGGAGCTAAAGGAGCAATGGGCATCATCCAGGAGCTCTGGAACTTGTGGGGAAGCAGTCACAGGTGAATGAGACTCACAGTAAACAGCTGTGGACTTGTAGCATTCTATGAGGCCAGAGATCCGAAGGTCCATGCACTGTACCATGAGTCTGGGTGGCCCAGACGACCAATAAGCTTTGGTCCAAACACAACCAATCCAGCACCAGTTTCAGTCTAATTAGGCACCTTCAATCTAGTGCAGCTTGGTTTCAGTGGCACAGTGAGCATGGAACCCCCATCTGGGCATACCCATCGAGCTGAGGAATGGAAAAAAGTGATGATTGGAATGATTATCCAAGTAAATACTTGGGGCCACATCCCAGTCTATCATCTTTTTTGTCCATGCCACCTGAGAGTAGACCCAGACATATGCAAATCAGTCTTGGTTCTGAAAGGAACAGTCCAGCCTAAACTGTTAAGTGAGGTTGTCTCTGACACAAGCCACCCAAGACCAGTTTCGGCCTAATTGGGACTCTTCAGTCGGGTTTGCTTGTGTTTCTATCTGGAGATGACCTTGCCTGGCAGTTTGGGCTGCACTGTTCCTATTGGAGCTGGACTAAGACTGACATAAGGCAGGCATCTGTACAGACTGGCACAACGGATGAAAAACGATGGTCTCCAATGCGGCTTGGGCAATTAGCTGTGACTGAGATTAAATTAAACATTCCATGTATCAAATTGTTATTTTTGTAGTGGACGCTCTAAGTTCAACTATTATGCCCAGATGTGAGTCCAGTGCTCATTGTGCTATAGGAATCAAGCTAAATCTCAGTGAGAAGACCCAAGTAGTTCAAAGCATTTCTTGGATGCTTGTGTTCCCATCTGGAGTGGATCTTGCCAGGCAGTTCGGGCTGGACTATTTCTATTGGAATAGGACCAAGGCTGATTTGTATAATCCGGGTCTCTGTCTAGAATGGCACAGTGGGTGAAAGACAGTTGTCTGACATGAGACCCGAGCGATTGCCAGTGACTAAGAATAATTCAGGGATTGCTTCAAACACATTGTTGTTTTAACAATAGACTGACTTGGGGGGGCAAAGCTTAGATCCCAACTCTCTCAGGGGCATCATCTTCCAATGCACCTCATAGCCGAGGCTTCTGCCGACACCAGGATGCTTAGTCCCAGTTCACAGTCAAGTTAGATGCTTCCCTGTATAATTCCAGTAAAAGAGCCTTTAGGAGCTCATTCCTGGTGTTTGATTTGGAAAATGGCTCTTTCGCAAGGTCGAACAACAGGGGGGGAGAGTGGGCCTCACTGCTTTGTGCCCTGCTCAATTGTAAATCTGCCTGATAGCACACCATTAGTTCTCACTCAGGCACATGTTGCTGTATAGAGTTGTGAGTGTTTGTTGAGTTGTATTCAGCAGTGCTGGGTGGGATAAAGGCTTATCAGTGTGCCTTTCTGTCAGTGGTTCCAGATATTAGGCTGTAGCGTATATCCTGTTATAATAGAAAAGTATTTATGTAGGAGATATGCCACTCCTCTACAGCAACACAGTAAAGCATATGTGGAGGACCTTTCAATACCCATGCCTGCCTTCTTTTAGCAGTGTTTCTTGTAAAACATAACACACCAGGGGATCGACCTTTAGCAAATTGTAGGACTGGACCTTTCTTGTTTTTATTGTTTAACCCATTGATCTTCCAGGAAAGGATCTGGAGTTCCTACGTACCTACCAACGCCATGTATCTTTAAGGGATTGAGCATAGTGCACTGTAAATTATTCCCCTAACCCTCATCCCACACTTCTACTCCAGAAGCACTTGTCATCAGAAGTTTCAAATACTGTATAGAGAAATAAACACACCTGAGTGTTGAATATCCTACGATCATCTCACCAAATTCAATGCTCATGACTTCACCATTAATAAAACAGATGCAATTACAAATGTTGCAAATCATCCTACATCCTCATGATCCCTACCACTTTGACAGAGACGACTATGAATGTAGTATCATTTGTTTTCTTTTGGTTATTAGTTTTTGTTTAGTTACAATTAACTTTTATAAGTTGCAATTTATTGGTATAAATATTGCAGCCCATAAGCATTGTATTTGGTGTTGTCACTTATGGTTTACTTGGCTGTTGTTTGAGTTATAGATTGGGTTCCTAATCATAACTTGCAAATTTCAGTGGTTTTCAGTTTCGATTCATAACTCTAACTGCACTATAACCGGTTTCTTTAGGTGAATTTCTCAGGTTCTCCGAAACATATGTTTAGGTGTTATAAACAATACTAACCATAACTGCATTTTAAACTTTGTTTTTTTCAGTGATGGTTTTGGGTTTTTGACCATATAGAACATCAAATAGTAACCTACTCTGAACCCTACTTGGATAGTCATCCCCATCTGTGCCATGTGCAGCAGGGCTGGTCAGAGGGACTGGCCTCCAGCTACGCCCTGGGCCCTATCCTCAGCAGGCGGCTAACCATAGCTGTAAGCAACCTTTGGCCATGTGCAGCACAACAGGCTGACTTCTGCTCCGCTTCTTCTGCAACCCTCCTTTAAAATATCTAGTTTCGGCGGTATGGCCTCCTCATCTATAGAATTCCTCCCATACAACGTTAACAATTTTCCTTCCCATTCTGTTTTTAGGATTCCTTTTTTTAATAAAAGCTTCTTTTTTCATGATGTGCCATTCTTTTCTCTTCCAGGCTCATCACTCATTAAACTGCAAGAGACCTTCTGATCAATTCTCAGCTGAACAAATTTCCTTTAATATGAGATAATACAATGTAACACGCAAACAACTGTTCATGTTTTGGCTGTATTCATGAGCCCTAGGATGGATTTGTTAATCCTGATTTCCAAACATGGTCATGGGACACATGGAAGTCAAAGGGTTTGCTTATCTGGAGATAAAAATCATTTAATTTTTTTTTCTAATAACTAGGGTGTCCCTTTGGCCCCCCCCGACCTAGGCCTTGTGGTCAGGGTAGTTTCACCCTGCCCTTTTATGCTCTTTTTCTTTTCCTTTTCTCAACACGATTCTCAGTGCATCATGTTGAGTGATGGCGGACTCATCACAAATGTTTCTGTGATGGACAGCCAATCAGAATGTGGTGGGTTGTGAATCCGGAGCAGGATTTCCGAATCGGAAATACACAAAGAGAGAAAAAGCTCTCTAGTGCAATAAGGACTAAACTCCAGTGTCATGATTGTTTCTCCTCCCGATGTGATACAGGTGGCTAGAGTATCACATTCTAATTTTCTATCCTTATAAATCCTTGCAGTCCCAAAAATAGCTCAATAGCTGAGGCAGATTTAAAATACTGGCAATTAACATATCTGTTTCACAAAATCTGGAATACCAGAATAAAAACCTAACCGTGGGAAGAACAGGGTTTTCACCAAACATGTATGAAAATCCTCTTTCCAGAAAGAAAAATTCTATTCTATAGTCCCCTCACCCACCAGGGTTTCCCCTAGGTGGCATGCTTCATCATTGGGGTCCTCTCAATCCGCTGCGGATTGAGGCGTGCTGCGACTTGCGGAACTACGTAGGAGCACTACGTTGTGGAAAATGTGTAGTGCAGTGAAAGTGGAGTGGAAAAACAAAAAGTTAAAAATACCTAATTAGTGGGCTAATATTTTATTCCTGCCCCTAGTTGGTATGACTAAAATCAGGGGTTAATAATAGGGAAAGTCTAACTATAATGAGTATAGAGTCCCTAATATTGGGTCGACATGTTTCGAGCTGTCCCCTCAAAGCTCTTCTTCAGGACCACACGAGGACCAGCCCTGTGCGTGCCACTCCTAAGCAAACCTATAATTAGGAATTAATGAGGTGCACACCTACTGTGTATACACCTAACACGTAATACATACGGTTAATCACTGACATGTAGTATCTGAGGAAATAAAGCAAAGAAAGAATTAAAAACGAGCCCGCCTCCCAGCCAGGCTGGTAGGTCCTTGACACATGCGGCGTCTTAACTTAACCCCTTGACCGCGATCGGAATTCCGCTCGTGTGCTGGAGATTCCGATCGCGGGTGGGATCGTGACGAGCTCAGCTCGTCATGCGCACAGCGCGTCCGCGCAGCATGACGAGCTGAGCTCGTCATGAGCATCGAAGGGGTTAATCAATGTACTCCTCTATAGTGGGTGGGTGTAATTAAAAGTAATAATTAGTGCGAACATCCAGCGTGGTAAGAAACTCACACTCGCGACGCCTGGTAATAAATAAGTGGTTAAATACATAACGAAAAACACTCGTGTAGAGACACCACGTGACATACAACATATTACACTTAATTGTCAGCATATTAGTGATACATACTTTAGTTTAGGCAGAATTTTGCCTCATGATCTGCAGGGGTAGAGAGGCTTGTAGTCACACCCTAAGGAAATAATGGGGACACAGACTGGTAATTAGCGAGGAGAAAACCGGAGGGGAATTCTCCCGGTGTCTCACATTGATCTACAATGGGATATTAAAAACTCATTAGTTCCTAGGAAAGGAACTTAAGGAGAAAATGGTTAGCAAGACTTACTTCGTCAAAGCGCAACTCTGGCAAATCACCTAATGGCACCCCCGGAGACCGCATCTTACCGTGTCTGTCTCCCGGAGTCCATTAAATACTGCCAGAACCGTCCAGTCATGATTGCCTTGGCAGCTAGACCGTAAAACTCCAAAATGGCCGCTCCATATGGCAATACCGGGGGCCATCTTGTGCGAGTGACTCAGATGCCTTTTGTTGAGACCTCCGAGTGGCATATTTCATAAATGAAATGGGAACTGAAGATATGAAACCAACCCAAAAGCAAAATACTCAAGGGTCTGGTTATTGAGTGCAAACAGAATGCTCGAAAAGAGAGGTTGGCTAGACTGGAGATAATATGGCTGGAATCCATCTAAAATGTCTAAAAACAGCGGGGGCCATCTTGGAATGTCTTAGAATAATGTAATGGTGCAGTGGCTTTAAACAAGTGGACCACCGCAACACAGGTGTTAGACATAGCTTATACATTCTTAATGTGTGATGTCGGTGGTGATCAGGTTGATGACAAGGAGACCACGAAAAATGGTATTACATAGTGCCAGTGTGGGTATCTTAAAGGGATTGATCATTCCCCTGAGTGATACTGGTAGCAAAGTATTGTTCCTAGAACACTATATCTAAATTGTAGATAGTGCGTACCAGAATCCTTTTACAAATTGCCCCCACGGAATATTGTCATTCAGCCCTTCAGTGTCCGTGTGTAATTTGTACACCCATCTTTGTTCTTTCTCTAGTAACCTGTGTTCTAGATTGTCAGTGTGTTTGATGTGTTCTAACACTACCCAATGCAGATCGTTTGGGGTATGTTGCATTTCTTTAAAATGTGATGTCATTTTTGTGGTGATCCTATTGCACCTGATGTTGCTTCGGTGCTCGCATATCCTGGTGCTGACCTTTCTAGTGGTCATACCTACATAATGCAGGTTGCATGTCATCATGTACACCACCCCAGGGGTCTTGCAATCAGTGAAATTGCGTAGTTCCCAAACCATTTTGTTGTTAAAAGTCACTTTCTTTGTGGTTGAGGTAAGATGACACAGGCTACAATTACCGCAGGGGTAGTGACCCATTGAAAGCGTGCTCAGCAATGGTTGTGTTTTATCGTTCCTAGTTTGGGGTTTGGGGCAGGTGTGTACCAAAATGTCCTTTAGGTTTCTCCCTTTCCTATGTGAGAACATGGGTTTAGGGATGTCAAGCTTTCCACTGTTGAGGGTACGCCAATGTTTTTTTACTATTTACATATCTGCACAGCCACTGCTCATGCTCGAATGACAAATGGCTACTACTCTCACATGGTCCTGTGCTTCAGCGGAAGTGTATTCCTGCTGTCACAAGGCAACAGCCTAGGTTAGCACACTCTACTGCTGTATTGGTCTTCAATGGATGATTTGAAGCCTAGCATGATGAAAATGTTGCATTGTATTTATCTGTACTAGATACATAGATAGACAGGCAGCCAGATGGATAGACAGACAGACAAATAAGATGTTTTATTTTATGGTCAGCTTGAAAATAGGGTTTGGGATCCTTAAGTAAAGTACAATCAGGACACCACAGTTAAGCAGAGTAATTAATCTCAGGCCAGCCAGAGATCCCAGAACCATACAGGCATAGATTCAGTGGTGGCCAGTCATTTTAGCAGGGAGGGGGTGGGGGCAGCAGACACATGCACACACACACTCACTCACACCAGTGCATTCACACATGTGCAAATACACACCCATTCACAACACTCACTCAAATGCAGATGCATATGTACATTCATACATACAATCATGCATGCACCGTATATCAAAAACAAAACTTACCTTCATTGCAGCTCTCCGGGAGGGAAACCTCAGAGGTCCCAGGAGGGTTAGGAGTGCTGCCTTCCCTCATTGGCTGACATAAGGTCAGCTAATGAGGGAAGGCAGCAGTCCCTCACTCGTCACAGAGTGTGATGGGGTCAGTGAGACTGCTGACCCTATCCCACTCTGTGACGAAGTGTCACTAATTGACACTCGCCCCAGGCACTTTAGGGCTTAAAACAGAAGTGCCCGGGTCTGAGGCAATCAGTGACACTCCCCCTTGTTACATGGGTGAGGGCCTCAAGGCACTTTTGCCAGGCTGAGGAGGCCATGCCCATAGGGCTGTGAAATCCTCAGCCTGGCAAAGTTCAGCTCAGGCAGCCAGGAGCCTTCGCATTTAGCGCATGTCTAGCTCTTGGCTTCCTGACCTGTACAAGGAGAGTGTCGGTCAGACTGACCTTTGCTCAGCCTGACAGGCACTCTTCTTGTCAGGAAAAAGGTGGGGGTTGTGGCCCCTCCACCTATACGGATGGGCTGCGGCTGCATAGACTTATTTATTTATGCTATTTTGATAGCACCACTTGTCTCTTTTGCCTCTTTAAAAGCCTAGCATCTGATCCAACACACCCAGAAAAATCAGCACCATAAATAGTTCCTGACATTCTGGAAGTAGGGAAATAGCTGAAGATGCACCTGTTTTAATAGGCCTTTGGACTGGCGGCTAGAGACAAAGAAATGACACTGGTGCATGTTATCACTCTGCTGGCTGACAATCTGATCTCTAGGTGCCTTAGAAAGCACTCCAAAGTAGTCTTTGAGTTGTGCGAGGGCTTTCCAAAAATAACATAAATAATACAAAGAGCCCAAATAATTGTACCTTGACACCCAAAGGGGTCTTCGATTTGGACATTCTGCCCGAGAGCAGCACTTCCACTTTTTGTTAGTGATGAGTTTTGTAGCAAATAGAGAAAATTACAGATAACTGATTAGTTTCTAGTGGAATCCCTTGCAGCATACAGAGTCGTGAGCATTGGAATATATATCTACGCTGGTCTGCTGGCTCTGACTTAGAGTGGGCTTTGCAAATGCCTCTAGCCCATGATTTGATGGCTTTCTTATCCAGCTCAATTTTCTATTTATTATTTGATGAATTTCCTACCTATTGTTGTGTGTCCATCCCAGAGGATCATTTCTACCTCACTGAGTTTTGATTTGATGACTAGTTTCCTTCTACTGCTGATCTTAGGATCCTGCATTGCGATCCATGAGAGACTGTTTTCTCTCTCTGTCTATTTCTTTTTGTTCTTCCCTCTCAATCCCCTTTTCCAGCTACTGTTTATTTAAAAATGTTCTCTCGCCCTCAGTGCCACCAGGACTCTATCGACTGCCAACCACTACTTTTACATGGTGGCCATCTTCCAATGGTTCTTGTCTATAACAATGGCGAAACCATGGAGCACCTCACAATGGCTTGTCAAAGGTTTCATGAGTTGCCGACTGAGGAGGTGGTTACCCGCTGGAAGAAAGGAGATGTCTCAAGCTGGGTCACTTACATGAAAATGGTGCATTCCTTTTATCTCTTGTGGCACAGACAACTTTTAATGGACATAAAGTAAATTTCTCTATTATTCTAGACTGGTGAGATCGGCCATGACAATGTTGCCAAGTTACTGCAACCTCCTGATTATGGAACATTGACTGTTTTGGCAAAGATGTATATGATCAGGCATGTTATTTCTATATTGTAGGATGCATTGCATACTGATCTCCATCAGGTGTTGTCCACACAAGATAAGAGTGGGATGAGGATTGTGAAATGCAGGATGCATACCTGGGGGTTAAGCAAATCTGTGACATTGCCAGATTTAACTTGGCTCAATTTTAATTTTCACAGAGTGATACTATCTGGTGGCCCCATCCCACAGCTGCAGTGGTGGGATTTCTAAAGCCCTAGAGCAAGGATTCAGTCAATGCACCAATACGAATTAGAAATCTAACTGGACTGAGCAAGACTGTGCAGGAAGTGTTTCTGGTAACAATCAGTCCCACAAGATTAGTTCAGGGACAGAGTGGAACATCAAAGCCTTTTTGGTCAATAAATAATACACTCAAAATAGTATTAAAAAATTGCAGGGATACTTGTATATTTTAAAATCTTAGTCTAGTGCAGGGATACTTGTTTATTTTAAAATCTCAGTCTAGTGCAGATAATATGAGCAGTAACCACTCAGAATACAAAAAGGAATGTTGCAATGCATGTCATTGTCAGTGATTAACAGCAAGATCATTTCTAACATGATTACTAAGTTCTTAACATCCTAACACCCTAAAGCTATTTCTAGGTGCTAAGCTGAACTTTAGCTGAAGCAGTAAATAGCAAGCTGGTTGTTTGAGTTTTTAATATGGATCACACAGCATACCTGTATTCATTAAGAAAATAGCAGTTCAGCTATTCTTCATCACAGCTTTGCCCAGGAGTGAAACATAGTGCTAGGCTGAAGGCCACTTCTCTGTACTACTCCCTGCGTTGAACCAACTGAGGCTGGTTAGCGCTGCAAACCATAGTCTTAGCATGAAGTGCCATTAGTCTATGGTCAGATACCTGAGTTTTTATAGTATTTGCTCGCTGAACTTATCCTATATTTATAAAACAAAACATAAATGCATTAATAAGATTAAACAAATATGGCGATAAATGTGTCATCTCGACTCACATATTGATTTTATGCTTCTATAAATAAAACAATAATAACATGTAAGCTAATACAGTGAGGTTCCATTATATTATGGCAGCATGCATAATAAAAAAAAAAAATGTCACCTGGGATTATGTGTGTTGAACTAACACATGCCTCAACAACACATGCCTGAACCACACGGTCTTAACCACGACCACGTCTTTACTACGCAATTTCGTGGTAAAGACATGATTGATGAAGGGACATGTGTGGTAAAGATTACACTCCTGCCCCTCAGCCCTGAGCCTAAAATTCACCCCTCCTACATTCTACTCTATCCACCCCAGCCCTTTAAACTACCCTGATCCCCTTTCCTGTCCTTAAATCCTGAACCCCTGGCCTCAAAAAACTACTCCGACTCCAGCCCCCCTCCCTGAGCCCTAAAACCAGCCCTCACTGCCTAAAACCTACCCCCACCTGCCCTGCCCCTTTGGCCTGAAAACGGCCCCTTTCCTGCCCCGTGCCCTGAGCCCTAAAACTCAGTCCCCTAAAAACGACTCTGACCCCAGCCCCCTCCATGAGCTCTAACACCAGCCCCCACCCCTTTAAACATATCCCCACCTCCCCCTGCCCCAGCACAACTTCTCCCTCGGCCTGAAAATGCCCATTTCCTGTCCCCTGCCCTGAGCCCTAAAACTCCCGCCGCCCAAGCCCTGAAAACTACGCTGAGCCCTAAAAACTACCCCCAACCCATACAAACTTACTCCACCCCCCAAAACCCCACTTACCTCACCACATCACGTTGCATCCTCTCCCGATCCTTCCTCTTTCTGCTTCCGCCAGCCAGCAACTAGACCGCGCATATGCCTTAACCACGAATATGCGTGGTTAAGGCATATGCGTGTTTAAGGCAAGCGTGGTTACGCTTGAGATGTCTGAACACGCATGGCTGAGGCTGCAGTGTTCCGACTGTTTCCCCAGCCTAGATAGTCAGCAGACAACATTTCTGCAAGTGACTAAAAAGTTCACACTTTCTTAAAAGGCTTAAGGGATCTAAGTTCTAACACAAGCATAAACTGGAAATATCCCACAGTTCACGACAAGAAAACCCATATGGCTCTGGTGATATTTCTCAGGATAATATCTGCTGCTGCATACCTGTTCAAGATGTGCCATTCCCATTCATGAATGTATTAATTTGGTATGGAAATGCACAGTGATTGAGAACTACTGGTATTCAGTGCTGCTTAAGGGGAATTATGGGGTTTCGTCGTTGAAATAAAAGAAGAGCAATATCCCCGGGAACTCTAGAAAAGGTTCCAGAAGGGCAAAATGAGATACACATTCCCTGCTCTCTGTTTGCTGCTGACCTTCCCCAGGGTAGCAATATACTGTCTTAAGGTTAATGGCCCTCCTTAGTAAATAGCTTAAGGATGTTGGAGAATGGCTGGTGGACGAAGAATTTATATGCTGAAGATCAACACTGATGAGATGGTGGAGGACGAATTAGTATTTGGAGACAATTGGTGTTTATCCTCTTGGATCTACTGGAAATTCGACTATCTTAGAGATCTAGTGGCATTGTTAGTTCCTTCTTGAAGAGGACTGATCACTTTGGCTGTGAACATTCATGTCATCCTATCAATGAATTGCAACTCGCAAATGGAACGAGGGGACTCAAGACTCTGTTGTTGGGCTATGTAGGACAACTGTGCATCACGTTTTATTTTGATGGTCTTTTCTTGGTTTGAAAATAATCAATTGTTCATAAAAAAAACTATTGCATAACAATACAAGAATTTGCAAAGCTGATGGCACAGGCAAGACCTGTTGGCTTTGCCAAGGCATGCTTTCCTTTATTTCAGGAAGAGTCTGAATTCTGGCAATATGACTCTTTAGATCTACTGACCTAGGAAGGACCTCCAAGATCGTCTTTCTTACTTAAAATTTTCAGTTCAGACACAGATGTGGCGGACACAATAGTACCTCTGAACTGATATCATTTGCATACTAGACTGTTTACACCGTGAACACCTAGAATGGGGATGTTGTGCCACACTGAACTGGTGACATTATGCCCATAGGAACTGTGACAGTGCGCCTCCTGGGCTAGCGGCGCGCATCACTTTTTATTCTGTGCCCTTCTGCATTCATCACTGTAATTTCTCCTGGAATGGTCACTGTACATCACTCAAGTAGCGGATGAGTGCCCTTCAAAATGATGACCGAGTGCCTGCCTGAATGGGTTACAGTGCACCCCTTGAACTGATGTAGAGGTGCCAACTGCACTGGTGACTATGTGCCACCCTAGACTCATAACAGTATACCCTCCAGCAGAAGTGAAGATATTTCGGATGAACTGGTGACTGTTTGCCCTTCATGTGTTGTATGAGTATGTGTACTTAAACGAGTGACTATTCACCCTTTACACTGGTGAAATTATGACCCCCTCGGACCTGTGAATGTGTATCCATGGACTTATTAAAGTGTGCTTTTCTGGACATATGATCATCCTGATGAAGTAGTGTTCTTATCAATCTGTCATCCTGGACTGGAGAAAGGGCACTACTTGTTCAGTTGTGTCCTCAAACTCTTCACGTGGCAGACAGAAAGAAAAGCAGCATCTCCCAGGCACTGGCTTGCAAATACACGGGCCAATCACCACGCAGCTTTCTGGAAGAGGCGAGATGATTGACTAATATGTTGCAGACATGTGTTGGATGTGAAACTTTCATGAGTGAATATGCCTGACCTGAGTGAATGTATACAATTTAGTAAAATTGAAATTGAAATTTAGTTCATTGGTTAATAAAAACCATAAACATACACCATATAATCAACCACAATATCATGCCCATTTCAACTAAAAAAACAAATACAAATGCAAACTTAAAACATATCAAATTAAATTAACCATGACAACAGTTAGGGAGCAACATTAAAACCTAGCTAAGCTCAGAAATCATATGATGGCAAATCTCCTATTGCTACCTCCTCCCACGGTAGCTGCAAGTTTTGAAGCCTAGAATGAAACCATACCGAAATTGGGCTATAAAGTGTAAAGAGTCAAGGAGCATGATCCGCGCATGATCCGCGCATGGACGTAAAAACATGTAAAATCAATATAGCCATAGCCAGAAGAAGGCAAAACATTTTTAAAAAGTCACATAATGACACAGAACTAAAATTTTTAGAAGCTCCTATATTTATCCTCAAATTAATCTAAAACAAGAACAGAAACGTTTTAGCAATTTCTTGAAAGCTACTTCCGGTGCGATTAGTCTCAAGTGCAGAAGGAGTGCATTCCACAGTTTGGATACAAAAGAGGCAAAGGACCTACCACCACTCCTGGTTTTCTTTACCCTTGGGACTGCAAGAAGATGTTGAGTGTTGGGCCGAAAAACACTTGCAGAGTTATATGAATAGAGAGGACATATCTGACAGGTGAAGAGCAAATTAAAAAGAGTACTACTGTAAGCCTATCATTGTTTCAGGGTCAGCGTGGTGGGCACGAAATGAATGATGCTGTCTGCATCAGGACATAGACGGTCATGTTCATGGTTTAATCTGCAGGGAGAATCAGTGGACAAAAATTTGGTGCAGACACGTCGAGGATGTTGACAGCAGATGTTCAGCGGTATAAACTGCTAACTGATGTCTGCAGAGCACAGGGCAGCTCACCTTCATGTTCCAGTTGTATGCGAGCGTTCTTAGTCAGTTGCCAACAGTTCAGAACTGTGCATCAGAGAAGGAGCAAAGATTTGAGACATTCACATAGAAGCTTTTCTTCTGAAGACTACCTGTGAGAGACTCATTAACAGCGTGTCTCAGTTCTGTGTCTGCAATCCTTCAGTGGAGCAGTGTCCAGTCCATCCTTTTCTGCTGGAGGCACCATGATGTGGTGCCTGAGATTTGCATGTGGGCTGTGTTGGGGATACAAGTTAACCACTTCTGGACCATGGCAAGACCAGCAAATAGCCACTGCCAAGGCACATCAAGGCAGGTACATCACAGTCAATGATTCCTCAAAACTGCATCAAGATAGCCTGGGAGTGAGCTGATCAGACTCCTCACACATACATTCAAGACACTACACAACTCAGGCCCCACCTACCTAAACAGTCGCATCTCCTTCCATCAACAACCTCCGTTCTGAAGGACTCCTACTGTCACACATCCGACGCAAACACAAAACCAGATTGGAGGATTGGTGTTTTCTTACATCACTCCTAAAGAGTGAAACGCCTCCCACTCCACATCAGAGCCTCTGTCTCTCTGCTTAAATTCTACAAGAAGATGGTTCAATTAACTAACTTACCATAGGCATTGCTAGGCACACAGTCTTTCTCAGTACCGGGATATCCCCACAAGAAATAGTGCACTTTAAATATACACACAACAAAATATTGTCAGTCACTCTGTGGATGGTGTTGGTGTAACACTACTGAGAGCAAATGGAAAAATTGCCTTGTCACCAGTTTGCTCACGTAAATAGCATCAATGATGGGATTCATTCCTAGATGAATTCAGTAGGACAGTTTGCTATGAAACAACCAAGATAGTAAAGTTGTCGAAGAGTTTTAACAGCTATACCTATTCAAATAGGTGCAAACTATGAATGTTTTTACTTTCTTAAATGTCTTAACAGCTGGTCCATAGATTAATTGTAATTATCTGGGGAATTTGCAGCCTTCGTCACATCTGAAGCCTATGCTTCCACATGTATGAAGATCACTGTTGACATGCAGGTGATTTGATGGACTTTTGTCCTGGTTGGTTTATGAGGTGCTACTGTGTTGCTGGTGATAAGGAAACATTATAAGCATGTGTGAGCTATTTGGTCTATGAGCTACAACTGTGTTGGTGGTAACAGACAAACGTCAACAGCATGTGTGAAGCATCAGAGCAGTTTCTTGGCATTGATGGAATGGCTTGAAAAGCAGCTGGCAATGATGATTGGACCATGTGTGTAAGTAGCTAAGGGGAGAGTTTCTGGAGGACATCCAGGCATCTTACACTTGTTTCTCTCTTGAAACCTTGACTACATCATAGCCACTTTTTATCAATAACCTGTTTATCTGTGGGTCACTCCGAGTAGTAGTATGAAAGTATGGTGGAGATAGATTCTTCCAGGGCTGTGTGGTACGGAGTGAAGGTAGTCTTCAGGTTCACAGTAACTCTCCCTTTTTATTCTGGGTCCCTGAAGGGATTCATGATAGAATCATTTTAACTCTTGATGCAGGATGTGGCACTTTCGTAATGAATAAGCCGAAGAGCCACTTGTGTGGAAGCATCTTTATGGTGCACGTACCCATCCATAAGGCAAAGATGGACTCTGCACTCCCTCTGGTGTTCTTATGTACCTGATTCCGAAGAGGCTAAGAGGAAAACTCAGACCTCTTGCATTCCTAGGTCCATGAGCAGATGTGGCAACATACGGGGACTGCAGGTGGGAGCACAAGCATGATCCATTAGCATTTGTGCACCAGTATGGTCCATTGTGGTGCTTGGAGAAGTGCAGTTCTGGGTGTCAATCTAAAATCAGGACAGATTAGGCCTTTTTACCATGGCTCATCATCCATGTCTTCTTAATCTGTATGCCTGGTACCTTAAGTGTTGGAGGAGTAGGAGATGTTCAGATCATGGAATGTAACCCAAGAGCAAAAGTAGGGGATGCTGTGGGGTTTGACTTTATCTTGCTGCCAGGCACAGGCTTTGCAACACCTGCACCAGCAGTCATCTGATCCCTGGCAGCATCATATACCATTCAGTGGAAGCCAATTTTTAAGTGAGCATGGCTGCTTTGTTGGCACAATCAAAGTCAGGAGGATTTGGGGCTGTTTCTTCAAGCCCTTCCCTTTGCTTGGCTGGCTAGCAGGAGCACAGATGTTGGGAGAAGTTTTTGGGTGGATGCAGGATCTCAGGTAGTTGCTTCTATCCTCAAACTTCTCTTTAGCTTTACTTAGTGGTTGGGGCACCAAAACTGTGATGTCATGTACTTTAGGTTAGTCCCATCATGTACATACCGATTACATACATTGTGTCCCATCCACACGACATAACGGTCTTACACAGGTGACCTTTTACCTAGTAGCTTACTTCTGTCTCTCCGACATCAGGCTATTGGTAGCATATCTTAATCCCTGTACCTGACATACTTAAACATGTCCCCAGGCATGGTAGATTTATTCTGTGCAAGGGTCACCACTTTTTTTCATCCATACCCAACAGCCAGCTGTACATGATCATATTTGTTTAGAAAAGGATTAGCAGGGGATTAGGGAACGTTTTCAAAACATATCGATTCTAGAAAAACCCCAGAGCGACCACTTTATTATAAAAGACCCTCACTCCCCCTTAGACAAACAGAGGAGAATTCCTTCCGAGCTGTACCGAGACTCTGCGGGCTGATCCTTCGACAGCCAGAGACCTGACATCCCTTGCGGGGTGCCATCCTTGACGCCGAGACAGGGTCCTTCATTCAGAGCAATCAGGTGAGGGGTTAGTACTTCCCCAGGAAATTCTTCACTCCATTAGGTTCCATTAGGACATATCCTAACACTTACACATACATGCTTCACCTACACATCTAGACTAGGCGCGGTTAGGTAGGCTACGCATCGTAGGAGTACGCCAATGCTATTGTTTTATATAATATGCTTGTATTCATCTTATTAGCACTATGGTAGAAGTGCATCTACTTTTTACGATATTGGTACTAGCGATTACATTTGTTTGCTCCTGTCTTTTGGTTGTCGCAGCTAACATGTTTCATACTAGACTGACGCTTGACCAATAAATAATTATTGAAACCATTCCAATCGTCATTCTATGTATTCTGAAAAAAGCAAGCACGAGTGACTGAGCGAAAGATACCGTATTGTTTCCACGATACCTGAGGAATCAGGGTTGTCATGTTCAGTGGTTGCCAGAAACTACACACACCACTGTAGAACACAGGGGGGTGGTAGTGGCACCGTAGAGCTAGCTGATCTAACGGCTGACTCATCCTGTGGGGGTGTCCAGAGTCTGTCTGCACACCAAGCCCTCAGTTTAGGTCATCCAAAACGCGCAGGTCCTGGGGGGTCCTAGGAACTACACGACAGTGAGACGTAATGCTTTAACTTGAGTCAACCGTTGTGAGGAAATGAACACTAACATTGTTTGAAGGCATGGTCCTGTTCACTTCAGTAGCTGTCATGTAGCACATTTGCTGTCTGTCAGATGCTTCAGTTGTGGGTCCAGGATATTTTTCGCACATTATAGGACAATGCAGTAGTAAGAATCACAATATACAAAACGGAGTGCTTAGGAAGTCCAATGTTTTTACTGGAAGTTCACTTAATCACATATTAATCCAGATTATTCAAACATATTAATTCTTCTTATAGATCAAATATAATGCAGGGGCCATGATATGTTATTCCAAAAAAGATTTTCTTAATTTTTCACAACATCAAACTGTAGCCCAGCCAAAGTGTTTCATACCGACAGGGGACTTCATCAGGGTTTAGAGATTTCTTAGTGTTTCCTTGTGGGCAAGTGTAAGGCACACAGAAGAAGAGAAGGATGAATAGTGGTATCACCAAAGGTACATTAAAAATTCCTTATTGATTCTTCCTGGATATGTGTAAACGAGAGAAGGGGGAAGGCTGAATATCTGTATACCCAGTAGGACCTGCCAGGTTAAGCAGAAAGACGTTGCATCTGATCCACACGAAGCCTTCTCCTTTGCAATGTACCTTGGGTGATATCACTATTCAGACCCCTCTTCTTCTTCTGCAGTGGAGCTAGGGATTCTGTGACTCTGGGCCAATCATGTAACCTCCATCTGTCTAAGAACAGCGCCTAGAGACCCTCACAGATGATTAGCTGTGGTATGCAAATCCAAGTATTATTATTACTAGCCCATTATGAGATACATATAAACATCCCCATTACATATTTTCCAATGGCTGTTGACAAAGAATTACAAGCCTCCACAATGTGGTGGGCATGTTGAAAGTATTATTTGATAGGAGCACTTGTTCTTCCTTAAAGTAAAAGGGAGCTACACAGATGAGGAAAAGCAAAAACAATAATTTCTCTAATTAGAGCAATTGCTCTAATTGTACGAATCTGTTGGGAATTCTCTCACACAATTATATAAAAATATATGAAAACAAGCCCATACTGGTGTTCATTTTCCCAAAGGGACCCTCTGCTGACTTGTGGAATTCCTTTAGCAGCAGGAATCTTCTGACGTAAACTTCTTTGGGGAAAAGGTCTCCATAGTGTTTTGCTCAGATTCAGATTTAGCCTTTAAAAAGCCTCCCACACCTCTTCAGAACAGTCAGGCATGGGACTTCTGCCAAGATGTCTATATTGGGCCACTCACTCAGCAAGAAGGTATGGATGTACCTGCACTTGCAAAAGCAGGATCACATATATGGTATCTGCACCTAAAGAGAGAAGGTGTTATGTATGGCTTGATGTATTTCTTTAAACATGGTGTCTCAATTCTCAATTCAAATTTTTATTGTTTGATTAATTAAAATCGCATAATGTAAAATCATCCATTACACAACCATGATAAAAGCAATGCTTGAGTACCAAGGACCAATGAAAGCATGAGCAGGAAAGTAGCCTACTGTAAAAAAACAAAATAAGTAACGTGGGTCAGTTTGATTACTCCATATTACAGATCTACAATACATAAGGACAATTATACCCAATAAGATCATTAATTTTAAAAATCCTATTTTTTGTCCTCGTATATATATATATATATAGTTATTTATGCAATTCTTTTTTTTAAGTGCAAATAGTCCTGTGCAAATTAGATTTCTATACTAGATGGTTTAAAAGCCTTTTTAACAGTGTTTCTTTAAATTTAAAAATACAAGTTTGCTATACTCAAGTCACAAGATTCTAGTTTCTTTTTGCTAAAATCAAAAAATTTGTGAAGTTTGCATTCATGATTATATCTGTTGGCTTAAAACAGACTACCAGAGCTTGTCTACAAGTTCTCACTCCTCGATTATTAAAATGGCTTTTTAAATATCTCCTTCTTTCTTCCTTCATTGCTGGGCATATGCAAACTAAGTGGATGAAGTTTTCTTCCCATTGGTTGCATAGTCTGCAGAGGATCGACTTAGAAGGTCACAACCATGGGATTGCATGCGTTGATCCTGGAAGATGGCCAAATCTCGCTTTAATAAATGTGTTTTTTATTTTTGCAGACCAAGGTATTTCTAAATAAGGCTGCGATTTGGAAATCTTATACTCATTCAGAACCATCCATGCATGTGCTCTTTTGAGAACAGCTCTTTATCTTTCAGCAATGACATTCGTTTTGTTATTCTGTTAATTGCCTTTTTGAAGGATGTTGATGTTATAGCCATATCCCAAACCTCATGTGCCGATAACTCCTCCAGTGCTATTTGTAAATATTTCCAAAATTGTGAACTTTGATTCAGCTGTATTTCTTGCCAGAGTAAGCAACACATTGGATTGGAAGTATTTGTTTTTATTCGTTTCCATACTTTTATATATTGACCCATCCTTGAAATGTGCTGATTGGATATACCAAATTCCAGTCTAATTTGTGCAGGTGATGCATTGGAGGGATCCAAAACAAAAACTTAAAGGCGATGGTAATAACATTTTTTAGGATTACCGAGACCTTGCCGCAAAGTGCTTCACTACCGTAGGTGATGCTGTGCAACAATTTTGCATTTATTACCTTTAGCAGTGGGAGATAACTAGGCCCTCCCAAGGACCTCTGCAATGTACGAAATGCCATAAGTAGGGAGTTACTTCTCTTTATCAGCTCTGTTTTATGTTGACAAAATGAGCCCTTGTCATCAAACAAAACACCCAGGTATTTATAGGTTTTCACTTGTTCTAATTGTCGATTTTGCAAATACCATTTATATTTATTGCGTTTCAGTGCCTTGTTATTAACTTCCATTACTTTTGTTTTAGCTTCATATATTGCCATCCTGTTCTCCATTGAGCATTTTGATATTCTGTTTATAAGACGTTGTTGTCCTATTTTTGTTTGACTTAGTAAAATAACTTCATCGGCATTTAAAGGATTTGAAATATTTCTATCTGCTAATTTAGGTGGATGAGCGATCTCATTGTCCGAAGCATCTGTTAGATCAGATAAAAATAAATTAAATAGGTAAGGTGCAAGAACGCACCCTTGCAATAAACCCTAGGATGTTTCAATTGTTCTTGATAACTGTGTGCTTTGCCTAGTCGAACCCTTGTCCAGGTCTCGAAATATAGTAATTGAATTGGTTTTAAAAGACCAGGGCCGATATCTTGTTTCTCTAGTTTTCCCCAAAGAATTTGCCGATTTACACAGTCAAAGGCTGATCTAAAATCCACAAAACATAAGTACAGTGTTTGTTTCCTCAGTTTATATTTTTCAATTAATATTGCAAGTGTTAAAATATTGGTTGCCGTACATTGTCCTTGCATAAAACCCGATTGATTTGGCGGAATTATCTGCATCTTTGTTGCCCATTCTGTTAATTCTGTCAGAAGGATTCCTCCAAAGAGTTTAGCCTCTGTGTCTTGCAACATGATTAATCTATAATTTGTTGGTTGTGCCCACTCTCTTCTTTTATAGATAGGTGATATTATCGATCCTTTCCAAGACTCCAGTATAATCGATGATTGCAATGCTTGATTAAAGACTGTTGTTAAATAACCTGCCCAGACTGGAGCATTCTCTTTGTAGATCCCATTGGGACCGGGGGCTCCATCAAGTCTCTGTTTATGAATGAGCTTACATACTTGATCTTCAGTTGTATGTAATTAAATTTCATTATTGTCTTTTGGTCGTCTAGTGTTATCGGGACTTGGATTAAACTCCACATCTGGTTTGTAATTCAAATGAAATTGTAAAAACTTAACCCAACCAGATTCAGTTACTATAGACGATGTTGGTGTCTTACTGGCTCCATTCAAGTTATTGATCAATTTCCCAAAATTCCCTTATGTTATTTTTCTTGTTAGTATAGGGCTTTAGCCCAAAGGGCCTGTTTTGCTTGAGCCTTTTCTTCCCAAATTAATTTTCTCACATCTGTATTAATCTTCTTTAATTTACCACGGTAATCTTGATTATCTGGCCACTTCTTTACCATTTTGAATATTCTATTGCGCTCTCTTTTTAATAGACAAATGCAAAAAGAACAATTGATGGACAGAATGCAGAACAATGTCATACATTCACCCCAGTACAGAGATCTGGGCCTAAATCCATCGTTTTTTTGCTCACCATGCCATTCCAGTTTGGACCCAGCCATATGCAAATCAGTCTTGACCCTGTGCCCAATGGGAACAGTCCAGCCCGAACTGCCAAGCCAGGTCCTCCCTGAACTGGAAACAAGCATCCTAGGACCGGTTTCGGGCTTTCAGCCCTCATCAGCCAGGATAGCTTGACTCCAGTGGCATGGAGAGCACGGGACCCACGTCTGGGCATACCCATCCCACTCGGGGTGACAAATGCAAAAAGAACAATTGATGGACAGAATGCAGAACAATGTCATACATTCACCCCAGTACAGAGATCTGGGCCTAAATCCATTGTTTTTTTGCTCACCATGCCATTCCAGTTTGGACCCAGCCATATGCAAATTAGTCTTCACCCTGTGCCCAATGGGAACAGTCCAGCCCGAACTGCCAAGCCAGGTCCTCCCTGAACTGGAAACAAGCATCCTAGGACCAGTTTCGGGCTTTCAGCCCTCATCAGCCAGGATATCTTGACTCCAGTGGCATGGAGAGCACGGGACCCACGTCTGGGCATACCCGCCCCACTCGGGGTGACAAATGCAAAAAGAACAATTGATGGACAGAATGCAGAACAATGTCATACATTCACACCAGTACAGAGATCTGGGCCTAAATCCATCGTTTTTTTGCTCACCATGCCATCCCAGTTTGGACCCAGCCATATGCAAATCAGTCTTGACCCTGTGCCCAATGGGAACAGTCCAGCTCGAACTGCCAAGCCAGGTCCTCCCTGAACTGGAAACAAGCATCCTAGGACCGGTTTCGGGCTTTCAGCCCTCATCAGCCAGGATAGCTTGACTCCAGTGGCATGGAGAGCATGGGACCCACGTCTGGGCATACCCGTCCCACTCGGGGTGACAAATGCAAAAAGAACAATTGATGGACAGAATGCAGAACAATGTCATACATTCACCCCAGTACATAGATCTGGGCCTAAATCCATCGTTTTTTTGCTCACCATGCCATTCCAGTTTGGACCCAGCCATATGCAAATCAGTCTTGACCCTGTGCCCAATGGGAACAGTCCAGCCCGAACTGCCAAGCCAGGTCCTCCCTGAACTGGAAACAAGCATCCTAGGACCGGTTTCGGGCTTTCAGCCCTCATCAGCCAGGATAGCTTGACTCCAGTGGCATGGAGAGCACGGGACCCACGTCTGGGCATACCCGTCCCACTCGGGGTGACAAATGCAAAAAGAACAATTGATGGACAGAATGCAGACCAATGTCATACATTCACTCCAGTACAGAGATCTGGGCCTAAATCCATCGTTTTTTTGCTAACCATGCCATTCCAGTTTGGACCCAGCCATATGCAAATCAGTCTTGACCCTGTGCCCAATGGGAACAGTCCAGCCCGAACTGCCAAGCCAGGTCCTCCCTGAACTGGAAACAAGCATCCTAGGACCAGTTTCGGGCTTTCAGCCCTCATCAGCCAGGATAGCTTGACTCCAGTGGCATGGAGAGCACGGGACCCACGTCTGGGCATACCCGTCCCACTCGGGGTGACACATGCAAAAGAACAATTGATGGACAGAATGCAGAACAATGTCATACATTTACCCCAGTACAGAGATCTGGGCCTAAATCCATCGTTTTTTGCTCACCATGCCATTCCAGTTTGGACCCAGCCATATGCAAATCAGTCTTGACCCTGTGCCCAATGGGAACAGTCCAGCCCGAACTGCCAAGCCAGGTCCTCCCTGAACTGGAAACAAGCATCCTAGGACCGGTTTCGGGCTTTCAGCCCTCATCAGCCAGGATAGCTTGACTCCAGTGGCATGGAGAGCACGGGACCCACGTCTGGGCATACCCGTCCCACTCGGGGTGACAAATGCAAAAAGAACAATTGATGGACAGAATGCAGAACAATGTCATACATTCACCCCAGTACAGAGATCTGGGTCTAAATCCATCGTTTTTTTGCTCACCATGCCAATCCAGTTTGGACCCAGCCATATGCAAATCAGTCTTGACCCTGTGCCCAATGGGAACAGTCCAGCCCGAACTGCCAAGCCAGGTCCTCCCTGAACTGGAAACAAGCATCCTAGGACCGGTTTCGGGCTTTCAGCCCTCATCAGCCAGAATAGCTTGACTCCAGTGGCATGGAGAGCACGGGACCCACGTCTGGGCATACCCGTCCCACTCGGGGTGACAAATGCAAAAAGAACAATTGATGGACAGAATGCAGAACAATGTCATACATTCACCCCAGTACAGAGATCTGGGCCTAAATCCATCGTTTTTTTGCTCACCATGCCATTCCAGTTTGGACCCAGCCATATGCAAATCAGTCTTGACCCTGTGCCCAATGGGAACAGTCCAGCCCGAACTGCCAAGCCAGGTCCTTCCTGAACTGGAAACAAGCATCCTAGGACCGGTTTAACCCAGATCTCTTGACTGGGGGTGAATGTTTTGATTTGTTCTGCATTCCGTCCATCAATTGTGTGTCTTTTGCTTTCTCGCCCTAAGTGCGCCAGGTATGCCCAGACGTGGGTCCTGGGCTCACTGTGCCACTGGAATCAAGCTATCCTGGCTGAAGAGGGTGAATCCCGAAACCGGTCCTAGGATGCTTGTTTCCGGTCCAGGGAGGACCTGGCTTGGCAGTTCGGGCTGGACTGTTCCCATGAGGCACAGGGTCAAGACTGATTTGCATATGGCCAGGTCTAAACTGGGGTGGCATGGTGAGCAAAAGAATGATGGATTTAACCCAGATCTCTTGACTGGGGGTGAATGTTTTGATTTGTTCTGCATTCCGTCCATCAATTGTGTGTCTTTTGCTTTGTCGCCCTAAGTGCGCCAGGTATGCCCAGACGTGGGTCCTGGGCTCACTGTGCCTCTGGAATCAAGCTATCCTGGCTGAAGAGGGGTGAAACCCCGAAACCAGTCCTAGGATGCTTGTTTCCGGTCCAGGGAGGACCTGGCTTGGCAGTTCGGGCTGGACTGTTCCCATGAGGCACAGGGTCAAGACTGATTTGCATATGGCCAGGTCTAAACTGGGGTGGCATGGTGAGCAAAAGAATGATGGATTTAACCCAGATCTCTTGACTGGGGGTGAATGTTTTGATTTGTTCTGCATTCCGTCCATCAATTGTGTGTCTTTTGCTTTCTCGCCCTAAGTGCGCCAGGTATGCCCAGACGTGGGTCCTGGGCTCACTGTGCCACTGGAATCAAGCTATCCTGGCTGAAGAGGGTGAAACCCGAAACCGGTCCTAGGATGCTTGTTTCCGGCCCAGGGAGGACCTGGCTTGGCAGTTCGGGCTGGACTGTTCCCATGAGGCACAGGGTCAAGACTTATTTACATATGGCCAGGTCTAAACTGGGGTGGCATGGTGAGCAAAAGAATGATGGATTTAACCCAGATCTCTTGACTGGGGGTGAATGTTTTGATTTGTTCTGCATTCCGTCCATCAATTGTGTGTCTTTTGTTCTTTTTAATAGACAGCATTCAAGAGACAATTTTACAAATGTCTGTGATTTTTTATCTTGTTGCTGCCTAATGCATTCTTTTTGAATATAGGTTGTCATTAATTGTTTTGTAAAAAGGCCTATTTCCCAATTGCATTGAGAGAATCAGTTTCAAAACAATGTTCAACCATCGATTTCTCTGATTTTTTGATCGAGGCTTTAGAGGTTTCTGACCAGTAAAGCCTCTTATAATTTACCGCAGTTATCTCTCCTGGAAGTGTCATATAATTCTCATGCCTTACACATTGTAGTTTTAACTCTATTATTTGTTGACTATGATCACTCCCATTTTTTTTTGCAATCCAGTAAGATGAAATCTTCTGGAATAGATTAAGAGATACTATTGAATAATCAATCCGGGATTTATTATCAAGTGAGTGGTAGGTCCATGCAGGGGGAGAATCTTGTGGAAACTGCCCATTTAAAACCCTTAGGCCCAAGGATTCTAGATCTTTTAATAAGTTCTTACCAATTACCCCTCTTAGCCCCTTGAAGTCTTGAATAGGTGGGTGGTTAAGGACCACCCATAGGTAATTCTGTTGTTGTATGATTTCATCTCTAGCGTATGACCACAGCAAGTTCATATTAAAGTCGCCCGAGATGATAATTTCAGGTTGCATATCTTTGTTCAGTTGATGTAGTTAAATAGGTATTAAAATGCTAGCCATTGTTTTACTAGAATGAGGATCAGGGTGAATATAAACGTTTATTAATAAAAGGGATTTTATTTTGTTTTTATCTTTATAACGTAATTTGACTATTAAAAAGTTATAAGTATTTAGAGCTACTAAATCGCTTTCCACGTTTAGTTTTATTGAGATGAAAGTTGCCAAACCCCCGCAGGATCTGCCATATTTACTTACTTTCGTAGCGGGAATATAGTATCCCATAAAGCCTTCTAATTTAAAAGGATGGGAGGCCCAGGTTTCCTGAAGAAAAATAATTTTTGGAAATTGCCAGACGTTGCAGTCAGATGCTCATTTTGAATCTTTGATTGTATGCCTTTTATGTTCCAAGAACATATTTCTATCCTTTCCCTTAGAATAAATGCCTCTTTCTGGTCACTGTTAGATGGATTCTGTCAGGCCTGCGTTTCTCCATGTAGGGCTGCTGTCAACCAACCATAATTTAGCTTCTCCATCATATCTCCTTTGTACTCCATAGTAAATGTCGATCCGTGTCCAATTGTGTTACAAATAGGATTTTGACCCTTTCTGTTGATACTCTGGTTTTTTGGGGGGACATAAATGGGCTTGGATAGGAGGGTTGAAGTGGCCTAGTGACTTTTATTCCCCAGGTCAGAAAGATTTCATATTCCTGTAGGATTAGGTCTACTAAGCCAGTAGAATTCCAGGATACCAGTGTCAGTTCTTGGTTATCGACATTATTAGATAGAAATTCATTGATTCCATACCTTCGCTTCTAATTCTAGTGATGGAATCGCCCTACAAAGTCTAAGGATATTTCCCCTGTTCAAGATGTCATGTTTGCCCCTGGACTGATATTCTGGTTTAAAAATTAGTTGGTTCCCTCCTTCTTTATGTACCTGGTTTCTACTATCAAATTCTCGCTTTGTGCCAATCTTATTTTGCAAAGTCTTAGGATAATTTGATGACTCCAACTCTTGGGATATTCCTGTATAATATTCTGACTTTTGGTCACAAATCCGTTGTTTAGTTGATTGTTGGATCCTAATTAAACTGCCTGATGTATTTTGATTCTTGCTTCCATCTGCATCCAGATTCTGAAGGACCTCATATTTCCGCTGATTTTTCAGTGCTCCTGAGTTATCTAAATCAATCAAACTATCCTGAATTATAGCTCTTTTCTTTTCTTTTTGCAATGATCCGCAATTTGCCCTCTTATTATTTCCCTCAGCTTATGGCATTACGGTTTTGTGTTGTTTTTCAATTTTTAACTGTTTTGGTCATTCAGTTAGATATATTCTGACATCACTTTCATCTACGTTGATAACTTTGGCTGGTTTTTTATTAAATAATGGGTAAAGTATTTTCTTTAATTCTACGATTTTACAGGACTGGTTCTAAATTGCTTTAATAACTTGAATTGGATTATTTAGGCTATTTCCTGTTATTATTGTTGCTGTTTTTTGGGAAGATACAGTTGTTGTGCTGTTTTTTCCTTTGTTTCTTGCTTTCTGTTGTTTTTTCCTCTGTCTTTTTGACATTTGAAATAATTGTGAATTTAGGGGAGAAATTACTTTCTTTTCTGCTAGCTCATCCTTCTTTTTGTCAAATAGATCCGTGTTATCTTGAAAAATTAAGTTATTACTTGTAGTTGTTTTTTCTATTACATGCTCAGTCGAATAATCTTTTTTTCCTTGAGTGTGTAAGTTTCCTCTTAAATCCTTCATTATTGTAGTTAATACTTTAAAACCAATTTGTTGATCAACTGTGCACAATTACATTCTGTATATGGTGCTACTGGTTGTGTCTGAGCCCGTATTATCAAGTTGTTTAATGTGGCTAGTTTCTGATCTATACCCGCAACTGAAGATGCCATGGCGTTAAGAAGACATATTTGCGCCTCCATTTTGTTCGATTGATACGTTAGGGCTTCTAATGTCAATTGAGAAGTTCTGAAAAAAAGGTTGCAGATTGCCCCAGAGTCCCAAATTCCAGAGACCAGAGGTCCTGGGGCTTGGCTGCTTTCAATAGGGTGTTGCTTATTATTCCCACATAGGGGACTTAGTTGTTTTTCTTCTTTTTTATTTGGCTGAATGTGTTGCAGACTGGTGTTCCGATCATTATTTTGGTATGGTGTACTCCAAAGCTGCAAGTTTTCTGATTTCAGAAGATAATCGTCCATATTACCTTGGGTTCCGTTGCCCTTCTTGAGGTTCCCCTGTCTCCTTTTTTGTTCTGTATCATTTGGGATTACATTAGCATTTATTTGAAGTGGTTGAGGAAGGTTAATAGTTCCGCTAGAAGTTTTATGCAGAAGGACCGGGTCATCTCCTGTTATGGGGCTACATCGATATTCATGGTTTGTTTGAATCTAAGGTGTAGGGTCCACTACAATATTCACGTTTTTGATTTTTACTGATACTTCAATTGGAAGTTGCGCCCCAATGACAATAATTGTTGAGAAACTCCACACAATAATTCTGGTGAACTTAAGAGCTCATGTTGCAAATGTGAGGTTAAGGGTACTGTTAACATCTCCAGGTCAGTTATTTGCCCCCATTGTTTGGCCTTTACTTCCTTTAGTTTGGGTGTTTGGTCCACTTCATAGTGGTCAAGCACTCTTATTCCTTGACTTAGACATGTTATTTTTGCATCACTCACTGGTTTGATTGGAGTTTGTAAATTGCATGAATCTGTTTGTAAGGTTAACATGGCTCCCATTGAATCTTTCATAAACTCAAACTTATTTGTAGTCGTCTTCATTCATTTCCCAAACATACGTACCATGGGGGATATTAGTGGCCGATTTTCCCCTGCTAGTTTTACTTTCATTTTATTTAAAGTTGTTGAGGATTGTAGTTTCTTTTTTCTCTTGATGGGGGGAATGGTTGTCTCTCCTTGCCTGGTCGCATAATTCTTCTCTCACCCAACCTCTTACAGGGTACCCGACTCCTTACAGATAACTTTAGGGCCAATAACAAAGTTTAAAGCAGGGCCTGCACCTCAAAGGACTATTTTACTTGTGATCATAAACTCCCTGCCAGAATCGAGGTTCGGTCTGCAGGAGTCCCCCGCTAAGCCGAGGCAGGCAGCCGCCGAGCCTCCAAACCGCAGTGCCACCCCACTCCACAACGCTGTCAGTACCACGCTCCATCACCTCCGCCTCCTCAGGCGGGACTAGCAGAGAGGAACAAGCGAGAGTCTGGAAGGCACAGAGAGACAAGAAAGCACCGAAAGCCTTCCTACCTCCAGACTCCTGACCAATGAAGTGTGTGAAATCCTTACTGCCAATACAGCACCCAATACTGCAAACCAGAGTATTTTGCTGAACTGCGCCTGATGTAGCTGTAGTGTTACTGAAGTGTAACTGTAGACTGTCGCTGTAGAGGCCTTTGGAGTTGCACTGCGCTGAAGCTTGTGCCGATACGTTGCGCTGACCGGACGAGTGGGCCCCACCAGGTGAGATCGCAGGCCGCACCCAGACCTAGTCGGGCCACCTCCGCGGACCACCTGTGGATCTCGCTCTGCGGCCGCCGATATTTACAATAGTAATAAGCCTCATGCAAAGTTTTAATGGCTACTAGCTTTAACACTTCTTGAGAGATTTATTGATCGAATAATGCAAGTGGTAGTTTGAGGAGAAGTAGCAGTAACAGGGCCCATCTAGCTGCTGTGGAAGTGAGAAAACCAACAAGTATGAATCAATGATACTTCATGAGCCTTCATTTAAAACAGCTTTTTATGCAGTTCAAGATGTTGCTAACAAGCAGCTGGTTTGTGAAATATACTATGTAAACTATTCTATTATTTCCTCAGCTGCAGGGACATTTTAAGAATTTTGGGAACCCCAGGCCAAACATAATTTGGTTTCCCATTGCTCGGAACAGCTCTGAAATTATTATGCATTTTAGGTTCCTTGAAGCCCTATGCAACTATGATCAGCAACCCAGAAGCAAATATTCTCCCTCAGCACCAGAGAAGCAGAAAGACTAGCATCCTGAACAAACTTATTGTATGTGATGCAGTGGACTGGTGTCTCACTATTTGGGCCTGTGCTTGAGAAGGATGCTTTTCTGATTACTGCACTCTAGCTCCTGCTCTATGAGAAACATGAAGTCTGAATCAGGTGGCACTAGGCTGTGATCGCACCAGCCCAGCAGCTGTTTCACATGGCCAATGCATTCATGGAGAGAGCAAATAATGCTCCTCTGCACTGAGCATTGGCACATGGCCTGCCCCCAAGAAAAGCAGAAAGATTTGTGGTCCAACCAAGCCTTTGTTTACTGCACTGCCAATGCTGCATGTGGCAGGTATTTGGACTCAGGAGGCAACAGGCTGTGATTGCATCTGCTGGCAGCAGCTCCAGAAGGATAATGCAGTCACAGAGGTAACACACAATGCCTATCCTATCTCTACATAAGTTCCACATGCTGAATAAAGGCAGAGGCCTGTGCATGGGGGCTGGGCATTGGCACATTAAAAGGTTAGAGCCCTTGATGAATCTAACACGATTAAATAGTATTTTTCTTTAACACTCTCCATCTCTGGCTGGCGGAACAGTAAAGAAACTGGTTATTTGAAAACCGTAGACAGTCTGAAACTGTCTCAAAAGCTAAAGTTAGGAGCCCTTTGAAATTTGAGGGCCCCAGAGCTCACTTTGCCCATGTTTTAAAACGTCTCTGTGCAACTAAAATCTAAACTATAAACTATATTCTGCCCTCTGCATTTCAACCAGACCTGTGGTAAAAGAAAACCACATATAACAACTTTTCATGTTAATAGTGGCATTTTGTTCCTATTTTGGGTGTTGTATAATGAAAAAAAAGCTTGCAAATTTTGTTGAAAGAATGCCACGTCATCAAAAAGCATACAAAACAGTGATGGATGAAATGTTTAAATTAATCTCAGCCACTGTTAAACACTTGGGGCTGCATCCCAATACATCTTTATTTTGCACAACATGCCACCTCAGTTTGCACCCAGCTATATGCAAATCAGTCTTGACCCTGCTCCAATAGGGGCTACCAGCTCGAACTGCCAAGACAGGTCCTCCCTGAACCACATAATTACACTCTATGACACACAACCCCTATCCACATAATTCCAGTGTGAGAAGTTGGCCTGGCATATGCTGTCCACTAATTATAGTGGGCACCTTGCACCAGTCCAAACAACCCCTTATTGGAGATAGGTTAAAGACAACCTTTATTGAAAGCTATCCTAGTGGTAGCTATGGAGAGCAGCCTTCAGGCTAAGTCTTGAAGGAATGTAAAGCAGCTTGTTTTACCAGTCTATAATCTCTTGAGTGACCAAATGAAAGAGCACCACACCAGGTATATATTCAAAATATATGTATTTATTGCTAAACACACCCCTCTAGTCTCTTTATGAGGCTAGAGTTCGAAGTACATAAGTTATAAGATATTAAATCACAGTAATAGCACAAATACACGTTTGGGCCCTAGGGGCGTACCAAACCATATACCAATAAAGTGGTATGCGAACCACGACTGAACTAGACACTAGGCCTAGAGCCTCTAGAAGTGCTTGGACCACAAGGAACCACCCAAGGTAGTGACACAGGAGACCCACGGGAGACGCGTGCAGTGTAAATACACAACCGCGATACGCCGTTAACTTCTATGGAGAAAGTCGGGATCGGGAAAATAGAGGAAAGGGACACTTAAAAGAGGACTAGGACAAAACCCTTTGAGATCTAGGACTTTGAAGAGTCTCTACCCACGGGAGCACCGGAGTACTCGTGTTACCTCACCCAGGGAAGCCGGGTGCATAGGTGCCTTTCGGGGTCGGGTTTCGTCGTCGATTCGAATGGCGATCTGCTGCAAAGTGCTGCTGGCGGCCAAGAGAAAAGTGTCCGGGTGGATCCAAGAGTGGATCGGAGTTCTGGTGAACCTGAAAGCAGAGGGGACAGAGTCTGGGTCACTAGCCAGTGACCAGGAAGGCGATGGACAGATGCCCACCGATGTCGAGTGCTTCAGGTGCGTTGACGGTCGTCTTGACTCTTCAGCCACGAGGTCCAGGAGGTGTTGTCGGTGACCAGGAGCAGGATTCGGGCTGGTACACGATGTCTGTCGAGTACTGAGGTGTTGGCGACCGGATTGGACCCAACAAGCCTTGGCAACGGCAAGTCTTGATTAAGATGTAGATCGTCGATGGTGCAGACCAGCAAGGTCTGGGGAACTCACCCAGCGAGGGTAAGTGAGGGCAGTCCTGGAGCAACTAGGATGCCAAGTAAGAAAAGGATTGGCCTTCGTTAAGGGCTACTAGCCAACGGGCTAGCGACCGCAAAAGAGCCTCGTGACGCCGCACGTGGAGCTGGCTTACAGGACACTCGTGGAGTGGGGGCCAGTGATCTTCAGTGCAGGTGGTGCTGGAGGCTAGGGGTACTCGGAGCCCAAAGCACGACTTCTTGGGAGACCCAGAAGATGATGCACTTGCAAATGTGCTCGGTGTCCAGGGGTCACGGTCTCAAGTCACCCACGATAGCCACGGGCCTCAGCTTTGCTGGGGATTCAGGGTAGCCTCGGGGAAGTCTGAGAATCCACCTCTGGTGATGCGATGACTTCGGCGTCCGACAGGAGCTTCAGAAATGCGAACCAGACAGATGCTTCTTTGGTGCCTGCCAAGCAGGGGAGTCACTCCTTGACCCCAAGGGAGATTCTTCAGTCCTCTAATCTTGTCGTAGAGCGTCGAAGGTCCAGGATTCAGTTTCAGAGTTTCGTCCAGGTATAATCTAAAGTCCTAAGGACTGGGTTCCTACCTTTATTCTAAAAATAGGGGTTGGACTACTCTGTGGCCCCACCTATGGGTGGGTCTGGGCAGAGGGGTGGCTACACCCCTTTCCCTTTGTCCAGTTCGCGCCAAAGCAGGGGCTGCAAGCCCCTGATCCGGTTTGAACTGGGGTATGCACAGGGACACCAAATGTGCCCCCAGTGCAGGACTTCAAAGCACCCGAAAGTGCTCCCGCCCAGCCCCAATACACATTATCCTGTCTGGGGAGGTGGTCACACCTCCCTGGGACAGGAACCCTATTGTCCAGGCCTCCCCTGCCGGAGTTTCGTCCAGCAGCAGGAGGCCAGACTCGTGTCTGTGGCAGCAGCATCCATTTTGTGATGCCAGGGCTCTGGAAAGAAGTTACCGGACTAGTCAGAGTTAACATGTCTTTCCCTCTAGAAGGGTGGAATGCTACCCCCGCCGCCAGGATTGGCAGGGGGTAGTATTCCAAGATGTTTGACACCAAACACGACATGTTTAGGTGCAGCCATTCCAAAGTTAGGCATTTTACCGCGAGGATATAATGCGCTTAAGAGTATATGGTCAGGCTGCACTACAAACAGCATCAGAGAGGGTCTCCGAACGCTGCAGAGGGGCCCTGCTCATGCAGGGGCACCCTCTCACATAGGAACCACGCACTCTGCCTTTAGGATTGATAAGGCCTGCCTTAGGAGTGACTTATAGGTTTATATGTGTGTATGTATTTCGTGATATAGGTAACCTATATCACAGTAAGGGGTGCATGCACCACCTTACCCAGGCTGCAGTAGCAGACCTGTGGTGTCAGTTTGGATGGCCTTCCAGGGGTGGCATAATACATGCTGCAGCCCCTGGCAGGCCTCTGAGGTACCTATGCCCTTGGTACATAGTATACCATATACTAGGGACTTATAAGGGCACTCCAGATCCCAATCAGTGATGTGCCTAAGGCACATGGAAACCATTTTAGAGAGGAAGCAGCTAGGCTGGGGTTCTGATTAGCAGGGCCCCAGCCAGACTAATGTCGAAAAACAGTGAAGCATCAGCAAAAAGTGGGGGTACCCATGTGAAGCAGATCCTACTCTCCTACACAACCCCCCCAAACGTAGGGACATTAAACTAACCTTGCCCAGTTAAGTCTTCATGTTCTAAGTGGAAATACCTAGAGAGTCCATCTGCATTCGCATGGTTACTCCCAGGCCTATGTTCCACTGTAAAGTCCATCCCCTGTAGGGAAATGGACCACCTAAGCAGTTTGGGGTTTTCACCCTTCATTTGTTTTAGCCATAAGAGGGGCTTATGGTCTGTCTGAACCAGGAAGTGTGTACCAAACAAGTATGGCCTCAACTTCTTCAGAGCCCAGACCACAGCAAAGGCCTCCCTCTCTATGGCTGACCAACGTTTCTCTCTAGGGGTCAGCCTTCTGCTAATAAAAGCTACTGGCTGATCCTGACCTTCTTCATTCAATTGTGACAGTACAGCCCCTACCCCCAATTCAGATGCATCTGTTTGAACAATGAACTTCTTGGAGTAATCAGGACTCTGCAGAATAGGAGCAGTGCACATGGCCTGCTTGAGGTCATCAAATGCCTTTTGACAGCTAACTGTCCACTGAACCTTTTTGGGCATTTTCTTAGAAGTTAAGTCATTCAAGGGTGTCACTATTGATCCATACCCCTTGACAAATCTCCTATAGTACCCAGTCAGGCCTAAGAAGGCTCTCACCTGAGTCTGGGTAGTGGGAGCAGTCCAGTCCATGATGGTCTGGATCTTGCTCTGCAAAGGTTGAACCTGGCCTCCACCCACAAGGTGGCCCAGGTACACAACCTGACTCTGCCCTATCTGGCACTTAGTGGCCTTGATAGTCAGGCCTGCCTTTTGCAGGGCCTGTAAAACATTCCTGAGGTGGACCAGGTGATCCTCCCAGGTGGAGCTAAAGACAGCAATATCATCTAGATAAGCTGCACTATAGGCTTCCAGTCCTGTGAGAACTGTATTCACCAACCTCTGGAAAGTGGCAGGTGCATTCTTCAGACCAAAGGGCATTACCACAAATTGATAATGTCCACTAGGGGTTGAGAATGCTGTCTTGGGCTTTGCAGTATCAGCTAGTCTGATCTGCCAGTAGCCAGCTGTTAGGTCAAATGTGCTGAGATATTTGGCAGAGGCCAAAGTATCTATGAGCTCATCTGCCCTGGGTATTGGATGGGCATCAGTCCTAGTGACTGCATTGAGACCCCTGTAGTCTACACAAAACCTCATCTCTCTTTTTCCACCACTGGTGTGAGGTTTCGGTACTAGGACTACTGGACTAGCCCAAGGGCTATCTGAGGGTTCAATTACTCCCAATTCCAACATTTTCTGGACTTCAGTCCTGATACAGTCCCTGACATGGTCAGGTTGCCTATAAATCTTGTTTTTAATAGGCAGACTGTCCCCAGTGTCCACTTCATGAGTGCACCAGGTGGTCTGACTGGGTGTCAGTGAAAACATATGTCGAAACTGATTGAGGACTTGCCTGCAATCAGTTTGTTGCTGGGTAGTGAGGCTGCCTGCCAAGGCTACACCATCAACTGACCCATCGTCAGGGTTCTGTGAGAGCAGGTCAGGGAGTGGGTCACTCTCTTCCTCCTGCCCTTCATCAGTAGCCATGAGCAAGCCCATGTCTGCCCTGTCCACATATGGTTTTAACCTGTTGACATGGAGAACCCTGTGGGGACTCCTGGGTGTTCCTAGGTCCACTAAATAAGTGACCTCACCCTTCTGCTCAACAATAGTGTGGGGTCCACTCCATTTATCTTGGAGAGCTGCTGGGGCCACTGGCTCCAACACCCACACCTTCTGTCCTGGCTGGTAAACAGTCAGAACAGCCTTTTGGTCATGCCAGGCCTTTTGAAGTTCCTGGCTAGCCTCAAGGTTTTTGGTTGCCTTTTTCATGTACTCAGCCATCCTGGAGCGGAGACCAAGTACATAGTCCACTATATCTTGCTTTGGGGGCTTGAGAGGTAACTCCCATCCTTCCTTCACCAAGCACAGTGGACCCCTCACAGGGTGGCCAAACAGAAGTTCAAAAGGGCTGTAACCAACCCCCTTCTGAGGCACCTCCCTATATGCGAATAAAAGGCAGGGCAAGAGTATGTCCCATCTACGCCTAAGCTTTTCTGGGAGCCCTTTAATCATGCCCTTCAAGGTTTTGTTGAATCTCTCAACTAAACCATTGCATTGTGGGTGATAGGGTGTGGTGAACTTATAAGTCACTCCACACTCCTTCCACATTGCTTTTAAGTACCCAGACATGAAGTTAGCACCCCTGTCTGATACTACCTCCTTAGGAAAGCCCACTCTTGAGAAGATTCCCAGGAGGGCCCTTGCCACCACAGGTGCTGTAGTGGTCCTGAGGGGAATAGCTTCTGGGTACCTGGTGGCATGATCCACTACCACCAGGATAAACCTGTGCCCAGAGGCTGTTTGGGGATCCATGGGACCAACAATGTCAATCCCTACCCTTTCAAAGGGCACCCCCACCACAGGTAGTGGTATCAGGGGGCCTTTGTAGTGCCACCTGCTTTGCCACTGGCTTGGCAGGTTACACAGGAGCGACAAAACTCCTTACTGTCTTCAGACATGTGGGGCCAGTGAAAGTGAGGGACAATTCTGTCCCAAGTCTTGTTCTGGCCCAGGTGACCTGCTAAGGGAATATCATGGGCTAGGGTCAATAGGAAGCCCCTGAACTTCAAAGGTATTACCAACCTCCTGGTAGCACCAGGCTTGGGGCCTCTACTCTCTGAGTACAGGAGTCCATCATCCCAATACACTGTATGGGGACCACTAGCTTTCCCAGCAGCCTCAGCAGCAGCTTGCTGTCTGAGGGGTTCAAGGGAGGGGCAGCTCTGCTGCTCCTGGCTCAGATCTGCCCTAGAAGGTCCCCCTGTCCCCAAGAACTCAACCTGGTCAGGTTCAAGTTCCTCTGGGACAGTTCCTTCTTCAGGGCTGAGATCATCCCCTCAAGGGACTGATCTTCCTCCTGAGCCAAGGGGGAAGGCACTGCCTTAACCCTACTACTCCTCCTCTTGGAAGGCACTTGGTCCATTCTTCCAGAATCCAAGGCCTGTTCAGTGCTAGACATTTTGGCTTGTGACCTGGTCACAGCAAACACATCTGCAGGGATCCCCAGCATTTCTGCATGGGTCCTGAGCTCCACTTCTGCCCAAGCAGAAGTCTCTAAGTCATTGCCAAGCAAGCATTCGACTGGTAGGTTTGCACTTACCACAACCTTCTTAAGGCCAGTTACCCCTCCCCAGGAGAAGTTAACAACTGCCAGAGTATGGTCTGTTCTGACGTTGCTAGCATTGGTCACTTGGTACATTTCACCAAGCATAACTTGCCCAGGTAGCACAAGGTCTTGTGTCACCATTGTGACACTTGCCCCTGTGTCCCTAAATGCCAAAGCCTCTCGTCCATTGATTAAAGGCTGTTGTCTGTACTTGCCCAGATTACTGGGACTCACAGTGGAGGTCACATCCATGCCTCCATCACAGACTAACACAGCCTGAGTCAGTTCCCTGACTAAGTCAGAGCCCAACTCAGTTCCCAGGGTGAACCCTACTAAACCCTTTGCTGGAGCACTTCCACCAACTGTACTAGGGGGAACAGGTGCCTTAGGGGCATTGGTGGGTGCTGGACTGGAGTCTTTGGACTTGGTGCAATCACTGGTCCAGTGGGTCTTTTGCTTACAGACCTTGCACCATGGTTTTCTTTGGCCTTTACCTTTGGTAGACTGGGAATCCCCACCAGAAGAAGATTTTTGGGGGCCTGATGAAGACTTTTGATCTTTACCCTTCTCCCCACCCTTGTCAGAGTTCTTAGCATCTTGCTTCTTGGTTTCCCCACCTTGGTTCTGTACCTTCTGCTTCACCCTGGTTCTGACCCATTTGTCTGCCTTCTTTCCCAATTCTTGGGGAGAGGTCAGATCAGAGTCTACCAGGTATTGATGCAACAGCTGATTTTGACAGTTATTAAGAATCTGCTCCCTCATTATCAGATTATACAATCCTGAGAAGTCACACACCTTACTGCCCATCAACCAGCCTTCCAGAGCCTTGGCAGAACAATCCACATAGTCTACCCAGTCTTGAGTCTGTGCTTTTTGGGTGTCTCTGAACTTCAACCTGTACTGTTCAGTGGTTAGGCCAAACCCATCAATAAGAGCACTCTTCAAGACCTTGTAATTATCAGCATCCTCCTCTCTAACAGTGAGGAGCTTATCTCTACCTTTGTCAGCAAAGGAGAGCCACAAGATTGCTGCCCACTGCTCCTGAGGGACCTTCTGTACTTTACAGGCCCTCTCTAAAGCAGTTATCCATTTGTGGATATCATCCCCACTCTGGTAGGGAGGGACAATCTTGCTCAGGTTCCTATGGTCATAGGACCTTTCCCTGTCTCTAGGGACATGGCTGCCACCATGGGACTCTAGTCCCAACTTTCTTCTCTCTCTAAGGAGATCTAGGGATTCCCTATCTAAAGCCAATTGCTTTTTTCTGATCTCCAGCTGAGTTTCCTCATACTGGACCAGTCGGTCTCTCCTCTCATGAGAGGATTCCCTCCTGTGAGAAGAGACAGAGCTCCCTATAGAGGTGCCAGAGTGGTTAGACTCCTGAGAAGGAGATCTAGACTTCCTGGGCACACTCTTAATCCTTCCTGGGGGGACAAAGAGGGCATCATCTTGATCATCCTCATCATCATCCACAGGAGGGATTGGGTTTTCCAGGTCAGGGTCATTGTCACCCTCCTGGCCAGTTTCAGAGGGGGGCTGGGGGTATTGGTACCCCTAGCCTCGTCCTCTTCGTCTGCCCCACCCTCAGCTCCTACCCCTTCAGTCCCTACAGGCTTACTAAGGTCATAAGCCACCAACAACTCCTTGAGGTGTTGGGTGGTGGGGCTTTGGCCTGTCCTTAATTTTCTCAAGTTACATAAAGCTCTCAATTCCAAGAATGGGAGTGTATCATACTTGGAGGGTGGAAGCTCAATGGCTTCCTGCAAGGATTCTTTGGATCCTGCCCTTAAAGACATTACTAGTGTGGTGTGGTGTATGCACTACCTACTCTAGTGTGGCCTACTAAACTCTCTTGAGTTGTAGAAAGGGTTGTGCTATCCCTTAACACACAACTCTAAGTTCAGTAGAACTTACTGTTATTCTAAGCTTAAATTATATGTACCTTAGGTACCTTTAGTGGTTTTCAGTTGATCAATTCAATTGAGATTATCTGGTAAAACAATAGCAAGCTGGAATCCCACACGCTGCACACCAATGTGAGAAGTTGGCCTGGCATATGCTGTCCACTAATTATAGTGGGCACCTTGCACCAGTCCAAACAACCCCTTATTGGAGATAGGTTAAAGACAACCTTTATTGAAAGCTATCCTAGTGGTAGCTATGGAGAGCAGCCTTCAGGCTAAGTCTTGAAGGAATGTAAAGCAGCTTGTTTTACCAGTCTATAATCTCTTGAGTGACCAAATGAAAGAGCACCACACCAGGTATATATTCAAAATATATGTATTTATTGCTAAACACACCCCTCTAGTCTCTTTATGAGGCTAGAGTTCGAAGTACATAAGTTATAAGATATTAAATCACAGTAATAGCACAAATACACGTTTGGGCCCTAGGGGCGTACCAAACCATATACCAATAAAGTGGTATGCGAACCACGACTGAACTAGACACTAGGCCTAGAGCCTCTAGAAGTGCTTGGACCACAAGGAACCACCCAAGGTAGTGACACAGGGGACCCACGGGAGACGCGTGCAGTGTAAATACACAACCGCGATACGCCGTTAACTTCTATGGAGAAAGTCGGGATCGGGAAAATAGAGGAAAGGGACACTTAAAAGAGGACTAGGACAAAACCCTTTGAGATCTAGGACGTTGAAGAGTCTCTACCCACGGGAGCACCGGAGTACTCGTGTTACCTCACCCAGGGAAGCCGGGTGCATAGGTGCCTTTCGGGGTCGGGTTTCGTCGTCGATTCGAATGGCGATCTGCTGCAAAGGGCTGCTGGCGGCCAAGAGAAAAGTGTCCGGGTGGATCCAAGAGTGGATCGGAGTTCTGGTGAACCTGAAAGCAGAGGGGACAGAGTCTGGGTCACTAGCCAGTGACCAGGAAGGCGATGGACAGATGCCCACCGATGTCGAGTGCTTCAGGTGCGTTGACGGTCGTCTTGACTCTTCAGCCACGAGGTCCAGGAGGCGTTGTCGGCAACCAGGAGCAGGATTCGGGCTGGTACACGATGTCTGTCGAGTGCTGAGGTGTCGGCGACTGGATTGGACCCAACAAGCCTTGGCAACGGCAAGTCTCGATTAAGATGTAGATCGTCGATGGTGCAGACCAGCAAGGTCTGTCGAACTCACCCAGCAAGGGTAAGTGAGGGCAGGCCTGGAGCAACCAGGATGCCAAGTAAGAAAAGGATTGGCCTTCGTTAAGGGCTACTAGCCAACGGGCTAGCAACCGCAAAGGAGCCTCGTGACGCCGCACGTGGAGCTGGCTTACAGGACACTCGTGGAGTGGGGGCCAGTGATCTTCGGTGCAGGTGGTGCTGGAGGCTAGGGCTACTCGGAGCCCAAAGTACGACTTCTTGGGAGACCCAGAAGATGATGCACTTGCAAATGTGCTCGGTGTCCAGGGGTCATGGTCTCAAGTCACCCACGATAGCCACGGGCCTCAGCTTTGCTGGGGACTCAGGGTAGCCTCGGAGAAGTCTGAGAATCTACCTCTGGTGATGCGATGACTTCGGCGTCCGACAGGAGCTTCAGAAATGCTAACCGGACAGATGCTTCTTTGGTGCCTGCCAAGCAGGGGAGTCACTCCTTGACCCCAAGGGAGATTCTTCAGTCCTCTAATCTTGTCGTAGAGCGTCGAAGGTCCAGGATTCAGTTTCAGAGTTTCGTCCAGGTATAATCTAAAGTCCTAAGGACTGGGTTCCTACCTTTATTCTAAAAATAGGGGTTGGACTACTCTGTGGCCCCACCTATGGGTGGGTCTGGGCAGAGGGGTGGCTACACCCCTTTCCCTTTGTCCAGTTCGCGCCAAAGCAGGGGCTGCAAGCCCCTGATCCGGTTTGAACTGGGGTATGCACAGGGACACCAAATGTGCCCCCAGTGCAGGACTTCAAAGCACCCGAAAGTGCTCCCGCCCAGCCCCAATACACATTATCCTGTCTGGGGAGGTGGTCACACCTCCCTGGGACAGGAACCCTATTGTCCAGGCCTCCCCTGCCGGAGTTTCGTCCAGCAGCAGGAGGCCAGACTCGTGTCTGTGGCAGCAGCATCCATTTTGTGATGCCAGGGCTCTGGAAAGAAGTTACCGGACTAGTCAGAGTTAACATGTCTTTCCCTCTAGAAGGGTGGAATGCTACCCCCGCCGCCAGGATTGGCGGGGGGGTAGTATTCCAAGATGTTTGACACCAAACACGACATGTTTAGGTGCAGCCATTCCAAAGTTAGCATTTTACCGCGAGGATATAATGCGCTTAAGAGTATATGGTCAGGCTGCACTACAAACAGCATCAGAGAGGGTCTCCGAACGCTGCAGAGGGGCCCTGCTCATGCAGGGGCACCCTCTCACATAGGAACCACGCACTCTGCCTTTAGGGTTGATAAGGCCTGCCTTAGGAGTGACTGATAGGTTTATATGTGTGTATGTATTTCGTGATATAGGTAACCTATATCACAGTAAGGGGTGCATGCACCACCTTACCCAGGCTGCTGTAGCAGACCTGTGGTGTCAGTTTGGATGGCCTTCCAGGGGTGGCATAATACATGCTGCAGCCCCTGGCAGGCCTCTGAGGTACCTATGCCCTTGGTACATAGTATACCATATACTAGGGACTTATAAGGGCACTCCAGATCCCAATCAGTGATGTGCCTAAGGCACATGGAAACCATTTTAGAGAGGAAGCAGCTAGGCTGGGGTTCTGATTAGCAGGGCCCCAGCCAGACTAATGTCGAAAAACAGTGAAGCATCAGCAAAAAGTGGGGGTACCCATGTGAAGCAGATCCTACTCTCCTACATCCAGTACTTTCAATACCACATAATTACTATCCACATATTTCTATTGCACATCATGCCACATAATTGCCCTACACAAATCCAACACTAGCAGTTCCAATTCAACCCACATAATTCCACTCCACACCACATACATTCACTCCACTCTAATCCAAAACATATGGGTAAAAGACATTGTCATTTACAACTAGAAAACAATACCTCGAACTCTCACAAATGAGAAACCAATTTGCATTGCAAATGCTTGTTTATGTAATGCTTCCTTATCCTTTAAAAGGTATAAAAGCCTTCTGTTGAGAATCGACTCCTAGTTGGCAGGGATGGCTGAATCCGAAGCTGGGGTTTCTGCCTAGCGTATCTTTTTTGGGGATGTATATGTTAGAGGACTGCAGCCTACCTGGAGGACTATGTTTTATCGGCTCCTGTATGCTCAAAAATGGCGCATTACTAAGTTCTGAACTAATGTGCAATCTTTTGAAGGTGACTGGCTCCAATTTTAGGTAGGCACCATCTTTGAAAGGAGCTTCAAGCCTTATTTTATGTTTATGTTTTCTGCTTTCACACCGTTTAGTTAGGTGCATGTTATGTCTATGTAAATTTGCATCAGAGGGAACCCTTTAGGAACAAATTAGAGTAGCTGGCCTGCTGTTTCGATTCTTTGTTTCTCCCCCCTTCGTTTTTGTGTTGATATGTCATTGCGTTAGCCCCGCCCGACCTATTCATGCTGGCCTTTATGAAGAAAGCGGTAGTGCATCTGTGCAGCCTGTGAATACGGCTTTGGGATTAGAGACAGCCTACCTGTAGGGCTTTGTTATATCAGTTCCTGTATGCTCAAGATGGCACATTTTTAAGGTCCTTGTATTGCACTAAGATGCAATCTCTTGGAGGTGCCTGGCTCTAATTTTAGGTAGGCACCATCTTTGAAAGGAGCTTCTACCCTCCTTTTATGTTTAGGTTTTGTGCTTTCAAACTGTTTATTTAATTACATTTTATTTCTCTATAACGTTGCCTTGGAAGGAAGCCTTTGAGAGAAAATTGGAGTTGCTGGACTAGTTTTGTTTATAGTTTCTCCCCCCTTTGTGTTTGTGCTGACGTGATGCATCATTGCATTAGCCACGACCCCCATTCCTGCTGGCCTATATGAAGGAAGTTGTAGCACGTCCGAACCACCTGTGAAACCGGCTTTGGGATTAGACACAACCTACCTGGAGGGCTATGTTATATTGGCTCTTGTATGCTCAAAATGGGGCATTTTTAAGTTCCTTGTATTTCACGAAGGTGCTATCTTTTGGAGGTGCCTGTGTCCTAGGGGTAGTGGATCTGTGGTTCAATCGAAGAGCCAGGTCTAGATGTCCTTCCTGAATTGCGGCAGTGATGGTGATTGCCTGAGGTGCAGTGGCAAGTGGTTCCATGTCTTTGCAGCGAGGTAGGAGAAGGATCTTCCTCCATCCGTGGTCTTGCCGATCAGTGGGATGGTGGCCAGGGCCAGTTGGGTGGAATCGAGATGTCTGGTGGGATTGTATAAGGAGAGACGGTGGTTGAGGTATGCAAGTGCGGCATTGTGAAGGACTTTGTAGATGTGCTTGAGGAGCTTGAAGGTAATTCTTTTGTTGATAGGTAGCCAGTGAATGTCTCTCGGGTGGCCGGTGATGTGGCTGTGGCGTGGGATGTTCAGGATGAGTCTGGCGGAGGCGTTCCGGTTGTTCTACAGTTTCTTTAGAAGTTTCTGGTTGGTGCCAGCGTTGAGTGCGTTGCCGTAGTCGAGTCTGCTGCTGACGAGCGCATGGGTGACCATTTTCCTGGACTCGGTGGGGATCCACTTGAAGATCTTATGAAGCAGGCAGAGCGTGTGGAAACAGGAGGACAAACAGCATTGATTTTAATTTCCCTCCCCTTTATTTATGTGCTGACACCACACATCATCGCTACAGCCATGCCACCCCTATTCATGCCAACCTTTGTAAAGGAAGTGGTTTAACATCCATGCTGCTGGCACGCCAATGGCAGTCCAAAGGCAAGCCCTTCTGCACCTGTCTGTGGCCGGACTTAGCCATGAGCCAGAACACATGGCCTGTTTGGACCAGAAGAGAGGCTGCAGATTCATTACTCCCGTGCTCAAGTTTGGGAAGTGGAAGATAAAGGTAAGCCTCAGGGATGCTCTTTATTTATTGCCAGCAGTCTGTGTCAAGAAGGAGGGCTGGCATGTACCTCATGTGGCTTCGAGGTAAAGGCCCTCCCCCCCAGGACTGGGCTTGCCAGGGAGGTCTCTGCTGTTCAGCAGGATAAAAATGTGGATAGGAGTAGCAAAATGACAGAAGAAAAGATCATTGGATATCTGATGATAATTAAGAATAGGTTGGAGTTCGCAGAATTTATGGATGTACATTACCCTGATTGTGTATTTCACTGAAACATGGGCCCAAAATTTTTCGAGCCTTATTTGGATGATGCGACTCCCCCTTGGTATTCTAATTCGACAAAATCAAGAGAATAGGATAGAAAGAGGAATTGCTGTTGTTTATAGAAGTTCTCTCCATTTTTCGATTGAATCTATCAAGTGTACTTTTACTTGTGAGGGCTATGTCTTTTTCTAGCATTCTGGTCTGAGGCTTTCCAACCACCATCGTTGGTTTCAATTCCGACCGGCTAATAAAGATGCAGTTGGTCGGAATAGAAACTGGCCGGTCATTCCGGCTGGCTTCCGACAGGCTCAAGGAGCCGATCGGCCAGTCAAAAACCATCTCAAAATCCTAAAGGACGGGCCTTTCTGCCCTTGCGATCACTATGCATGGTTTCTGACATGGTTTCCATGCCGTCCATGTCGGAAAGCGAGTTTAGGGGCCCCCAGTAGGGACACTTGGGTTGGGGGCTATGGGGGCACCCCTGTTCATCCCAGCACCCCGTGGCAGGCACATAGTGCAGGGATGAACCACACCTCCCATTTCCCTATGGGAGCATCCATTACGGCTGGTTTATGGCCGTAATGCATGCTCCCATAGGGAAATGGAGAATGTGACTGAACAGTGTTCGGTCGCATCCTAATTAGGCGGTCGGGACCGCGGACCGGGTGTCGGTCGGTCCCAGGACAAGTCGGTGTCGGGCAGAAGCAATTCTGCCAGACATCAAAATCGGCCCCTTAGTATGCTAAAATTCTTGGGGTCATTGTTGATCAACAATTTGTCTTTGATCTACAGGTGACACAGATGGTATCATCATGTCTTAATACTATAGGATATTACAGAAAGTTTTTCCTTGCATCCTACTAACAGTGAGAAAAACAGTGGTTCTGGCTTGGATTTCTTCAAGGATCGACTATTTGAAATGCCCTTTATTTAAATATCAATATTTTTCAAATCATCCAAAATGCATCAGGGAGGCTTATTCTAGACATTCCTAAGTATCAATCAATTTCAGGTGAGCTTGTTAAGCTTCATTGGTTCCCAGTTAGGAAGCAAATAACCTTTACAGCTCTCCTGTATTGCGCATAAATCCCTTCATAGGTCAAGACCTTGGGCTATTAGATCTAAATTTCATCGGTGCCTGCCAGCCAGGCCACTTCACTCTGCCAAACTCAATTTGGTGGTGGTTCAAAAATTTTGAAAGGCGAGGTGGGGAGGTAGATCCTTTTCAGTGGCCACAGCTAAACTGTGGAACACTCTTCCTCTTCCTTAATATGTTTTGAGAATCACATGGTTTTAGAAGGGCCCTTAAAACCTGGATCTTTGCTTTATAGATATTTAAGTTTCTCCTGGTCTTCATGGTGACTGATCGATCCTTGTGTCAGGTGGATCCAGTGGCTATAGCGTCTTTATGCCTTTTGGTATGTGTGCACTTTATACATTTGTTTTCATTTCATTTTCATTTAATGTCAGAGAAATAAACAAAAATGCACAATTTTTCCCAACTCTGGATAAAGTTCACTCCACCTTCATGCAGGTGTTTGGTCAAGTCTCTCCCAGGATTGGTGGATACTGGGGTTGCTTCGCCGGCTAGGTACCTATTGCAGACCCTATTCTGAACAACAGGTGAATCCCTACAGGGATGTTTTCTGCCTGCAACGACAAAGAGGTCGACGATTTGGCCCTTTCTCTGGAGAGACAAGCGGAGGGGGAGCTCCAGGTAAGAGAGCTCAACCTTCAGAAAGCATATGTTGTGGGGCAGAGAGGTGGGAGCTCCTTTTTCAAGATCCATGGGCTCTCCAAACTGTATGGGGTTTTCAAATAGATTTTCTCTTGGCCCCCATTCAGGACAGGCATCCACTGCCAATGTTTGTTTCCCACGAACAGGCTTTTTTAGCATCCAAGGACAATCTTCTCCTCAGAGGGCAATAGAGAAGTACAATTTGCACAGTCGTGGGTTTGTGGCAACATTTTCTTAGTACAGAAAAATTACAAGAAATTCAGACTAGTTATAAACTTAAAGAGCCTGAATCAATTTGTAGTGTACAGTAACTTCAAAACAGAGTCTATGGTTTCTCTGAGGGACATATTGCTGTTGGAGGATTGGGTGATGAGGTTAGATTTGAAAAACAAGCATCTAACAGTTCCCGTCCTTTACCCTCACAGGAAATGTCTTCAATTCATATGGAGAACTCATGTGTTCCGGTTCAAGTATCTTCCTTTCGGTCTTTGCTCAGCCCCTTGGTGCTGTATGAAGTTTTTAAAACCAGTGGCAGCCTTTCTCTGGAATGGTGGTGTATCTGGACAATGTGATCTTCATGGGTCAGGACATGAATCTAGTGATAACGTAGGTTCAGGAAGTGGTGGACCTTCTTCAAGATCTGAGCTTTATCATAAATGTAGAAAATTTGAATTTGGTACCATCAAAAAGTATAGAGTTTGTAGGGTTTCAGGTGAATGCTGAACAGGGGCAATTGAAACTCCCAGAAGCAAAGTTTAGTGCTATAAAGAGAGAATTGAGACATTTCTTGTGGTCCCCTCACATATCTCTGAGATCTCTTTGCCAGAGTAGTGAGTCTCCTAGCTTCTTCGATACAAGTAATATTTACAGGTCTGTTACATTACTGGGCAATTCAAAGATTGAAAGTAAGGCAGTTAAGCCACGTGTTTGCTTAATCACAAATGGTTTCATAAGATACGGAAGCTAAAAGGAAATAGAATGGTGATTTAACAATATGGTAGCCTGGAACGGTCGTACTATCTTTCCGACCTTCTCAGACATAATATTAGAATCCAATTTCAGTCTTCACAGATGAGGTGCAAGATGTGGCAGTGTTTGGACTGGAGGAGGATGGTCAGAGAGTGAGTTGTCATGGTACATAGACTATTTAGAGGTTCTTGCAGGCCTCTTTATAAGCCAAAGTTTGGCAAAGGGAAAGGCAAGATGTTCAATCCTCTTAAGCATTGACAATTTAACCGAAGTGAGAAATGTGAACAAGCTGGGGGGTACATGGTTGAAACCATTGATGGAGATTGCCAAGGCTCTAGGGGCCGTCTGTCAGCAACATCAGATGAAAACTGAATGTAAATGTTTTTGGAATTTACACCTCCTTTGGGGTCTCCTGGATATCAACCTTTTCGCTTTGAAGTTAACATGACAACCACTCAAGTTGTCATGTGGGAAATAAACAAATTCTGACTTTGGTTGAATCTTGGCAGGATAATGGTGATTTGTCCTTCAAGCTCTTATTTGCTGAGTTGGTTACACTTTTATGTCTTGTGCCTTTCATAAGCGCCTCAAATGTTAGAGCTTTATATGTCCATGAAATGCGTTTTAAACTGGACAGGGTTTTTTTAAATATAGTTAGATTCAATAAGTTTTCCAAGACACGTTCATTTTTCTTGATTTTCTTCACACCCAAAGCTTTGTTTGGTGAGATGCCTTACTGTACATATAGACTCAACTAAAGATCTCAGGACAGGGAAGCCCCATGGTGCAAGGGTGCCTGCGTTGCAGGGATGATTGTGTTTGTGCAGGAAGGTACACCTTCCTGCACAAAAACAATAATTAACAGCATTTTGCTCCTTCTATGTGTGCTGCAGAATGAAGCACACATAGAAAGAGCAAAAAACGGGGAGAAATAAAAGTATTTCTCCTTGTTGCACTACTTTTCCAGGAGAGGCATTCGTTTTTGGTGCTCCTCAGATTTATGAATCCTTGTAAATCTGGGGCAGTGTCAAAAAGGCATGAGAGTTGGGTAGGAACACCCACAGCAACACCCTTGACACACCCCTTTGACGCAGAGAACACCGTGAAAGAGGGCCATATTTACAAGGCCATGTAAAGCCGTGCAAAGCAGCTTTGCTTGACCGCATAAATATGGACCAGCACACAGCACCAAAGGAGCATCAAAAAGTGATGCTCCCATATTTCTAGGGGCTTGTAAATATGCCACGCAGTGTCACAAGTGAAACAAAAGAGAAGCAGTGTGTCATTGTTCCTCTACAAGAACATTTAGAAGTGAAAAGTAGACGTCATTTTTAACAGATACCAGAAAGGTAAGAAGGTGGTACATGACACTGTTAACTAAACTAGGGATAGCAGCTCAGAGACTGGGGTCCTTCAGTCAGCAGGAGGAAGAGCCATGGTAAACAGGCAGAAACCCATAACATAGGGGAGGTAGGGGTAATAAGCAATTAATTCCTCTTAGCTGTATTTGGTGGGGATTTTGGATGGCACAAAACTTTAATGCCTGAGCTAGGGTGGGACACAGCATTTGATGGTTTAGTTAAGTAGTTTGACCTTCAGATAAGTGACAGTGAAGTTGATGAAGTTTATATGATAGTCTTAAGGTATGGAGACAACTAAGTATTAGACAGGGAAAAACCCAATGATTCCTGAATGGAAGGTTAAGAACAGCAAGAGGAGCAACATAGTCACATGGGGCCAGATTCACAAAGAGCCTCTGTACTCGTGGCGACTGCTCTGCACTCGTGGCAGAGTCTCCTCAATGAAAACTGCAGTGCAGAGATTCTGCCACAAGTGTGGAGCCTCTGTCATGACTGAGGAGCCTCTGCCTCGACTGTGGAGGCCCTTTGTCAATCAGGCCCAAGGTATTTTAGAGGGCTTGATGCATGTGCCAAAAGATATGGAATTCAGACTTATCTGAAAAAGCTAGTTTCAAGGACTTCACAGTGATCTTGAGGGATGACACATTACATCACATGGATTGCTGAAGAGGTGGCGATATGCGTGGTAAATCAATACACACCCAAAACAGATGATAAGTTGACGGCACCCGATGAGGGTCACTAAAGGGATTTATGAATGAGTCTGGATGTGGGCCACACTTCCTTCCCCCACTGCTCTTTCAATGGATGCCTGAAGTGAGGTCACCAGGGCCGATTCAAGATCTATCACACAATGTTTTCCCTTTGACACAGAGTCTGCAATGCGTACATGAAACTAGAGTGATTTGAGAAAAACAATGTTCCCTCTTCTGTCACCAATGATCTCTCTTTCTTGATATGTGCATGATGCATCTGAAATAACAGGATTCCGTATGAAGAATAGTATGTCAGAGTGGCTGCATACATGAACTGAGGGTTGTGTGCATGCCTGCATTTAATAGCCAGATATGAAAGTAAACACGTTGACACTTTGAGCAGGGTAAATGTCACTCCTGGTATTGACACTATTAATTTTAAACTGTAACATATATATATATATATATGTATATATATATATATATATGGATATATGCCGTTACAGCACATACTATTACAACTCATGCTTTTTTAACACAAACTTTAGAATCCACCTACCATTACAACACATTTTTTTACAACGTATATCATTACAATGCATCACTATAGATACCATTATCACGCATACTATTACAATGCATGCTATTACATCGCATGTTACAAAACCTATCAAATATGGTTTTTAATACCCCTCTAAAATACTGGTTAAAATGTACAAAATATTTACAGAACACAAACGTCAAAATTGCAAAACGTTTCCCAAAATAAAGTACTTCTAAAGAGTAGTAAAATGTCCTATGCTAAAACACTGTAGCGTGTTCATTCCAAATACAACAACACTACTGCCCTTCCTCTATTTTAACTCTAACAGTACAGCCAAGGTCTACACAAAATTGCTGTCATTCTAAAAAGGAATGAAGAGAACTCTATTTTTTTCACATAACATAATAAACACATTCTGGCAGATTCTGAATCATGTGGAAAAAAAACATTCCCAAAAATATTTTCTTCAAATTTTCAAAAACCCGTAAAAAACGTATAAATTCAGCTGACCACCATTTTGTGCTCAGTGGTACACTGACTTCTGTGGTGACTGCATGCTTCTGAGGTGCGAGGAGAAAAACAACAGTTTCCTATACAGACACTGCCACCTATTGACTCAAGTAAGTGAAATGCAAACATAAAACACACTGTTTAAGAACACCAATAATTTCCAAACCTAATATTAATTTTAGATATCTTACAGATTGACAGATTTTGAATATAAAACAACAGCGTCATAATTTAAGTAAATTACCTGGAGGCAAACCACTTTAAGTTTGAATTAAATTATTTTATTAAACTAAAAAAAAAATGTACAAAAATAAAAACTTTATCTCAGGAAGATGCTGCTCAGTGGTGCGGGGCAAAATTATTATTGCAACACCACCGGGTGCTGGCCTCAGGGAAGGTGCTGCTCAGTGATGGGTGTTGAGTATCAAAGGGGTAACCCACAAAAAACTACCCGACCTGGGTAAGTATTGCAGTACAATCAAATAAGTGGTCACGGTAGCAACTCTTGTAGCAAAACAAAAATGATATAGCATTCACCACTCATATTATTCTTTAAATGCAGACGTCCATTTTATTCATGGATTATAGACACTGAATGCACTTTTAGTCAAAGCATTAGTTATTGGCAACGCTGTTGCTCCAGCAAATAACAGTGCAGTATGTATTTACAGTGCTCTTGGTGTAGAGAGAAAAGGGGAGGGTTGGGAAATAGGTGGTGAACATGTGAGTGAAGGACAGGGAAAAGGTATAGTGACATATATACATCAGCTGTATTAGATATAGGACCTTTCCAGCCTAACAAAGGTCAGTTGTTCCCAGGTATACACATAACTCTGAATGAACATCCACTTTTAAATCAATCTTTCATCAAAGCTTGTGGAGGAGGTGTATGTTGTCAACGTTTCGACCCCTAAAATGGAGGGTTGGTTCGGTCCTCACGGTGGGGTCTTCATCAGGACAGGGCTGAGAAGAGCACTTAGAACAACAGCAGGAATAGTCAGCTGTTCAATCAGCACAGAAGGGCTCGTGAAAGCTCTGATTCAACAATTAATGTAGACGCACTACTGAGGTTAATCAATCACTCGCAGTGGGAACTAATCCAAACAATCTTGTTCCAGGCCATCCGGCTCGTGTGTGTCTATAATCCATGAATAAAATGGACGTATGCATTTAAAGAATAATATGAGTGGTGAATGCTATATCATTTTTGTTTTGCTCCAAGAGTTGCTACCGCGACCACTTATTTGATTGTACTGCTCAGTGATGGGTGGCAAAATTACTATTCCAAAACCACCGGGTGCTGGCCTCAGGGAAGGTGCTGGTCAATGGTGGGGGGCAAAATTGCTATTTCAAGCTCCACTGGGTGCCTACCAGAGGAAAGGTGCTGGTCTGTGGTTGAGGAGCAAAATTACTATTCCTACACCAGCGGGTGCTGGTCTCAGGAAAGGTGCTGGTCAGTGGTGGGGGGCAAATTTACTATTTGAACACCATCATGTGTTGGCCTCAGGAAAGGTGCCAGTCAGTGGTGGGGGAAAAATTACTATTCCAACACCATCAGGTGTTGTCCTCAGGGAAGGTGATGGTCAATGGTGGTGGGAAAATTGCTATTCCCACACCACCGAGTGCTGGCATCATGGGAGGTGCTGGTCAGTTGTGGGAGCAAAATTACTATTCGAACTTCGCTGGGTGCTTGCCTCAGTGAAGATGAGGGTCAGTGGTGGGGAGTAAAATTACTATTCCAACTCCATCAGGTGCTGGCCTCAGGAAAGGTGCTGGTCAGTGGTGGGGAGCAAAAATACTATTCTAACTCCACTAGGTGCTTGCCTCAGAGAAGGTGCTGGTCAGTGTTGGGAGGCAAAATTACTATTCCAGCTCCACTGGGTGCTTCACTCAGGGAACGTGTTTGTCAGTTGTTGGTCATGAAATGTAATGCATTTACAGTAACACATACAGACTTTATCATTTTTTTCACAGGACTTGCAATTTACCCATCAACAAAGACCAAACAAACAGCACTTGGACTAAAATCCATCTACACCAGCTCTAGTACAAAAAGTGAAATACCTTGAGAGGTAAAATGTTTGCAAAACCTAATTTTTCAAACCCAAACAATTCTCTTAAAAACTCCAAAATCCCCACAAACAACCATCAGTTTGAAAAATAAAAAGCAAATTGTTTTAAAAAAAGGCTGTACTGTACATAGCAATCAATTTGAATATATCTATTTATATCAACTTTTCCTTATAGGGCAACCCAGCCACCCCAGTTGGGAGTAATCCAACTTTAGAATATCTACTGGAAGAAGACCTAAACCACCACAAGACCAAATAAACTAACAAAGGTAAAAACACAGACATTAACAATTTTAAAAACCTGTCTTTCTTTTCACAGGTGTCAACAACAAATTACAGTGCAAAATCATAGTTGGAAAGATCAAAGTCCAGCAAGTGAATAAAGTACATGTTCTTAGAAAGGTCAATGGGCAGTCAAGAAATAATAACCACATTTTCTTTACAGGCTATAAGTAATAAACATTTCTAAACAATGTATTATTTTACCCTGTTTTACAGACAAGTACAATATGGCAACAGGAAGAGAGGCAAGCTAAATCAAATCTAACGGCTGGCAATCGACTGCTAAAGTACGGTGGCTACCTTTGTTGTAAGGAGAGATTAACTGAGCCCAGGATTCATTGAAGGTATGTGCAGTATTATGCATCCCATTGCACAGGCAGAGCGGTCACTCTTGGTGACATTGTTGAAAAAACACCAAGCATAACCACTCTGCCTCTGCAATGGAGATTGAGGTTAGAGAGAACATCCAGCAAATCAAAACTTTGGCATCCACCTCCAATGAACCCTGTGGCTCAGTTTTGAGGGAAGTATCCCAAAACACTCCTATGCATATAGCAAGTTATATTACCACAATTCCTAATCTCTGCAGAAGAATACAAAGAAAAAAAAGGCAAGTAACACACAACGAGTAACATCCCAGACCTATTCAGATTTTAACATTCCCCCTGAACTTACTGTAACCTTTACAAAGAAACTTTTTGTTTGCATGACAACACAGTTCTCAGAAAAGGATACTAATCTTTAGCACACCCCATAACCTAGTAACTTTGGTGAATAGTGATATTTGGATGGTGGATGACACCTTTAAAGCCACACACCCATGCATTCACAGAAATATACAATATTCACACCAATATAAATACCACTACAGTTCCTTTAGTGTACAGCTTACTCCCTGATAAGCAAGCCTCAATATATGAAATGAAATATGAAATACCAGCATTTGTAAAGCGCACAGCTACCTCCGGAGAGGTGTCCCGGCGCTGGGGGCCCTCGGGAAGATTAAGCGAGCTATTGCCCAAAGTCACATGGTGCTGGGCTAACCTGCCGCCGGCACCGGGGATCGAACTGTGAACCCCTTTGTCCGGAGTCAGGCACCCTGGCCGCTGCGCCACACCTCTTCCACGCATACACTGAATTTTCAACAGTGGTAAAATCTAAAACAGTCAATAAAAGTCCTGGAAAAGTGATAATTGATTTTGAATTACCCATGATTAGCACCATCACTAAATTATACCCCGATACCCAAATTCAAGGATTTGTTTTTTCACTTTTTACAGGCTTATTGGAGGAAAATCCCAAAAACATCCTAAGTTGAGGATTACATTTCAGATAGTAAACTGCAGCAGGAATTAAAGAAACTAACCACATTATGCATTGTACCTCCTGACAGTGTGGATGAATCCTACACATCAATTACTGAATATGAGTATTTTACAACTAACAATGACAAATTGGCTTTCTTACTAAATTACTTTAAGGACACAAGGACTGGCCATCTTAGCAGGTCGGGTTGCAGGAGGAAGCCAAGGTTCTCTGTTGAATGGTGGAACTGTTACACGACCTCCTTAGAGGGTGGTGCAAAGACTAATAATGCAATAGAGGAATGGCAAAACTCCTTCAGCAAATCACTTGGAAAACCTCAGCCAAACGTTTAGAAATTTTGAGGAAGGAGCAAACTTTATAGGAAATGAGAATACAGCAATCATGGACAGGTAGTCTGAACCCATGTGTTTAAAAAAGAATAAAAGAAATGTCTGAGCGACTATTGCGTCAAATTCAACAGTTTTCATTGAGGTGGGCTTCAGACTACCTAGACAATATTGCACACATAATACATTTCTAACAAACACTTAGGGGGTCATTACGATAGCGGGCGGATTGCCACCGCCCGTATGGCGGTGGCGATCTGCCCGCAATTTCCCACCGCCCGCCTCACATTTCCCCACCACCATATTAGTATGGCAGTGGGGACCCAGGCGGACGGCAAGACCGTCCGCCGGTTTTCTGCCGGTCGACCAGTCGACCGGGCGGAAAAGGGGCTGGATATGGTGGCGGTGTCTGCTATTATTATTATTTATTTTCAGATTTATACAGCGCATAGCTGCCCCAGCAACGGGGATGGACGGGCCTGGGGCTAGACACCGCCATCCATATTATCATGGGCAGCGGTGCAGGGCTTTCCATGGCAGAGACCCCACCATGGAAAACCAGGTGGAGTTTGCTTTCAGGGGCCCGTTGCGGGCCCCCAGGGTATTGGGGGGGTGCACATGGGGGGTACCTCACGGTGCCTGTCACCTTGTGCATGACAATGCACACAGTGCATTCCCAGCATTGTGGCGGGCGGTGCTGTGAGCACCGCCCGCCACAATGCTGGGAATAGAGGATGCCACCGCCACGGTGGCGGTGGCATCCTAATCGCCAGTGCGGGACCGCCGCACCCCTGGCGGACGGTCCCGCATTCCGTTACGGTGGCGGGATCGTAATGACCCCCTTACACTTATTCTATCTTACTTGCCTGTTTTGCATTTTTTTAAAGAAATTAGTTTGTCATTCTTGAAATTATTTTTCTGAATTAAAGGAATGTCGGGCTTCTTACCTGAAGTTGTCTCCTTTCTTCAACTCTTGGTAATTTATAAACAGACACTCTTCAACAAGAGTCTTGAGCATTCTAATAGTCCAAACTAACAAATCAATATTCCATGAAGGTATCCAAATCCTGCTGCAAACTAACAAAAAAGACACAGATTGGCATAACCATATTTTCCAACAAAACAACTGTTGGAAAAATGACTGTGTAGTCTAAAAAAAACACAAACCAAAAAAACAAATACTGTTTTTTTGAAAGGCAAAATACAACACCAAATCCATTTATCCACTCCACTGTCTAGATGATAGTATTCCATCCGTATCCTTCGAAGTGATGTCCTAAAAATGTAATAATCTAATGGTGCATATTATCAATTTGTTTTATTTAAACAAAATAGCCAGGAAAAAATTCAAAATGTCGCCAAATTCCAATTACCGATCTAGGGCATCCATTTTGTCCTTACTTCCACATGTTTTCAGTGCTGTGAATACCGTATAAGTTTTAAAAAACATGTAGCAAAAAATTTTAAAAATGAAGAAAAAAAACAATCAACCTTACGTGGGCCTACAACTGCTAGCTGCTTAGGAATGAAAAAGTGGTTAAAACATTCAAAACATAAGTACTACCTATATCTTAAATACATTAATACCCAGGGCTTTAAATTAATATGTGAGTATTGATACACCCCCCACCCAAAACGCCTATTGCCTTCACATCCCGTGCCAGAGGGTGGGTTTACACACCCAACACAAATTATTTTAAAGTTTTAAAAAAAAATAATAATATTGATATTAAAAATTAAAATAAATGAATTCCCAGATATTAAAATTAGTAACTGAGTATTAATACACTCGCCCTCCCAAAACCCCTATTTTCCTAACATCCCATGCCAGAGGGTGTATGGTACACATCCAAGAGTATTTCTTTGCAACTTTTATGAAAATTAATAATATTATTATTGCAAATGTAAATACATTAATGCCCAGGAATTTAAATTAATACCTGCATATTGAAACACATGCCCGCCCAAAACCCATATTTCACGAATATCGCATGCCAGAGGGTGAGTGCTACACCCCAAAATATTTTTGGGAAAAATATTGATATTATATATGCAAATAAATTAATACCTAGGCATTAAAATAATATATGAATATGAATTCAATATCCCACCCAATAACCCTATTTTCCATCCACCCCGTGACATAAGTGGGTGTTACAGCCCCAATAGATTTTAAAAATAAATTCTTATACTAAATAAAGTTAATAAAAGAAATTATAATAACTTAATAGCCAGCTAATAAAATTAAAACACCCACCCAAAAACCCCTTTTAATCCATGCATATTATACACATCAATCTTTAACAACTTTGGGGCCCATTATGATATTGGGCGGATCGCCACCGCCGGGCCGGCGGTGGCGATCCGCCCGCCAGATGCTCCCGTTTCACCCCCGCCATATTAGTATGGCGGGGGGCACCGCGGCGGATGGTAAGACCGTCCGCCACTTTTCCGCCGGTTGGATCCCCGGCTGGGCGGAAAAACACCTCAATATGGTGGCGGTGCCTTGCAGGCACCTCCATCCATATTAGGATGTACAATAACAAAGGCCTTTCCATTACGGCGATGCCGCAATGGAAAGGCATGCAGGAATTGCCTTGGGGGCCCGTTACGGGCCCTTGGGGGGTGGGGGCTGCTCTTGGGGGGTACCTATGGTACCCCCCTTCATTGGTATACCCAAGGTGGCAGGCACGGCGCGGTGCCTGTCACATTGTGCATGCCAATGCACAACATGCCTTTTTAACATTGTGGCTGGTGCTGCTTACAGCACCGCCCGCGACAATGTTAAATATGCGGAATACGACCGCCAGGGTGGCGGTCGCATCCTAATAGGCACAGCGGGACCACCGCACCTCTGGTGGTCGGTCCCGTGTACCGTTACGGTGGCGGGCGGACAAAGTCGCCCGCCATCGTAATGGACCCCTTTATTCCAATATCAAAACTTACCTATTAAACTTACCATTAAATGCGTTGTAATGGTATGCGTTGTAATGGCATTTGGATTGTAATGGCATGTGTTGTAATAGCTTGTGTTGTAATGTCTTCTGCGTTGTAAAAGATGCGTTATAAAAGCAATACGTTGTAATGATGCGTTGTAATAGTAGTTTTCCGTAAGACGCTATTAATCAGCTCAGGTTGAGGCACCTTTCATATGTGTGTAGCAAGATCAGGTAATGTGTGCCCACATGTAGTAGGAGTAAGCGAAATAGAACACTGAATTTAGAACTACTTTGAATAGGGTGTAGGAGACTGGGATACAGACACACAGAGGTGGAACAATAGGGTGCTGAGACATAGGGGTCGAATCCGATCTCATCCGGAAGCGCACCCAACAGTATCCGCCCGGAAAAAAACCAAGCCGAATGCGTGTTTCCCGACCGAGTCGAACAGTCGTCCGAACGAACAAGTACGATGCGCATAACAGCCCAGATTCCGAGCGAGCCGTACTCACCAAATCCACCTCCTGTTCCCCGTCCGAGCCTGATCCGTAAACGCTGAATCGAGTCTCACGGAAGCAAACACACAGCACCTTCCGGCCAGACGAGTACGATGCGCCTTCCGTACGCGCCGAACCCGTCGCTACGTCCGGCACGTCAGAGCATCCGGGAGAGCTGCACATAAGCTCCGATTCGCGCCACAAGACGATCCACGGCGACGAGACGGGCAAGCCAGCGGCGAGTACGAGTCCAAGCCACGAGAAACCCGAGCAGAGACAGAACAAACCATGAATCCCATCGCGCAGGTCCTACCAATACTCTACATCTATTACCGGGACTGGTACGGACGCGTACGGCGCAGACGGTAAGTCAAACACCCACTACACAAACAAACGACACATACCCAACATATGTCACACACACATAGGGATGCAGAAATGACGTACACCAGCAACAGCAGAACAATAGGGGCGGGATGGCTATCACCAATCCCATACACACCCATAGGGGGATGGATGCCTGTCACTACCACCACCCCTACTCAGGGGGGGCTGGATGCCTACCACTACCACCACCCCTACTCAGGGGGGGCTGGATGCCTACCACCACCCCTACTCAGGGGGGGCTGGATGCCTACCACTACCACCACCCCTACTCGGGTGGCTGGATGCCTACCACTACCACCACCCCTACTCATAGGGGGATGGATGCCTACCACCACCACCACCCCTACTCAGGGGGGGCTGGATGCCTGTCACTACCACCACCCCTACTCAGGGGGGCTGGATGCCTGTTACTACCACCACCCCTACTCAGGGGGGGCTGGATGCCTGCCACTACCACCACCCCTACTCAGAGGGGGCTGGATGCCTACCACTACCACCACCCCTACCACTACCACCACCCCTACTCAGGGGGGCTGGATGCCTACCACTACCACCACCCCTACTCAGGGGGGGCTGGATGCCTACCACTACCACCACCCCTACTCAGGGGGGCTGGATGCCTACCACTACCACCACCCCTACTCAGGGGGCTGGATGCCTACCACTACCACCACCCCTACTCATGGGGGATGGATGCCTACCACTACCACCACCCCTACTCAGGGGGGGCTGGATGCCTACCACTACCACCACCCCTACTCATAGGGGGCTGGATGCCTACCACTACCACCACCCCTACTCAGGGGGGGCTGGATGCCTGTCACTACCACCACCCCTACTCATAGGGGGATGGATGCCTACCACCACCACCACCCCTACTCAGGGGGGGCTGGATGCCTGTCACTACCACCACCCCTACTCAGGGGGGGCTGGATGCCTACCACTACCACCACCCCTACTCATAGGGGGATGGATGCCTACCACCACCACCACCCCTACTCAGGGGGGGCTGGATGCCTACCACTACCACCACCCCTACTCAGGGGGGGCTGGATGCCTACCACTACCACCACCCCTACTCAGGGGGGGCTGGATGCCTGTCACTACTACCATCCCCACTCATAGGGGGATGGATGCCTACCACCAACACCACCCCTACTCATAGGACGGGTAGTGCATGACACAACCAGCACACTCCAACATAAGGAATGTCAGAAAAACACATCCCCCAACACCATGACAAGCGTGTGTAGTCTGTGTCAAATGCCTACAACACTGAACATGACATTGAACATACAATGTGACCCCCTATCACATGTGTCACACATAAATGTGTGTGGCCTCCACAATGCAAGCAGACCATGACCACTGTGGCAATGGGGTCTAACACCCCATCATCACAGTGACCAAAATGTAAGTGTGGGGTCCATAGCTGAAGCACACTTTGAACATTGTGGCAATGGGGTCCAAACCCCCATCATCACAGTGACCAAAATGTAAGTGTGGGGTCCATAGCTGAAGCACATTTTGAACATTGTGGAAATGGGGTGCAAACCCCCATCATCACAGTGACCAAAATGTAAGTGTGGGGTCCATAGCTGAAGCACATGTTGAACATTGTGGCAATGGGGTCCAAACCCCCATCATCACAGTGACCAAAATGTAAGTGTGGGGTCCATAGCTGAAGCACATTTTGAACATTGGGGCAATGGGGTCCAAACCCCCATCATCACAGTGACCAAAATGTAAGTGTGGGGTCCATAGCTAAAGCACATTTTGAACATTGTGGCAATGGGGTCCAAACCCCCATCATCACAGTGACCAAAATGTAAGTGTTGTCATGGAAAAAGCTGCAAATGCCAAACAGCATGGATGATTCCTGGTCACACAACAACAAACACATCAGTGGCATAGTAGTGCTTGTGTCCCATAGCAACATAGATTGGGTGAGGCAAACAGTGCAGTGCAAATAAGACATACCTTTGGCCATGTGCAGACAAACATCACCCATGGGGGCTGACATTGTCAACATTCATCAATAACACAATGACAGAAGTGACCATCATAATGCAGACCCACATATCTGCACCAATGGACACACAAATGTAGATACCACTGTGGAGACTGTAGATGTGAGGTGAACAAATACCATACCATGGCAGCAATGGGACATACAAACCATGATTATTGTGCTGACTGATGACCTAGGAGTCCCAGGGACAGCAGGGGAAACCCACCAAACAACATACAGCCAATGGCACACTAAAGATATGCCAATGCAGTGGTGCAGATGCACAAACACAAACAGGCAGCCTCACACTGCATATCAAACACAACAGGTGATGGGGGTGTGCCAGTGTCCCCAGGCAACCACACAACACATGAGGAGGCCTGAATCCCAATTACACAGATGTGTATACAGTGCCACACAAAAGTAACTCATGGATCGGATTCCCCTATGTGGCCAATCAGGCATTGTTAGATGACAGGGAGCCCAAATTACACATGTCACACAAGCTTGTAGGAACAGCAACTAACACAGCAAGAGACAGACCCACCACAGCACTACCCCCAGGGACACCACATTGTGGTGACACTGGCCTGCATGATAATCCCACTGTGATGACAAAGCTAGATGTCGTTCACACTGTGAACCACAGTCATGTGTCCTGAGCAACAAACTACCATCACACCTACACAAGCACAAATCAACCAGCACGGCCTGTCAGCCAAGGCCAATATGGAGGTAGGGGTCTAGCCGTGCAACAACTCTCATTTGCACACACTCAACACCACACACCTTGATCTCCACCAATGTGCAGCAGTGAAGCTCACATGGACTGGTGACATTGCACATGCACCCATGACAATCCCAGGGGTGGTGGTGGGAACTAAGGTGCAGAAACCCATCACACATGGCCAGTCAACAAGACTCGTGAATGTCTGACACACTGCACAGTACGCTGTACATGGGCATGACGTCAAATCCACAACAACCAATGGGATCCCGGCCACAGTCACACACCAATGAAGAAGCCAAGCTCACCCACAAAGAACACACATAGACAACTTCCAACATTGCAGCTCTGACACTGAGGAGTGGCAGCAGTCTCACACACACAACGTGTCACAATCACTGAAAGCTACCACAAACTGTAAATTACATGACTTGTGTAACCAACAAGTGCCAAGGGGAATCCTGACTGTGTCTCATCTGCGTTTGCCCACAAACTCAGCCCTGACAGCAAACACACCTATGGATGACACCCTGATGACCAGTAATGTGCCATGCACCCACATCCCAGAGAACCCAGGGCGAAGATTTTGGGGGAACATAGGTCAACTCAGCAAGCATCACAAACAGGAACATCACTAGGGATCCCAGCCTGCGTAGCGAAATGGAAGTGAACACACACAGACATGCTCACACAACACACACCTTGGGCTCAGGCAATGTCACGGAATTACACACTGCCATGAGGGGACTCCACTCCTGTGTAAGGAAAGCTGTGCCATACGTTGTCTCTGCAGGGCTCTATCATGTCAGCAGAACACTTGGTCACTCAGTCAACAATTAGCACAAAATGAAGGCTCTCGTCACATCAGCCTGGTCATGGGAGTGTCACCGAAATCATCTGCACAGATCCAACACACATGTATAGCAAGTTGCACTGATAACACAGATGAGTCCTTCCCCATTGATGCCCAAACTTGCATGTCCAGTGGAGATGGTCACACGGTCAGGGAAATAGACAAATTGAACAATGGCAAGCACAACAGATGTGCAGGGGTGTAAGCCACAGATGTGATATTGCAAATAAAAGTAGGAAATCCCATTGGCAAATATTGAAAACATGACACCCTCACATTGCTGCAAAGGATGACATGGATACACACCAGGATAGGACACATTCCCCCTGGACCACATGGGGTCCTGTACAGTAACACTTCATTTTCGTGATATCAAAAATCACCATCACTGCAGCAAGGGCATGGTTAGCATCATCAACATCATGTACATCTGAAGCAAAACCACCAGAGAACAGAAAGGAGCTTTATTCAGCATATGTGTCTGAAAAATGAAAGTCCAGCAAAAATACAAAGGCCAATGGCCAGTCCAACAGTTCAGTCCGAACAGGGTGACAGTGGCAGATGTCACCCTCTGCTTGCCTGCACTGATATGGAGCAGAGACATTCCCCTCGGAGGGGCATACGGGGGGGGCAGGCCAGGCACTGCAGGGACAGGATCAGGGCTCACCAGAAGGAGGCAGGGAAGGGGTGGCTGGTGCTGGAGAGTCACTGACAACTGCAGTGGAGGTGTCTGACATGGTGTGTGCCGGCACAACTGGGGGGCATGAGTCAGATGGTGTGGGTGCCGGCACAACTCCAGTGGGCTGGCCAGATGGAGTGGACAGGTTCCCCACTGCAGTGCCCAAGTCAGACGGGGTGGTAGTGGACTCCACTGCAGTGCCCATCTCCAGGGGAGTAGAATGGGGTTCAGGTAAGGTGGGCAGGACAGAGGGGGAGGACACGGTCTCCACACCAGTGGCACAAACATGTGCAGCGGGGGGTGTGGGGCTGGAAGAGCAAGTGGTAGGTGGAGAAGGCCGCATCATTTTGGGGATGGTGTATCTGTGGGTGGGGGAACCTGGGGCAGGGTGTGGTGGGGGAACCTGTGGAGTGGGGGCCTGAGGGATGGAGGAAGGAGACTTGGTGGTTGAGCTGCAGGGCGGCGGCGGGGTCTTGCTCTTCCGGGCCCGGGGGGACTTGCGGGTGGGGGCCTCAGTCTGTCTGCACCTGGGGGAGGGTGTCCGGGGCCAGGGGCACTCCCCTCTGTGTGGGTGGACTTCCTCTTCCCCCTGTATGCTGGATCAGCGGGATCGGAGGGGAAGAGGCCGAGGTCACAGAGGAAGAGCTGCTTTGTAGGTGGGGTTGCAGGTGAGGCAAGGGAAGGGGTCTTGGAGGGAGAGGATATTGAGGACTGCGGAGTGACTGTGGATGCCTGTGTGTGTGTCTGTTCCCCATCCCCTGTGGGTGTGGTATCAGTCCCCTGAGGATGCTTGTGTGCACGTTTTGCTCTTGTTTTGTGTGTTTCGGTGCTGCTCGTGTCTGTGTGTTTGGGTGATTGTGCAGGTGTGCATGTGCTTGGGACAGGTAGGGTGCCAGGAAGTGTGGATGGGGCAGAGGTAGGAGGGGTGATGGACTGTTGGAGGAGGGACACTGCTGCCGTCAGTGAGGAGTCCATGGACCTATTGCTCCTCTGTAGGGCAGACATGCCCGTCGAGATGCCCTCCATGAACGACACCAGCTGTGTCAACAGAGTGGTGTGTGCATGGAGGACACTCAGCATTGCTGTCTGCCCTACATGGAGCTGGCGAAGGAGGTACACAGACTCCTCACTCAGGGCAGCAGGGGACACAGGGGCAGGGGCTGCGGTGCCTGGCATGAAGGAGACACGCTCCCGAACACGGGAGCCTCCACGGACCTCTGGAATGGGAGCCAATGGGAGGGCGGTGGTGGTGGTGGTGGAGGCGGGGCCAGACATACTAGCCGGGGTGTGGTGGCTGCTGACAGCCGCCTCCACAAGGGAGTCATCCTCCGAGCTGCTGTGGTCCTCAGCTGAGGTGGATGGTGCTGAGGACTCCTCGGTGTGGCTCCCCTCGCCCTCCGTGCCACTGGGTCCCTCCGACCACTCCTCGGCTCCTGACCCAGTCTGGCTCTGCTGCTCCTCCTGGTCCGTGGAGCTGTCCCCTCCTGTGGCCGTGGATGTATCTGCAAACAATTAGGGAAACAGACAAACATCAGTCACCTGCACTGACCGCACACACCACAGTAAGTACAGCACATTACAGATCAAGCCCTGGCATCCTTAGTTGAACAGTGCCAAAAGTGCTCACACAGATTAGGAGAAGCCAATTGTCAGTCTGATGGTCAACCATGGCACTCACACCCCTCCTGCCCTTGCACCCATCTGTCTGGTGCCTGTTGGATGGTAAGACCCCAGGGTGGACACATGCACCACGTACACAGTTGTTGGACATTGCATAGAACACGGTGAAGTATGTGAACATGCACACATCACATCTCTTGCCACTGAGTCAGTACAGGTGTCCGGATAAAGGGATGGCCAGAGTCTAATTAGAGATGCATGTGATGCATACCAGCACCAGACACCATGATGCACCCATGTCCGGATAGTCAATGCCACAATGGGGTGCATGTTGCACATGTCACTCCCCTGCAGGATCACTCTTAGGAAGTTTAATGCCATGGCACAGGCATGCCTGCAAAGTCATACATCACTGTCTCCAGTCACATGGCCATGGCAGCCAGCCAACAACAGTCTGCACTGTGTCACAATCCTAGGTAATGGGGAATGCAAGTTCTGTAGCTGACAAGTGCACATGTCCATCCCCCACAAACCACATCATCTGAACTCTTATTTGTCCACGTCATGCCAATTGGACATATGGGAGACATGAAACACAACTCTATGAACCTGAGCACCTCACAGTCTGCTGTGAATGAAAAACAACTGCCTGGAATTCACAGTCGCATACACCTGTGTGCACAGCAAGTGGTCAAACACCTATAAGTCACATAAGTATCATCTCTCATGGTCACATCTCAGATGGCATGCTGAGCCCTAAACGATAAACATCCTAGTAGTCCTGACAACGAAGCCACAGCACAACGACACAGAGGCAGACACCTGAGGGAACATTTCACTGATCACAACATGTCAGCTGATACACGGGAGTGGGAGTACAGAGTGTATTGTATGCCCTGGAGTAGGCATGACTGTCCTGCTCCACCTGAAAGAGGGATGAGCCCTGGACAGTAGGCAGGTGGCTAAGCATGTGTGACACACTTCATATACATACTCCTGAGGCCCAAACATTGTTCCTACCCGCAGCATGGGGGTGTGCCAAATACCCCAGGGACATGTGGTGATTCAGATCAGCAAGTGGACCACATATCAAAGTTACACCCAGATTACATGTCAGAACTTAGGCATTGTGTAGGCAATTGACCCACCCATGATTCCCACCACAAAGTCACGGGAACAAATGCTGTCCCCCACCTTGAGCGAAGCAAAATGCAAGGACACAGTACCCAAGTGACACAATTTCCTGACTGTAAGGGCCACACCTGCGTATCAGATGAGGAGTGTGCATGTCACAATTGAGGGACATGGGTCCTGGACCACAAGACTGATGTACTGTGGAAGTTTAACCAGGCCAGAGGAGGGCACATAGCATGTCAGACAAAGTTCACAGTGCAGTCATGGACTCACCCCCTCCTTGCTGCTGTCTGTCCTTCAGCTGCCCATCCAGGTCAGGGAAGACCACCGCCAGGATCCGGTGCATGTGGGGGTCAGGGTCCAGTGTCCGCCCCTCCTGCGAGGAGGCGACAGCTTCAGCTGGACCCTTGCGATCCTCCGGGTCCAGCCCCGAAGGTCCTGCCACCTCTTCTGGCAGTTGCGGATCCGGCGCTTGTAGACCCCCACGGATCTTACTGCCCGGGCGATGGTCAGCCAAATTTCCTGCTTCTGGTGGGCATCAACCTGTGAGGATGACAAAGTGAAAATGCCATTACTACACATGCAACATATACGTGCATCGCACAGTTGGATATACATGTCTCAATCACAGGGGCATATGATGTACACAGGCAGTGCAACTATGGCTATGGACAGTTTGCCAGCAGTCACTACATGGTATCATTGTCTGGGAAGTAAAAGCTTTTTGGAATGCACTGTTACTGCACTGTACCTGTTCAGTGCATGTGACTACACACTTTGGGGGGTGAGAACTACTCAGTGAGCATGCTAGCCAGTGGTGTGCACACTGTAAGTCTTGCTAGTCAGACAACATGCACAATTAGTAAGGCAGTGGACAGCACACTCACCTGCTCCCCTGGTTTCCCATACAGCTTGCTGTACTGTGGAAGGAGGCTGTCCAGCAGGGCCTGGTTCTCCTCAAGGCTGAAGGCTGGGGCTCTCTCCACAGTACGTGCCATTGCAGTAGCCAGAGGATGCAGAGACAGCAGCAGTGTTGGTGGCAGATGTTGTCCTGGAGCATGTAGTGCAGGCAAGTGAGCTCTCAGGGGAACAGCCAGCATTATATGTGTGCTGCAGAGGCAGATACTGTCCCATGTGTCCAAAGTGATAGGTCCAAGTCGTTTGCATCTTCTGAATCTGGCCAATCCATGGAATTGCACCACTTATACACGCCCACAGCATCCTTCAAAAGTTCAACTTCATGACACCCATGAATTTGCAACATTGTTGTGGCTGGCCAACTGAATTCACTGCATCAGACTCGTTGAAGCTTCGAAAACGCGTCCGTTGCCATGCCAGGCCCTAGTCAATGCATGTGCAACGATCTGACCATTGCTGTACAACGCGTATTCCGGGATACAACGCGTACCCGCACATAACAGATTCAATGGCCAGTGCGTGCACACCGATCGGTCCATTGCCGTACAACACGCATTCCGGGATACAACGCGTACCCGCACACAACAGATTCAATGGACAGTGCGTGCACACCGATCGGTCCATTGCTGTACGACGTGTCCCTGTACAGGTCACTCGCATATGTCACCATGCTTGTCACTGGTGAACGTATGCCAGTGACATATACTTGCCAGGGACTATGGGGCACACCTACAACACCACAGCCTGTCCACACTGTATCCTAAGGCATGTAAGGCTGCATTACCTTATCTGTGTATGGGGGTCAACATGTGGTTTTTGTGGTGGCACTTGGGGGCAGCCACTCCCAGGCTGTGCACGTGTTCATGGGGACAGGATCCTTTGTGTGTTGTGCACATGACCACTGTGTTGTGCAACTGTTCATTTCTGAGCATGTGGCATGGTCACATTTCCAGGTTGTGTATGTGTATGTCATGTCACATACCCCCATAGTCCCATGTGGGAAGGTATGTACGTCACAGGGTGACCCATTGCCACAATAGTGATGGCCCTCCACAGTCTGTGTGCATGTTGTGTTTCCGATGTCTCTGATTCCATGTGCACAATGGGAGACAGTCTCCACATCCATGTTGTTTGTGCATGGACTTTGATGTTGTGCGTGTGTGTGTCACAGACGTCCATGTCTGTCCTGCGGAGGCAACAGGGGCCACTACCTGTGGGAGTCATGTTTGTTTTGCTGACGTGTACATGATACGCCATGTCATGCCAGTGTCCATGTGGCAAGACAGGGTCCCTGGGAATCTACCTGTCAATGAGCTGTGATGCCTGTGGCGCATCTGTCCAGACATGTCACTGTGGTGTGTGTTTGGAACGTGACAGCAGTAAATGGGTACTGTGACACAGCCTAATGGTTTCCCACAGCACAACCTGGAACCTGTTGTTAACACATGTTGAACTGAGATATTAGATGATGGCCATGTAGGTGCCACATACAGAACGGCACACACATCAAGTACTTGTGTCTCGTAATGATGTATCATGTGATATTGAGTATGGTCAATGCCACATATGTGGGGTGACTGACAATCTTTCTTTCTTCACCTATGCACTGCAGGGCACCAGCTGTCCATAGACAATTCCCTGACCTTGCCACGATGGTGGAACGTGACCCCATCCGACGCTACCGCTTCACCAGGCAGCTGATTGATGATTTCGCCGTGCGCTTGGCCCCACATTTGCAACCTGGCCGGCCATACCCTACAGCGCTGACCCCCAAGGTGAAGGTGATGGCAGCCCTACACTTCTTTGCCACCGGTACCTTTCAACACACTGTGGCGTCTGCTGGTGGGATGTCACAGACTATGTTCAGCCGTGTGCTACGCGATGTTTTGGAGGCAATGTTGAGATGCCTGAACCAGTACATCTATTTCCCTAAACGTCAACAACTCACTGACGTCAAGAGTGACTTCTATGCCCTGGGGAGGATGCCACATGTCATTGGCTCCATTGATGGGACACATGTGGCTTTAGTGCCACCACAGGCACATGAGCAGGCATACAGGAACAGGAAACATTATCATTCTGATCAATGCTCTGGTGGTATGTCTTGCAGATATGTGCATCTCACATGTGTGTGCCCGTTTCCCTGGTTCGGCACACGATGCCTACGTGATGAGGAGTAGTCGCATCCCGAGGATGATGTTACTGATGCAGAACCAGCGTGCCTGGCTTGTCGGTGTGTACTGACTTTGTACCATTGTGTGTGTTCTGCTATGTTGTATTCCGCCCTCTTTTCCAACTCAGCTAATGTGCAATTGTCTGTCTGTAGGTGACTCCGGATACCCCAACATGCCGTGGTTGCTGACACCCCTCAGGAACCCTGTGACACCAGCCCAGATGCGCTACAATGAGGCACATGGTCGGACCAGGAGAGTGATCGAGCGGACATTTGGTCTCCTGAAGAGCCGCTTCCGCTGCCTGGACAAGACAGGAGGGGCCCTCCCATATGCCCCAGCAAAGGTGTGCAAGATTGTCATCGTCTGCTGCATGCTACACAACCTGGCAGTGCGGAAGGAGTTGCCTCTACATCCTGGATGACGATGACCAACATCCGCCACCTGTGGAGGATCCTGGCCTGGGCCACGATGCCAGTGATGATGATGATGATGGTGATGTCCGCACACAGCTCATCACCAACTTCTTCAGCTGAATGTGAGTATCCAGAGAGTTGTCATGCCAATGATCTGAGTTAGCGTGATATGTGTTGGTGGTGCTCTGGTGCTGTTTGAGTGTGGCCATGTGCTACTTGACTGGAAGCGTGCAGCAATGTGTCCTTATAGGTAGTCTGTTCTCCCCAACAGTGTTGACATGCTAACTTGGTTTTCTGTGAGTATCTTGTGACATGTATTGGCCATGAGTATTGCAGTTCTGTCCTGTTCTTCGGAGCTTTTGACTGTTTGTCATGTCTGTCCTTCACAGGGTACTTTCAGAGTTGTTTGGTGAACTGTGATCCCCCGACACCATGATTCAACATCCAGGGTGGAAGGAGTCGTTTCCCTACAGGTGATGTGCCACACACCCCTGGACTTTCTTTCTTCTACACTTGTTGACTGTGTGTCCCCTGCCACGTAGGATTACCTTGCATCTGTAGTGGCAACAACATGTTGCAAATGTGTAATAAACTTGTGCTTCACTTTGGGATGTGCGTTGTCTGTGGTCACACATCTGACTGACGTGCTTACAGCACCTGTGGGCTAGTTAACACAGACTGTGAATAGGTGTGGTGTCTGTGCATTGCACTGTATTTCCTGGCAACATCAGTGTAGGCGATGAGTCAGATGGCCCTGGTGTGTATGTGTTGTGTAGCCCTAGTGGTGTGTCTCCCTCATATGTGTCACGTCTCCATGACTCACATGACGGTGTTGAACTTGCTGTAGCAGTTAGCATGCACAGTGTCATTTAGCAGATCACCATCTCCATGACAGAAACCACGTTGGAATCACAACAGAGGCAAGTATGGTGTATTGGTGAGTTTATTTCCATACATATGTGAGGATAGTGCACAGGATGGTGGGTGCTGTACATTGGGATTGTAATCCAAAGTTCCCAGATGAGTTGGAAGTCTTGGTAGCAGAAATGTCCTGAGTAAAGTCCACGGTCATCTGATACATTGGGCCAACTTAAGCTCCCCATGTCATGTGGGAGAGTTGGGTTGCATTCGACAGGGTGAACAGTTTGCACACAAAGGAGATTTTCCAGAACAGGTGTTGGGTTCTTGGGGGATGTACATGGCCATCAACCTCTCAGTTTTCCTTCCTCGGACGACCCCTCTTCTTTGGGGGGGGGACCCTCACGTGCAGGCTGCTGCGGTGCAGAGGACTCTCCGCCAGAGTCATCCTCCCTCCCTGTGGCAGTTGCAATTGTTGCAGCACCAGATGTTGTGGGCACACAGGGAGGTGTGGCCCTGTTGGTGCTAATCTGGCGGAGGCATGTCAATATGTCCCTATGCTCCGCTGTCAGTTCTTGCAATGTGTCCCACTTGGACTCCATGCCAGACATGTGTGTCTCCACACGGGACATGTGTGTCTCCACACAGGACATGTGTGAGTCCAAGCGGGCATGATGGGCAGCCTGCTGCTGTTGAATGTCCTTGAGGATCCCCACTACCTGGCTGACCTCTCCGGTGCTATTCTGGTACGCATCAGCAATGCGTGCCAGTTGTGGGTCATCATGCAGTCCAGACCCCTCTGCAAACAGCGACCTATGTCTCCCACCCCTCCCACCACCCCTGGCGACACGTGCCGGACCTGCGTTGGCACGCACAGGTGACCGTAGGCCCACTTGGGGGTTGTTACTGGCGTCGTTGTCCGTTGCTCCACGTTGGGCCGGGGTCCCTGTGCTGTTGTCATCGGCGGTCCTTGGTCTGTCCGTGTTGGCAGGGGTGGTCTGTGTGTTGGCAGTTGTTGGAGGGATGGGTGCAGGGGGTGCAGATGTTGGTCCTGCTGGTGCTGCATGATGGCTCACACCGGAGGTGCCAGGTAGGTCTTTGCCATCCGAGGAGGGCAGAGGCTGTTCCACACCAGTGAGATCAGTGTCCCCCGGAGCCTGGGACAGGGACTCCTCATCGTCTGCTGCTGTGTCCCCATCATCACCTGTTTTTGGAAGAGACACACAATGTATGTTATGTTTCTACAGGCATCAATGGTTCACACACCTGACAGTTGTCACTGTACCTCTGGATGCGGCCCTGTACATTGCATTGTCCTCAGTTGTCACAGTCAGAGGTTGATATTGGGGTAGCACATTGTCCTGCCAACCTGAAGCTTTTCAATGTGAATGTTGAGGTGTGTGCATGGCCAGCATTGGTGGTATTTGGTGGACATCCAGCCCTCCTTCTCCCTCCAGCCCAGTTATCCCACCATGAAGCATGCCACCCTTGCAGTGTGTGCAGGTTGACTCTCAGGATGTCAGTCAGTGGTGTCCTGTTGTTTGTTGGTGCCCTGTTCCCAGCAGGGCCTTGTGCTCCCCACAACAGAGCACCATTGTCAGACATCTTTGATGTGGCTTTCCACTCCCTGTGAGGTGTGCATGGTTCAGAGTGGTGTTGATGGGCCAATTGTGAGGGTGAGCAATATCTGTGACTGCAACTCCCATCATGCTATTGCCTACACCCCCCTTCCCAGCATGCCCATACTTCCTTCCTTTTGAGTCGACTTCACTGTGTGTGAGTGTGACTGCAATGGCAAGATGGCTGTCAGTGGTGTCCTGTTCTTTGTTGGTGCCCAGTTCCCAGCAGGGCCTTGTGCTCCCCACAACAGAGCACCAGTGTCAGACATCTTTGAAGTGGCTTTCCACTCCCTGTGAGGTGTGCATGGTTCACAGTGGTGTTGATGGGCCAATTGTGAGGGTGAGCAATATCTGTGACTACAACTTCTATCATGCTATTGCCTACACCCCCCTTCCCAGCATGCCCATACTTCCTTCCTTTTGAGTCGACTTCACTGTGTGTGAGTGTCACTGCAATGGCAAGATGGCTGTCAGTGGTGTCCTGTTGTTTGTTGGTGCCCAGTTCCCAGCAGGGCCTTGTGCTCCCCGCAACAGAGCACCATTGTCAGACATCTTTGAAGTGGCTTTCCACTCCCTGTGAGGTGTGCATGGTTCATAGTGGTGTTGATAGGCCAATTGTGAGGGTGAGCAATATCTGTGACTACGACTCCCATCATGCTATTGCCTACACCCCCTTCCCAGCATGCCCATACTTCCTTCCTTTTGAATCGACTCCACTGTGTGGGAGTGTGACAGCAATGGCAAGATGGCTGACAGTGGTGTCCTGCTGTTGGTTGGTGCCCAGTTCCCAGCAGGGCCTTGTGCTCCCCACAACAGAGCACCAGTGTCAGACATCTTTGAAGTGGCTTCTCACTCCCTGTGAGGTGTGCATGCTTCAGTGTGAGCTTGCTGGGCCATGTGGGTGGGGGATGTTGAGCTGTGACTACCACTCCCATCATGCTATTGCCTACACCCCCCTTCCCAGCATGCCCATACTTCCTTCCTTTTGAGTCGACTTCACTGTGTGGGAGTGTGACAGCAATGGCAAGATGGCTGACAGTGGTGTCCTGTTGTTTGTTGGTGCCCAGTTCCCAGCAGGGCCTTGGGCTCCCCACAACAGAGCACCAGTGTCAGACATCTTGTCAGTTGTTTTCTACTCCCTGTGATGTGTGCATGGTTCAGAGTGGTGTTGATGGGCCAATTGTGAGGGTGAGCAAAATCTGTGACTACAACTCCCATCATGCTATTGCCTACACCCCCTTCCCAGCATGCCCATACTTCCTTCCTTTTGAGTCGAATTCACTGTGTGTGAGTGTGACAGCAATGGCAAGATGGCTGACAGTGGTGTCCTGCTGTTGGTTGGTGCCCAGTTCCCGGCAGGCGCTTGTGCTCCCCACAGCAGTACCCAGTGTCAGCCATCTTGTCAGTTGTTTTCCACTCCCTGTGATGTGTGCATGGTTCAGAGTGGTGTTGATGGGCCAATTGTGAGGGTGAGCAATATCTGTGACTACAACTCCCATCATGCTATTGCCTACACCCCCTTCCCAGCATGCCCATACTTCCTTCCTTTTGACTCAGCTTCCCTGTGGGGTAGTGTGCCTGTGCTGACAGGATGGCTGACAGTGTTGTCCTGGCATTTGTTTGGCTACACGTCCCTAGAGTGTCCCTGTGCTTCACACATCATAACCCAGTGTGGTGGTTCTTTGTGGGATATTTAATTGGAGTGTGAGGCATTGCATTCTCCCAGGTGAGTTGTGTGGAGTTTGTGTTGAGGGGGTGTGTAAGGAAAGCTGCTTATAACTATGGTCAGAGCTGTCAGTCCTCCTTCCCACCCAGCCAGATATCCCACCATGGAACGTGCTTCCATTGCAGGGAGTGCAAGTTGTCTTTCAGGATGTCAGTCAGTGGTGTCCTGCTGTACCCAGTGTCTGCCATCTTGTCAGTTGTTTTCCACTCCCTGTGATGTGTGCATGCTTCAGTGTGAGCTTGCTGGGCCATGTGGGTGGGGGATGTTGAGCTGTGACTACCACTCCCATCATGCTATTGCCTACACCCCCCTTCCCAGCATGCCCATACTTCCTTCCTTTTGAGTCGACTTCACTGTGTGGGAGTGTGACAGCAATGGCAAGATGGCTGACAGTGGTGTCCTGTTGTTTGTTGGTGCCCAGTTCCCAGCAGGGCCTTGTGCTCCCCACAACAGAGCACCAGTGTCAGACATCTTGTCAGTTGTTTTCTACTCCCTGTGATGTGTGCATGGTTCAGAGTGGTGTTGATGGGCCAATTGTGAGGGTGAGCAAAATCTGTGACTACAACTCCCATCATGCTATTGCCTACACCCCCCTTCCCAGCATGCCCATACTTCCTTCCTTTTGAGTCGAATTCACTGTGTGTGAGTGTGACAGCAATGGCAAGATGGCTGACAGTGGTGTCCTGCTGTTGGTTGGTGCCCAGTTCCCGGCAGGCGCTTGTGCTCCCCACAGCAGTACCCAGTGTCAGCCATCTTGTCAGTTGTTTTCCACTCCCTGTGATGTGTGCATGGTTCAGAGTGGTGTTGATGGGCCAATTGTGAGGGTGAGCAATATCTGTGACTACAACTCCCATCATGCTATTGCCTACACCCCCCTTCCCAGCATGCCCATACTTCCTTCCTTTTGACTCAGCTTCCCTGTGGGGTAGTGTGCCTGTGCTGACAGGATGGCTGACAGTGTTGTCCTGGCATTTGTTTGGCTACACGTCCCTAGAGTGTCCCTGTGCTTCACACCTCATAACCCAGGGTGGTGGTTCTTTGTGGGATATTTAATTGGAGTGTGAGGCATTGCATTCTCCCAGGTGAGTTGTGTGGAGTTTGTGTTGAGGGGGTGTGTAAGGAAAGCTGCTTATAACTATGGTCAGAGCTGTCAGTCCTCCTTCCCACCCAGCCAGATATCCCACCATGGAACGTGCTTCCATTGCAGGGAGTGCAAGTTGTCTTTCAGGATGTCAGTCAGTGGTGTCCTGCTGTACCCAGTGTCTGCCATCTTGTCAGTTGTTTTCCACTCCCTGTGATGTGTGCATGGTTCAGAGTGGTGTTGATGGGCCAATTGTGAGGGTGAGCAATATCTGTGACTACAACTCCCATCATGCTATTGGCTACACTGACTTCACCAGCATACACAGAATTCCTTCCTTTCAGTGAGCTTCCCTGTGAGGTGGTGTTCTAGTGTTGGCAAAATGTGTTTGTTGGTTATATTTGTGCCACTGCCTTGCTGTATTTGTAGTTAGGTTTGTACATATCATGACACAGTTACATATCACTTTGAGATGGCATGTATTGTGTTTATCTGACTGACAGACAAATCTTGGGGTGATTATCTTTTGGTTGCTGTGGATTTCCTAAGGGTGCATGGTTTGACTATCCCCTTGACAGTGATGTGTGTGTGTTGTCACACAATATTGGGTATATTAGTTGTGTACTCACCAGGCTCTGGGATGTTTGATAGTCCATATACGCTCACTGGTGGTAGGATGGCCCGCACCTTCTCCTCCCAGGGCCTGAGGTATAGTGGTTTGGCAGGAGGGCCACTGCCTGTGCACTGACTCAAGATGTAATCCGTCCCTGACCCTCCTGCGCACATCATACCACCTGTTCTGGATGTCTTCCTTTGTGCGCAAACATGGTGATTGTGCGTTGACCCTGTCGACGATCCTCTCCCACATCTTGGTTTTCTGCGACATGGGGGTCTGTTGGACCAATGTACCGAACAACTGGGGCTCTACCCTGAGGATCTCATCTACCATGACTTCCAATTCACTGTCTAGGAACTTTGGATTCTTCTTTGGGGGCATGGTGATGGGTGGTGGTGGTGATTGATGTGGGTGTGGGTATGCAAGTGAGGGTGTGTGGGTGTAGGTTTTGCTGGGTGTATGTGAGGGTGCTATTTGTTGAGGTGCTAATGGTGTGTGGCTTGTGTGATGGATGAGCTGTGAGTGTGTCTGTGGTTGCTGTCTGTTGGTGTTCTGTGCTGGCAGGTCAGTTGAATTTGCAAAGGATCATGGTAGGGATTTGTGGCCTTTATATGGGTGGAGTTGAGGGTGTGTCCTTGTTCCATGTTTTTTTTCCCTGTATTTATTGACTTTGTCATTGCTTGTTTGGCCCTTTTTTGTATTTTTCCCTTTGTATTTTTTGTGCATATAGGAGACGTTCTTCTGACCGAGTGGGACGCTGCAGTTGTCTCGTGCGAGCTTCTCCGAGTCGTTCACGCTGTGTTTCTGCTAGGTTTCATGTGCGGCGTACGCGTCGGGCTCCGAGTGTTGGCTTTTGTATGCGTGTCGGTCGTACGGCTTGAGCTCCGTGCGACTCGGTCTGGTTTTCCACGCATTGCATCGTACTGCGCGGGTCGGAGTTCGCGGGTACGTTTTGTTCGGGTTGATTCCTGGTGCGTGTCGGTCGGTTCGATTCGCGTGGTTTTCCGGCCGGATGGCTTCTTTCCGTGCGGTTCGGTCGTTCGGCTTGTGTTCCGTACGAGTCGGTCGTGATTCACATGCATTTCATCGTACTACCCAGGTCGGGCGACGCCGGTACGTGTCGGTCGGATTTTTAGTCCCGTACCGAGTCGGTCGGTACGTTTTCCGGCCCGAATCGGAATCGGCCCCATAATATTGAGTTCGAAATGACAACTTACACAAATATCGAATTGGAAATATCGTGATTCAGAAATATCGACAGCAAGAATATTGTGGTCAAGAATATCGAATTTAAGGTAAAAAATATTGTTTTTAAAAATATAGGTAATTAATATTGTTTGCAAAAATATAGATGTTTAACATATCGATTTTTTAATTAGTGTTATGTATTTTAGTTTATATTTTAAATGTATGTGATGTGTTTTTTTTGTATAAGTATTGTTTATGGTTTTTTAATATATGTGTTAAATATTTAGTAGTTATGAATTTTATTTTAATTCAGTTTTGCATTTTTTAGTTCCGTAGCAGGTTCTGGGTGTATAAGGGAATAGGGTGGGAAGTAATTTAATTATAATAAATCAATGATTATTTTTATTTGTTTAATTTAGATTTTATAGCGTTAATTGTGGGAAGTAATTTATTTGTAATTAATTATTAATTGGTTGTTAATTTGTATTAATTAATTAATTGATAATTAATTAAGGTAATTTAAAAACAAATTAGGTGCAGGTTGTGGGGTTTATAGGGGTAAAGGGTGGGAAGTAATTTATTTTGATTAATTAATAATTAGTTGTTAATTTATATTAATTTATTGATTGACAATTAATTATGGAAATTGTTTTATTAATTTTAGGTGTGGGTTGTGGGGTTTATAGGGGTAAAGGGTGGGAAGTAATTTATGTTTAATTAATTAATAATTTGTTGTTAATTTATATTAACTAATTAATTGATAATTAATTATGGTAATTGTGTGATTTGTTTTAGGTGTGGGGTTTATGGGGTAAAGGGTGGGCAGTAATTTATGTTTAATTAATTAATAATTAGTTGTTAATTAGTATTAATTTATGAATTGAAAATTAAATATGGAATTTTTGTAATTAATTTCAGGTGTGGGTTGTGGGGTTTATAGGGGTTAAGGGTGGGAAGTAATTTTTGTTTAATTAATTACAAATTTGTTGATTAATATTAATTAATTATTTTATATTTATTTAGGGTATTTGTTTATATTTTTTGTGTGTGGGTTTTATTGTTATAGGGGTACAGTTTGGGGAGTAAATTAATTTTACTTGCTTTATAATTAGTTATTAGTTTTTTAATTGAAAATAAGTATTAATTGTATAATGATTTTTCCTACAGTTTAATTTTAGCCGTGGGTTGTGGGGATTATAGGGGTAAAGTGTGGGAAGTTAAATAATTTTTATGATATAATAATATTTCTTTATTTGGTAATTAATTATGTTAGTTGAGGAAGTAATTTTTTTTAAATTTAGATGTGGGTTGTGAATTGTGTGGTGTTATTGTGTAGGAAATAAAAAAGTTAATTTACTTAATAAATAGTGTTTTTGTTTCTAAATCATTTTTAATTATAATATTTTTATGCTTGGAAATTATTTTTATTTTAATTAATATAATATCTGTAGGTATTTGTTATATGTATTTAACATTATAATATTAAATATATTTGTATTTGAATTTTTAACATAGGTATATATTTTTTAATTTATTTTGTTTTTAAATACTTTTATTGTTAAAATGTTGTTTGTTTTTATTTTGAACTGACTGGAGTGAGAATATTAGTTGTTACTCCTCTGCAATCCAACACTTTTCCTACTGTTGCACTCACTGGAGTGGGAATAGTAATTTTTACCCCTCCGCTATCCAACACCTTCCCTACTGTTGCACTCACTGGAGTGGGAATAGTAATTTTTACCCCTCCGCTATCCAACACTTTCCCTACTGTTGCACTCACTGGAGTCGGAATAGTAATTTTTACCCCTCTCCTGTCCAACACTTTCTCTAATGTTGCACTCATTGGAGAGGGAATAGTAATTTTTACCCCTCCGCTATCCAACACTTTCCCTACTGTTGCACTCACTGGAGTGGGAAATTTAAGTTTGAAGATTTTCAAATAGTTCAATGTTTTAATTTATAATAGAATGTTTTCTTAAATGAGATTTTATGTTATTGGTACACACACATATGTGAACAAGATCGCGGAGGCGATCGAAACGCGTCTGAGGCGGACACTTGTCATTACGGGTGAATAAACCAGAAATATGGAACTGTGAACCTGCTTACTTGAATTTTTTGGAGAACTGCTTGTGTTGGTCCGTACCTGCGGTGTATTCCCTCTTGGAAATTGGAGGGTCAGGACTTTTGTTCTATATATATCTATATATATATATATATATATATATATATATATATATATATATATATATAGATATATATAGAACAAAAGTCCTGACCCTCAATTTCAGAGGAACTACACAGGTCGGACCAACACAAGCAATTCTCCCAAAAATTCAAGTAAGCAGATTCACAGATTCATATATATATATATATATATATATATATATATCAATTTTTATAAAAAAATTTAAATTATTAAAAAAATAATTAATAGTTTATTAATTGTTTTAAAGTAAATATATATGAATTATTATGTATGGGTGTTTAACTTTTTTAATTATATCTATTTATTATATTTTATAAAATTTATATTAAATCTACTTTATTTTTTTATATGAATTTTATTATTTAACATATATAATATTCATTATTTAATTTTATATATAAATATATATAAATATATATATATATATATATATATATATATATATATATATATATATATATGAGTCCACAGTTGCAAATAAGCACGCGCTCTCAGATTCCTATTAAAGGTTTTTAATAAAGTTCAAGGCAAGCTCCCTTGATCACACACTATATATATATAATTCGATATTTTGTACAACTATATTTTTTACATTGATATTTTTTTCAATATTTTTGTACTTACCTGTTTAAGTATAGGGAGTCGATATTTATGCATTCTATATTTGAATAGAATAGAATTTGATAAATTGAATTGAATTGGATCTCAAACAATTTGGATTATTTCTGTGATATAATATGTTACTATTACTGTCCCGGTTTTACCTACTTCTAGTTTTTGTTCAAATGTTATTTTATTATTTGCATTTGTATTTCAAAAAGTGTTGTCTATTATCTGGTGTCTCAAGAGTAGATATAGAAAACATTGGCTACTTTGACCTTTCCTAATTGTGTGACTACAGAACATGTCCCCGCCATTGAGACCAGTGGGTCAGTACATCCTGAGTGAGGGTAAGTGTGAACACAACTGTGTGATGGCATATTACTCATGTTTGCTAGGTATTTGCAGTGCATTTGTGCATGTAATACTTCTTTGATTGTTGATATGATACATTAGTAGGGTGGAAGTATGTACTTTAGGAATAATGGACTTATGATATTGTTCATCTTACATGTTTTCTACAGGAGAACAATCCAAGACTTATTTTTGCCTTATTGTATGCACTGAGACATAGCACACATAGTAGGATTCAATCTACCCTGAAGAAGGCCCTAGACCCCCTTTGGCACGGCTGAAACATGTTGGCTAAGGAAACAGTTGTAAGATGATTGAGACCTAATCTCTCATTCTTTTATCCAATATCAACTTTTTTTAATCCTATCCTGTACACCCCATTAATAAAGGTATTCCTTTTGGTTTAAACAGAGGTAGTTTTAGCATTACTCTAAATTCCACACTTAGCCAGTATCACTTATCTTGAACATTGGTCTGAGGTAGAGGGCACCCTGTTGTACTATGTTATGATGGCGGGATGGACTAGCCTATGATGAAGTCTGCCACAAAAATGTGGGTGAGGTTTTTCCATCCATTATTATCTATACAGTTTTGATTGAGTCAATAGATCTTTAAATAAGCAAATTGTATACGCACATCACTATATTATTATGGTGTGTATGACAATTCACCAAGAAGTGCCAAGCATCAATGATAGTCTCTGGTTATGGTATACAGGACCTCAGCACAATTTCAGGCTGACTGTAATGGAGCACTGGTTAGATACACTGGTCAAAAGGTTTGCCTTCCTACTCAGGGGCATATTCACAAGGACTTATCGCCGAGTTATCGGCACTTTAGCGCATCAAAAGTGGAGATAGATTTATCGCCCCATTCACAAGCGGGTGCAAACTGCAGACATCGCCAGTATTCCCGCGATAACTGCCCCAAAATGTATCCCCACCCGTGCAAATACACACGAAAACACCACTACACCACTTTCACAACGAACTGCCAGATCTGCGATGCGAACCAAAAACAGGCGATAAGCCGCGGTAGCAGCAGGGATTTAACACCTGCCTTCCACTGGTGTTAAGCAGGACGACTACCTGCAGTATGAAAGGGAGCCCAGGCCAGAGCCCCATCTGATGACCCACAGATGCCATGGAGACAATGATCATGCAGCTCGGAGACCCAAGAGGGCCACAACAACCACCGCCACCACTCCCTGGCCCTCCCGTGCACGACACAAGAGACACAAAAAGCGCATGATGTCGCACAATGACAACAAGAAACACACATGTGTGGTCAGAAGAACGAGAAACAGTCACCCATCATTGAAGTAACAACCAAAAACTTTATTGAAACACAACACAAAACACCAATGCGGACGACTCCTGTCGTGTCCGTCCGGGACAATCATGATGTCACGGCCTGGAAAATAAAGCGCAAAATCAGAACGTGTGTCATGCGCACATCAAAGGAGCGAGATACAGAGAAAGAGAGAAGGAATGAAAGGCAGAGAGAGAAATAAAGAAAGGGAGAGGGAGAAGGAGAGAGAGAAAGGAAGAGAGGGAGAGAGAGAGAGAGAGAAGGAAAGGAAGGCAGGGAGAGAGAGAGGAGGAAAGGAAGGCAGAGAGAGAGAGAGAGAGAGAGGAGGAAAGGAAGGCAGAGAGAGAGAGAGAGAAGGAAAGGAAGGGAGAGAGAGAGAGAGGGAGGGACACTGCCGCCCCCGCTCACCCAGGCACCACTGCTCACCTGCTGCCACCGGTGTGTCTCCAACCACGTGCCGGCATACAATGCAAGCCACCAGGTCTGCAATCTGTAATCGAGGCCAGAGTCAATCATGGCAGAGTCAATCTCACTGCACACGGCAACAACGCCTGTCCGCCCCTGCGCACACATGCAGCCACACCCTAGCCCCTCCCGCTGGCCAGCGCTGGCTGTCCGCCCTTGCGCACCCAGGCCCCACTGCTCACCTGCTGCCAACGGTGTGTCCCCCAGTGGGCACACCACGTGCCCGTGCAAGCTCCAGGCATGCTCTACATCATGCGGACCCGCACCGCGGCCCAGCAGGTCCCACACATGACGCTGAGTCCTGAGGCATCAATGGCAGAGACCACATCAGTGCACACGTCATCATCGCAGGCTGCATACCCGCTCAGCAATTCCGGTGCGCCTAACCCTGTGCAACCCCAGTCAGCGGCATGTGGTGGTAGGCCCGTGACGGCCGCATGGCTTCGGGTGCCACTAACCCTGTGCAACCCCAGTCAACGCCACATGGTGGTAGGCCAGTGACGGCCGCATGGCTTCGGGTGCCACTAACCCTGTGCAACCCCAGTCAGCGCCACGTGGTGGTAGGCCCGTGATGGCCGCATGGCTTCGGGTGCCACTAACCCTGTGCAACCCCAGTCAGTGCCACGTGGTGGTAGGCCCGTGACGGCCGCATGGCTTCGGGTGCCACTAACCCTGTGCGCAACAACTCATGGGCACTTTATGATTGAGAATCGTGGAACATCCGTCATCCAGTCACCTCCGGCAGTGGTGAATGTGACATTGTCGGCCCCTTGTATTGGCGGGGTCACATGGCCTGTGATGCCTGTGCCGGATGGGTGTGGTATGTGTGCAAACCTGCCCTCAGGGAGTGGCCGTGACATGCTGACTACTAGACCAGTGACCTGCAGACCACTAGCGTGTAAACCTGCAACATGTGGCTATGTGCCCCCCCCTCGGAGCATAAGCGGAGTGGTCTGGCCTGGCGTACGCCTGACCAGCGCAGGGCTTGCAACAATGACTTGGGGGCTCTGGGCATGGTTCAGTCCATGTCCGGACAAGGAAGTGACTGATGCGTGTGTCCCTGTTTTAGTGTCTACGGCACCCGGAACGCAATTTGCAATGTAGCACACTGTGACTGGAATCCCACTAGATGAGCATCATTGACGTTAGGGGGAATCACTGTCCCTACATTCATCCACTTGAATGATGAAAGACATGACACAGCAGTGTGTTGCTGATTGTTTAATGCACATCCAGTGGAGTTTTGCAGCTGGAGCAGTACAGGGCCCTGCCACCCCCACTTCACAACATGGGCCCATGGAGGGCAAGCCAGAGTCCATCGGGGAATGACAAGTACAGCGGAAGAGGAAGAGTACAGTCCGAAGTCTGGTCGCCGTGTCATTGGTCACCAAACAGGATATGGCAGTCCATGTTGCGGTCCAAGGTGAGTGCAGCAGAGTGTATCGGGGGTCAGTGGAAGGTCATGGGGCCATGTGCGGCACCAAGCAGCAACAGGCCAGGTGGCGGAAAAGAATGCTGGTGCCTCCTTCTGATCTCAATCCCATCCATGTCCTCGTCCTCGGATGTGTGCTCTGCCTCACCTGTGGGTGGTGCAGTTCCGGCTGCAGCACTGTGTGCCACTGACACATCAGGGGCCAGAGGTGGATTGTCAGCCGCACTGTGTGGCAGTGACACATCAGGTGCCGGAGTGGAAATGTCTGCCGCACTGTGAGGCACTGACACACCAGGGGACGGAGATGTGGATGGTGTAGGAGCAGCAGCATTCATCTGCGCCACGCCTTGTGGCAGCAATGCCATGATGAGGATTTGCAGGGCATGGTAGATCCCAGCTACATTTTGCTGATGTGCAGCGGTGTCTGCCATCCTTTTTGCCTTCATCCGCACCATGTCCTCCTTGAGCCTCCACATGTGTGCCAGCTCACGGCTGAGATCGCCGGAGCCACTCTGAGCAGACAGGTGTTCTTGTCCCCCAGTCATGACTCCAGCGATGTCAGCCAGGGCTCCTTGGAGACCATGAAGCGGCCTGTGGGTGTCTGTTAGGGACTGGAGGTGGTCCTGATGGGACTTAGACACCCATGGATGGCGTCAAGTTTGATAGCCATGAGGTCGAACCCCACCCGCACCTGCTCAGCCATCTCCCTCTGGCCCTCAGGCTCCAACACACGGCGTTGGAAGGCCATGTGTTATTCGTGGGGGTCCTGAGAGACAGCCGGGGTTGTGGGATCCTCCTGCTGGGTGGTTTGTGGAGTGGGTGGGGTCTCCTTGATGCAGCTGGGCTGCCCTGATCCTGGAGGTGGGTTGCGGATGATGTCAATGATGTCTTGGACTGCTTGGGTGTCGATGCTGGGGGTGTCCTCCTTGTCATCAGTGCAGAGTGGCTGGGACTGCTCTGCAGGAGGTGTTGACGGTGCCTCTGCAATGTGAAGGGGAGCTGCTGTATTACAATGTGTTCACATGTATGTAGCCGCATGGTACATGTTCACATTTAGACAGCATGGCAATGTACATTGTGACAGTCTGTAGATCAGGGCCATGATCCAGAGTCATTGTGGGTGTGCACTGTGCTCTGCTTGATTGTGCATGTGTGCCATTGTGGCCATCTCCCCCCGTCCCCCCAGTACCTGGTGGTTACTCACCCTGTTGCTGTTGTGTTTTGTTGTGTCATGTCGAGCAGTGTCCGCTCCCCCAACTCCTGCCACGGTCTCCACACTGATGACTGTCGACACCAGCTCCTCCATGTCATCCAGCTCCAGCTGTGGCACTGGACTCCCACCTCCGGTCTGCATTGCTGCCTTCTGGTTGCCTGCGAGTTTCTCCTTGGTTTTGCGCTTGATGTCAATCCATCGCCTCTTGACCTCGTCCATTGACCTCTTGTGCACTCCGACGGCATTCACCTTGTCCACGATGGACCGCCATATTCCATTTTTGGTGCCCAATGACACGTTGGAGGTGACGAACAGTTCTTGATGGTGTTCCATCACCTCCGTGACCAGGATCCTATTCTCCTGCGGTCCGAACCGCGTCTTCCTCTTCTTCTTGTCCTTGCCCTTCCCTGTCCCCGAGGTCCCAGGCTGGTCATCCGGGGTGCTTGTGGGGTTCCGCTCGTCCTCTGTGCCTGCTCTGGCTGCCTTCATGGTGCTTTGGTGTTGGTTATTTTGTGTTTGTGAGTTTTTTCTACTTTTGTAGTGATTTTCCCGCCTGCCGTACGTGTATTGCAGGCTTGGCGCTGCTATCGCTTATTTCCTCATCGCAGTTTGGGCCATCGCATGTCTTTTAAATCCCAACTTTTGAGGGTTTCTGGAGCAACATCCTTGGATCACTTCTAAGCTTCCCAGGACCTCAGAGGCCATCAGCTAGGGGCCAGGACTCACTCCAGAAGAGGCACCCAGCAAGGTACAGTCCAGGTCAAATGGCTGGTGGTCAGAAGTGCGTTACACAGAAAAGGTCTTTTGCAACCTGTTGTGACCCTGCACCCACATAGGAGGTTAGCCAGCTGAGCCTTTAAGTCGACGTGTATGTTCTGGATACATGTGGAGCAGGTCCAATTCTTTAGAGCTCCTCTCAGGCACAAATAACAGGCCTAGACCTCTTCTGTTCTTCTGCAGGTCAAGAAAATGTTCAGTCCTGCTACCTATTTATCCCTGGCACCAGCAAGTGGTTGGCGGTGAATACAGGGCACTCCCTAACAAATTGCCCAAAAGTTTTCAAAGAAACAATACCCATGTTTTCAGTAGTTCCTGTTTGCCTTACTGCAAGAAAGTCCTAATTCCCATGTGTAATAGCTTTAAGAAAATGACGAAAATGTTAAGTCACACTAAACCTTGGGCTCTGAGGGTTGTGGGTTTGTAGGAGAGTACACTATGATATTAAAATCCAGTATGAAGCAGGCATGGTACCCACAACAATCCCAGAGACAGAGGTTTGGTATTACATAAGCAAGGTTGTTCAGCATCCAGACAGGGCATACACAAGAATTGTCCTGGCATCCTGTTCTCTTCCTTTCAAGTGTGCTAACGTGTTGCATGTGGGTCAAATGGACATGTCAGGTAGGATTTAACACTGTGGAGCCAACAGAATACTGACAGCCCCCACCCTGCATATTATATTGAGGCATTGCCAAGAATACTGCTGTCATCAACTATGTCAACTCAGTTGTCATCAGTTATGATGTCATAGAAGATGCCATGATTTTTGTAATATTTGAGGTCATAAGCAGTGCATGATGATTGTGCAAGTTATAGTCACTGCAGTTAACTATAACTGGCGCATTTTAGTGTTTATTTTAGTTTAAAACATCACATTTTAACTGACATTGTCACCTATTCATAGCATCACTTTAACATTTGCTTTTTTCACAAAATTTCAGAGGCTTTGTTAATGTAAATAAACAATATGACAGATTAAGGCACCTATTGGCTTTGTCAAAGAGTCAGAACACAAAAATGTAAAAATCTACCCAATTGGCTGTAACAAGGGGTCAGTGCATCCACCTATATAAAGCAAACCATTTGGGTTTATCACACAGTCACCAAAATGGTTCATTAATAGCCGTATTCTATATTCTAAAGCAACTGTTATAAAGACGCATGCTGGCAATATTTTCTCAAAAATATTTGAAGCATTTTTAATCCGAACATCTCTAAAGATGTGTCTGAGGCTTTCTTTACCATGTGTCAGGTCACAAAATACAGCCATAGAATCAACCGCAGCTCAGATGCTATAAAAATAATGGTTTTTCTGGAGGTATTCATTTAATGACCCAGAAAACGTACAGTTTTATTAAAAAAAAAAGAAAAATGATGGGTGCAGGCAGGAGCTGGCTCTTTTGCTTTGCTACCACCAAGTGGGAACACCTTTTGTCTTTGCTAATGCTGGGTGAGAGCAAAGTTGGAAGAGTGCAGCCAGGAAATTAGATTTCTTTTTCTCTGCGTGCGCATTTCCAGGTAGGGAACAAGATAGTGTCTGGGGGCATGGCATCTCTGGGAAACTCCCTCTCTTTTGGTCCTAGGGGATGCTGTCTCCAGGACCATTGGGAGGTGAAGGGAGGGAGGCCCCACCCATGCATCAGGTCTCAATATACAATGATGACATTGTAGCAGGTAGCTGACCTTTTATAAACGTATCACTTGCTAAGACAGAATTCTTCCAGCGTGAAATGTCTTACGCCTTCCTTGCTGAAATAGCCTTGTGCAGGATTTGGAGGGCATGGCTTTTCTTGCTAAATTGCTTCTTGAAATGTATCAAGTATAATTTGAACAACTGAGCTGATCTTTAAAATCATTTGTTGTCTTGTGTTTTTCCAGTTATCAGAAATACTCTAAAGTTGTCAATGACCTGCCGACTTGTGAAGGAGACGTACACATACCAATATTTTTTCACAGTTTTGGGACAGTGGATAAGGGTTCCTTCAGGGTAGTATACAGCAAGCAACATTGAATTGTAGTAAGACCTCTAAATGAAATGTAATGTGAAGAGAAGAGATTAGCTCATAAGGGATTGAATAACTGCAGGTAATGAGTGAAACTTACTCGCAAAATCAATTGATCATTCACCTCCTTTAAAAGGAGCCATCTTTACGGCTACTTTATTATAAAGATGCTTACAAGAGGCTTTAGGTTTCATTGATTTGCCCTGAATGGTTGCCTATCAATCAGTATTGAGATAAAACTTCTTAGTAAGGCTGTGTATACTGTGTTGTAAGATAGCCATCATATATTTGAAAACCCTTACGTACAACTCATTAACATACGTATTTGTCATGCTTTTTCAGGCACTCTAACAGAGATAAAACCCAGCAGCAATGAGGCCTGAAAATGAAAGCATTGTGACTGAATTCATACTTGAAGGGTTCACCACAGACACAGACCTCCAAGTCCTCCTCTTCATTATCTTTAGCATTATATATGCCTTATCCCTGCTGGGCAATGTGAGCATACTGATGATCATTTACATGGATCCCCATCTTCATACACCCATGTACATTTTTCTTGGCTCACTGGCTGTTTTGGATTTTGGGTTCTCGTCTACCTCTTCCCCAAAGTTGCTTGTTGACATGTTTGCTGAGAGGAAGACCATCTCATTTTTAGGCTGCTTAACTCAACTCTTTTTCTATGTAGGCTTTGGCGGCACTGAGTTCTTTTTGTTGGCTATGATGGCATATGACCGATATATGGCTATTTGTAAACCATTGCATTATAGCCTTTCAATGACAAAGAGTGTCACTTTACATTTGGTAGCTGTATCATACTTTGGTGGTTTTCTGAACTCTCTGATTCATGCAGGTTGCTTTCTGCAATTATCTTTTTGTGGCCCGGATATCATTGACCATTTCATGTGTGATTATCCTGTGCTTTTGAACCTCTCCTGCACCGACATTACCATCAATGATCTGGTGCGTATTTTGTGTACCTGTTTTGTGATGCTTATATCACTCCTCATTGTTCTCATCTCAAATGCCTATATTCTTGTTGCTGTCCTGAGGATCCAAACTTCTTCAGGAACACAAAGGGCCTTCTCAACTTGTACCTCCCACTTCATCTGTGTCATTCTTTTTTATGGAACAATTCTCTTCACAGAAGTTCGACCCAACTCCAGCACTTCCCATGAGCAAGACAAAGTAGTAGCAGTGTTCTCAACAGTTCTAATCCCTGTGCTAAACCCACTGATCTACAGTCTAAGGAATCAGGATATGAAAGAAGCCCTCAAGAAGATATTAAGCCAGGCCATGTTTTTTCAGTAATGAATACCTTCATATGTTGGTAATAAATGCAACCCAATATATGTCACAAATTTACTAATATAGCCACATTTATTACAATTCTGCAAAGATCAACCTTTTGTTTATTATCATAGTACTGCAAAATTGACATGCAAATATCACTGTTTACATCCCCAAACAAGAGCCGATTTAACAGATATGTTGTAAAAACGAAGAATTATTCTTTCGGAAAAATACCTGAGTATTTCTTCCATTTCTAATGTGATCATGTTTTAGGAAGTGAAGTTTCCTTCTATGTACACCTACTAAATAACTTGGTGGTGAATGTTGTCAAGCCAAAACATTGAGTTTGTTGGGGCTGCCATTTTTGTTATCAAATAAAGTGTGTGGATAACACAATTGTTCCAAAGTGCTGGCACAAGTTTTTCACAATGAAAGCCAGATTGGGTGCCCTCAGTGAACATCCTAAGCCTTTAAAGTGGAGCATTCCATATGGAGAACTTGTGAGGGCATACAAAAACTGTAGCCCTGAAGAGACTTTCTCAATTGAACAAGATAACATCATGATTAGATTTAAAGAAAGAGAATACCCAAGTTGGGTTTTGGAGAAAGAAATTAGAAGATTTAAGGAGAAACCATGCAACTCACTTCTATTTGATCGGAATACAGATACTCCTTCAGATGTAGAAGAGGGTATGAGATTTATTATCACTCAGAATGAGGTATCTAAAAAGTTTAAAAATAACATATCTAGGTACTGGCAGATACTGAAATGTGATCCAGTTATACAAAATTAAATAAGTGAGAGTCCCAAGATCATATATAGAAAAAGTAATTCCCTCAGAGATCGTTTGGTGAATTTAGGGAGATACAGAGCAATAACAAACTTGAGCTGAAAGGCTTTTTTCCTTGTAAAAGGTGTAAGGCATGCAGGAATAGTGAAAATATCATAAAATATTCCATCTCCTTATAGGAAGGGTAGGAAAGAAATTAAGAAATTCCACACCTGTTACTCCAACATTGTAGTTTATATTCTAGAAAGTCCTTGCATGAAACTCTTATGTTAGTAGCACCATCCTTCCGGTAAAAATATGAGGGCAATAAAGACAAACGATAAGCATTATCCGGTAGCTTGGCATTTGCCGAATATCATTTCAGCAATAGGGATCTGCTGAAATATTTTGTCATTGAACAAGTTGGAAGGGACCCAAGAGGCAGCACTTGAGCCCTTGCATTGAGGAAAAAAGATTTGTGGTATATCGTAGACTTTGAAACAAAAAACCCATAGGGCTCAATATGGAAGAGGAATTGATGATACATATAGGGGAGGAAAATCCAGCATTGCAAACTGTTTGTAGAGTAAAATATTTCTATTTTTCCTAGAAAGTCAACAGTATATTGATTTTAATTAATAATCTTTTATTTCATTTCTTTTAGGAAGGAGAGGAAGGGGATTTTTGTTGAAGAAGCAGAGATGAACACAGTTGGCTGGTCCTCAAACCCTCCTTTTTTTCCTATAGGAAGCCAGACATCTTTCTCAGACAAGGCTTAGAATTGTCATACTGTAATATGTAGGAATAATTTGGTTTGAAATTGTAAATTGAATTACTAAGACTTTCACATAAGAGAGTGACATCAATATTTGGTTGCAAGCACATGCCCACTTTGGCTTAATTTAGAGGGAATGACTGACACAGATTGTATGACTGAATCAAGATGACAGTAAGGGCCTAATTATGATGTCAGTGGAACCGCCACCAACAGGCTGCCGTATTTGGATGCAGGCGGTTGGACCCCATTGGTCGTAGGGAAAGCCCATGCCTCCGACAGGATCCATGATACCGTTGGGGCGACGGTCGGAATCCTATCCCTTCAATGGAGGCAGAGGAATTTGGAAGTCCCTTTTCGACTGCCTTTTCATGGCGGTCCGACCGCCATGAAAAGGCAGACGGAGATGGACTTTGGGGGGCCCAAGCAGGGCCCCCGATGCTTGTGGGACACTGCTAAGTGGCTCTGACTGAGAGCACATGTAGTACCCCCCACGCATGCATGCACCGTGTGCCAGGCACCACATGGCGCCTGGCACACAGTATGGATGTGCACAAAGTGCTTTTTTCTACTGCAGCTTGTGCTGCAGCCCTTTTCCTGGCACGGCAGTCTCATCCTAATTGGGAAGATGGGACCTCCGACTCATTGTCAGGCAGTCTCCTTCCCACTGCGATGGCAGTCAGCGGTCCGACCGACAGCCATCGTAATTCGGGCCATAGATTGGTAAATGCAGGAAGCAGGACTTGCATACGATTTTTGCACACGCATAATGGTGATTCACCTAGATAGTGAAAAGTGCATTCACATCAATACTATACAAGAATTGCAATTTTGTAATTTTTATTGTACATGTTTCAGTCTCTGGAAATTATGACATGAGATCTATGATATGATCTGAAAAATGAGATAACTTGGATCTGTGGCTCAAAGTTATATAATGTGTATATCGTATTTGTATAACGTAGAGAAATATATGTTTGAACCATGTTGCAAAATGGCACCTGGAAAGTAAAAAAGGTTTTTGTCCTTACATTTTGTTTGCCACTTTGGTACTGTAAATCTGGAGCACATAAAGTTTGGATTCAGGTTCATGAGCAAGATCCTGTCGGTTCAAAAGGCGTCAAGAGTTTTGGCAATTCATTCTTTCACATTGCACACCTGGGAGTGCCTTTTAATAATAATAATAAATCTTTATTGCTTGATTAATAAAAATCATTGCAATCAAAACATCTTCACATCACACAATATTTAAAAACTGTACCACAAATATTATTTAAGAATTTACCAATACATTCATAATTATGTCATAAAACCAGACAAATTCACCATATATTGTGCATATAAGAAAAAGGATATAAAATCAGACATGGGCTTAATCATGCAAAAAAAACTAATTCCATTGATAGCACAAAAAGCATTCATCAATAGTTACTATAAGAGAATATTGCACATATTGCATTTCTAAAGTGCCAACATGCAATAATTACTAATTCCATTATATAAAGACAATAATAAAGTGCATCAATAATTACTATAACAGGGTAGCTTTATTATTACATTTCTAATTATTACCCTAGCAGCATGAACACTGAGTTCTACAAAATATCAAACTGTGCAAAACGGCTATTAGGTTCCATGGACATAATTATAATACATCTCAAACTTATTATATCAAACATTTTTCGGCCGCATTTAAAAATGTTGTCAGTTGGCATAACAACGGAATCGATTCGCCAGATAATGACCTAATTAGTGCCTGGCAAGCTGATCTAACCCCGATCTTCAAGAATAGGGTTTTCAAAAAAGTACGCCGAATGTTAATCAATTTAGAACACATACACACTATGGGGCCGATTCCGATCTCGGTCGGAGGCGCACCCAATACCATTCGGTCGGGAAAAAAGCCATGCGAAAGCCTGTTTCCCGACCGAACCGTACGCGGGTCCGGCCGAGCGAGTACGATGCGAGTCGCCGACCGACTCGTCCGGGCGACCCGACCGCTCCGACCGACTCGTACCCGGATCGTACCGCTCCGACCGACTCGCTCGGACCCGATTCGCACCGCGCAATGGAGACGTTTTCCGGCCGGGTAAGTACGATGCGCACCTCGACCGCTCCGACCGACTCGCGCCGTCCGACTCGAACTCGCTGTCGGAGCCGTACTTGGGGGTCCATGTCGGACCCCCTGTGCAGCGTACCGCGCGAGGCGCACACAGGGGGACCCATGGGTCCCCCTACCTGTGCGTGTACGCCGCGTGGCGCTTCGCGGCGTACTCGCTGTAGGGGCGCCCTTGTCCGCCTCGCACCCATTGAGGCAATGGGAGCCCGCGTACGCGTTGTACGACCGGCTCCCATTGAGTTCAATGGGAGTCCGACCGACTCGTGTCCGATAACATACGGACGCATCGTACTCGTTCGGTCGGACTGCACGGGTCCGATTCGGTCGGAAATCTCTCCGGGTCCGGCTCGGTCGGAGAAATTTCCGGCCCGAATCGGAATCGACCCCAGTATGTACTAATGTTGTTTGTGGACATCCACATAGTCTACAATTAGAATCCAGCCACTGCTGAATCTCTGACTGTGTGCCCTCTTTTGTTGGATTTATTCCCATTTGTAATTTTAAGAAAACATTTCTTATTTTTACTGAGAAATTAGCAGTCAAATATGGCTGAATGCGTAGAAATTGGTATGAGTTAATAACATACCATGCATAATTTTTCCCTGCTAATGCATTTTTATCCAGCTTAAGGGATTCAGCTGTGATCAGTTTTTTTTAGAATTAACTTATAGTTGGGAATTATCAAGTCTTGGAGCGAGATCTCCATTTGACAGCATAAGCAGACTTACTTTTTTCTAACCAGCAATTGTTCCCTAGGGATGCAGGAGCTGAAGAAAACATAGAGTACATACATTTAAAAAATGCTCCTTCTGATACCAGGCACTGTCTTTGGTGACCAAACTCTAATCTTATTCCTGCTTGGCCTACTGATCTGGGAGTGCCTTTTCTCTTGTTTGAGAATTATCATATTATATATATATATATATATATATATATATATATATATATATTCACTGAAAAAACCATAGGTTTTAGGGACAGTTATAGTTACTTGGACATTGCACTCGTACAAAACCCGTGAAATTCCCCGTTATAGTTAGTTCAGCTAACTATAACTCGCGCCCATAATGCACTGCTGATGACGTCACATATTACATCACTCATGACATGGTCAGTGACATCACTGATGACATCACTGATGACATCATCCAGTGACTGTGTGTTTCTGTAAAGTTTAAATATTTTTAATATATATAGGAAAAGACGTATTGAAGAATGAGTGGGTGTGTAAGTGTCTGTATGGATGATTTAGTAGGTGCGTGACTGACTCTATAAGTGAGTGATTTAACGTATCTTACTGAATGCATGGGTTAGTGACTAAACTGGATGAATGTCTGTATCCATCTGTCTGTTGCTGTGTAAGTGGCTGCATGTGTTTGTGAATAGCTACATGAGTGTCTATATGAGTTATTGAATGCTTGTCTGAGTATCTGTATGGGTGCCTGAGTGTTTGTGTGGGAGGGGTGTGTGCAACTCTGTGCATAGATGTGTGAGTGGGTGATTCACTGGGTGGATGGTTTCAAGAGTGCATCTGTGATAGACTGTATGGGTGGGTAAGTGTGTGTAAGAGTGTGTTAGTGAGTGAATGTATGTCCCAGTGGTACATGTGTGAGTAACTACATATGTGAAAGGCAGTATATATGTGTGTTGGAGTATATAAATAGCTATAAGCAAGAGTGAGTGATTGTGATAGTGGCTGTATGGATGATTGTGTGCTTGTATCAGTGATTGTATAAGAGAGTAACAATGTGCTACTATTTGTATGAGTAAGTGAGCTGGTGTGTGTATAACTGTATAGGTGAGTAAATGGCAGTGTGTTTAATTATTTGCATGACTGACTAGGTGTGTGGTATCTCTATGGATGAGTGGCGTTGTTTGAGTGTCTATATAGGAGTAAGAGTGCATATGATAGTCCTGTACTGAGTGACCGTAAGTATGAGTGACTGTACGGGTGAGTGAGTGGATGTGTGTGTGTAGACCTAAGAATCAGTGAGTGGGTATGTAGTTATTGGTGTTGGAGTGTCTATGGTTTTGCGAATGGCAGTCTGTAATTTAGAGTGGGTGTATCAAAGGTTATATTAGGGTGTGAGGAGGTGCATCAGATTATCACGTGGATGATGTCATCAGTGATGTCATTTGAGATGTCATCAGTGATGTCATCAGTGATGTCACTGACCATGTCATGAGTGATGTAATATGTGACGTCATCAGCAGTGCATTGCGGGGCGCGAGTTATAGTTAGCTGAACTAACTATAACGGGGGAATTTCACGGGTTTTGTACGAGTGCAATGTCCAAGTAACTATAACTGTCCCTAAAACCTATGGTTTTTTCAGTGAATTTCAAAGGTTTTTTAAATGCTAATTTGTAACTATAACGTGTCTGAAACCTATGGTTTTTTCAGTGAATTTCAAAGGTTTTTTAAATGCTAATTTGTAACTATAACGTGTCTGAAACCTATGGTTTTTTCAGTGAATTTCAAAGGTTTTTTAAATGCTAATTTCTAACTATAACGTGCCTGAAACCTACGGTTTTTCAGTGAATTTCAAAGGTTTTGTAAATGACAATTTTTAAATGTATTAATTGTTATATTAATTTTTTTCATACTGATTTACTACATTTTTAGAAACAATTTTTTTTTACATATTTTATTTTTAAATTACATTGTAATTACATTATACATTACATTACAAAAAATACTTTCTCAGAATGAATTACTTTAGTTTAAATACTTTGCAGATAGGCAATAGACTTTTAAGTACAGTAGTTACAGTTGTTGCAATGGGCAACACATTTTCCAAACACAATGCAACATTCAGCTCAATGTGAATTTCTAGTTAAATGCAATTAGTTACTTTATGGATTACTTTTGTAACCACAGGACTGGATCCTAGATTCAGTCCTGGTACATCTCCTGTAAACAGTTGAGTAAAAGCGTTTTGGTTACAGTCGTGATTTTTAAGGAATATTATTGTATTTTAAAAGTTGACACTTAGAAACTTTTTCTCATAGAATCACCAATGTTATCCTATGGAAGGAAATTCACTTAGCAGGTAAAAACTGTTATCGTTACTTTTTCTTACTCAGTGTTGGATCCTGGATCCAGCACTGGTGCATCTCCTGTAAACAGTTGAAAGAATGCGTTTAAGTCATACAGGCGATTTTTAAGGAATATTTGTAGTTTGTGAAAATCAACACTTTGAAACTTTTTGCTGAAAACCAGTCAATCTTAGCCTATGAAGGAAATTCAAGTTACCGGTAAGTACGGTTAAAATTACTTTTGAGGATCAGTACTGGGCTGAAAGATGCAGCACTGAGGTCTCTCCTGATAACAGGTGAGTAAATCGGAATTCGTATTTCGGCTGATTTTAGAGGAATATTTTAAAGTTCCAAAACTCCACACTTAGAAGAATTTCCAAGTGAAACCAGTCAATGTTAGCCTATGGAAGGAAATTCAAGTTACCGGTAAGTACGGTTAAAATTACTTTTCAGGACCAGTACTGGGCTGAAAGATGCAGCACTGAGGTCTCTCCTGATAACAGGTGAGTAAATCGGAATTCGTATTTCGGCTGATTTTAGAGGAATATTTTAAAGTTCCAAAACTCCACACTTAGAAGAATTTCCAAGTGAAACCAGTCAATGTTAGCCTATGGAAGGAAATTCAAGTTACTGGTAAGTACGGTTAAAATTACTTTTCAGGACCAGTACTGGGCTGAAAGATACAGCACTGAGGTCTCTCCTGATAACAGGTGAGTAAATCGGAATTCGTATTTCGGCTGATTTTAGAGGAATATTTGCACAATGGTGAAGGGAGGGGCGGGGCCTGAGGTGACATCTGTGCAAACGCGCCCCGTTGCGTGTTTTAAGTTGGGGATTAAGTCCCCTTGAATCCTGAGGGTCCCTAGGGGCCAACTAGCCCACCAGGAACCTCCAATATGCGCCAGGGGCTGCGTTGCAGAGACGTGTAGAGAGGCCACACCCCTTTACACCTCTCTGCAACGCAGCTCTGTGGCGCTTTCTGGATGTACCTGTTGGGCTAGTTGGCCCCCAGGGACCCTCAGGATTGAAGGAGATTTAATTCCCCATCTTAAAACGCACCACGGGGCCTGTTTGCACACATGTCACCTGAAGCCCCGCCCCTCCCTTCACCACTGTGCAAACGCGCCCGTGGCGCGTTTTAAGTTGGGGGATTAAGTCCCCTTGAATCCTGAGGGTCCCCGGAGTCCAACTAGCCCACCATATACCTCCAAAAGCGCCACAGAGCTGCGTTGCAGAGAGGTGTAAAAGGGGTGTGGCCTCTCTACACGTCTCTGCAACGCAGCCCCCTGGCGCATATTGGAGGTTCCTGGTGGGCTAGTTGGCCCCCAGGGACCCCCAGTATTCAAGGGGAATTCGTTCCCCCTCTGCAAACGCAGAAAAATAAAGTAGATTTAATATACATTTGAACAAATATAACAAATAAACTTAATTAAAAAAGTTAAACACACATACATAATAATAAATATATTTATATATTAACTTTTAAACAATTATTAAACTATTCATTTTAATTTATTTTATAATTTTAATATTATACATAAATGTACACATATATATATATATATATAAAATTATATATATATAAAATTATATATATATATATATATATATATATATTCACTGAAAAAACCATAGGTTTCAGACACGTTATAGTTAGAAATTAGCATTTAAAAACCTTTGAAATTCACTGAAAAAACCATAGGTTTTAGGGACAGTTATAGTTAGTTGGACATTTCACTCGTTCAAAACCATAGAAATTCCCCGTTATAGTTAGTTCAGCTAACTATAACTCGCGCCCCGCAATGCACTGCTGATGATGTCACATATTACATCACTCATGACATAGTCAGTGACATCACTGATGACATCACTGATGACATCACTGATGACATCATCCAGTGACTGTGTGTTTCTGTAAAGTTTAAATATGTTTAATATATATAGGGAAAGGCGTATTGAAGAATGAGTGGGTGTATAAGTGTCTGAATGGATGATTTAGTACGTGAGTGACTGACTCTACAAGTGAGTGATAAAATGTATCTTACTGAATGCATGGGTTAGTGACTAAACTGTGTGAATGTCTGTATCCGTCTGTCTGTTGGTTTGTAAGCGGCTGCATGGCTTTCTGAATAGCTACATGAGTGTCTACATGGGTTATTGGTTGATTGTCTGAGTATCTGTATGGGTGCCTGAGTGTTTGTGTGGGTGGGGTGTGTGTGACTCTGTGCATAGAAGTGTGAGTTGGTGATTCACTGGGTGCATGGTTTCAAGAGTGCATCTGTGATGGACTGTATGGGTGGGTGAGTGTGTGTATGGGTGTGTTAGTGATTGAATGTATATCTCAGTGGTACATGTGTGAGTAACTACATATGTGAAAGGCAGTATATATGTGTGTTGGAGTATATAAATGGCTATAAGTGAGAGTGTGTGATTGTGAGAGTGGCTGTATGGATGAGTGTGTACTTGTATCACTGATTGTATAAGAGCGTAAGAATGTGCTAGTATTTGTATGAGTAAGTGAGCTGGTGTGTGTATAACTGTATAGGTGAGTAAATGGGTGTGTGATTAAGTTTTTTGCATGACTGACTAGGTGTGTGAGTACCTCTATGGATGAGTGGCGGTGTGTGAGTGTTTATATAGGTGTATGAGTGCATATGATAGTCCTGTACTGAGTGACTAAGTATGAGTGACTGTACGGGTGAGTGAGTGGATGTGTGTGTAGACCTAAGAATCAGTGAGTGGGTATGTAGTTTTTGGTGTTGGAGTGTCTATGGTTTTGAGAATGGCAGTCTGTAATTTAGATTGGGTGTATCAAAAGTTATATTAGGGTGTGAGAAGATGCATGAAATTATCACATGGATGATGTCATCAGTGATGTCATTTGAGATGTCATCAGTGATGTCATCAGTGATGTCACTGACCATTTCATGAGTGATGTAATATGTGACGTCATCAGCAGTGCATTGCGGGGCGCGAGTTATAGTTAGCTGAACTAACTATAACGGGGGAATTTCTATGGTTTTGAACGAGTGAAATGTCCAACTAACTATAACTGTCCCTAAAACCTATGGTTTTTTCAGTGAATTTCAAAGGTTTTTTAAATGCTAATTTCTAACTATAACGTGTCTGAAACCTATGGTTTTTTCAGTGAATTTCAAAGGTTTTTTAAATGCTAATTTCTAACTATAACGTGCCTGAAATCTATGATTTTTTAAGTGAATTTCAAAGGTTTTTTTTAAATGCTAGTTTCTAACTATGCCTACAGAGGTAGGACATGTGAAGAAAGAAGAAAAAATGCACAGAAAGAAGCAAAAGATGTGCAGAAAGAACCAACAGAGGAGCAGAAAGAGGCCTTGTTGCAAAATCATCCTGTGCCCACAACTTTTTCAGACGGGTACTGGTGGTAACTGACTCTGACTAACCAGAGCCAGTGCTATGCTAAAAGACACTTAGAATACAGTGAAAACACCTACATACACTAGGGAACACTATGCGTTGGGGTACCCCTGTGATTAGCATGACCTCCTCTGCAAGTCCCTAGTACATAATAGGGCAGGGGGATTAAAACTACCTCTTAAAACGCTACAGGGCGCGTTTGCACAGTGGTGAAGGGAGGGGGCCTGAGGTGACATGTGTGCAAACGCACCCCGTGGCACGTTTTAAGTTGCGGATTAAGTCCCCTTGAATTCTGAGGGTCCCTGGGGCCCAACTAGCCCCCAGGTACCTACAGTTAGGACCACAGAGCTGAGTTGCAGAGAGGCGTTCCGAGGCCACGCACCTTTTTCACCTCTCTGTAACGCAACTCTGTTGTGCTTACTGAAGGTACCTGGTGGGCTAGTTGGCCCCCAGGGTCCCTCAGGATTCAAAGGGAATTAATTCCCCAACTTAAAACGCACCACAGGGCGTGTTTGCGCACATGTCACCTGAGGCCCCGCCCCCTCCCTTCACCACTGTGCAAACGCGCCCCGTGGTGCGTTTTAAGTTGGGGGATTAGGTCACCTTGAATCCTGAGGGTCTCTGGGGCCCAACTAGCCCACTAGGTACTTCCAGTAAGCACCACATGCCTGCGTTGCAACGCCTGTAACAAATTGTGCAGTTGTGTTTAGGTAGTGAAGAGGGTCGTGCTGGGGGTAGTGTTTTAGGGTTTAGGGTAGTGCAGTGGTGTTTGTGTAGTGTAGGGGGTCATGCTGGGGGTAGATTTAGGGTTTAGGGTAGTGCAGTGGTGTTTGGGTAGTGTAGGGAGTCGTGCTGGGGGAGTGTTTTAGGGTTTAGGGTAGTGCAGTGGTGTTTGGGTAGTGTAGGGGGTCGTGCTGGGTGTAGTGTTTTAGGGTTTAGGGTAGTGCAGTGGTGTTTGGGTAGTGTAGGGGGTCGTGCTGGGGGTAGTGATTTAGGGTAGTGCAGTGGTGTTTGGGTAGTGTAGGGGTACTGCTGGAGGTAGTGTTTTAGGGTTTAGGTTAGTGCAGTGGTGTTTGGGTAGTGTAGGGGTACTGCTGGGGGTAGTGTTTTAGGGTTTAGGGTAGTGCAGTGGTGTTTGTGTAGTGTAGGGGGTAGTGTTTTAGGGTTTAGGGTAGTGCAGTGGTGTTTGTGTAGTGTAGGAGGTCGTGTTTTAGGGTTTAGGGTAGTGCAGTGGTCTTTGGGTAGTGTAGGGAGTCGTGCGGGGGTAGTGTTTTAGGGTTTAGGGTAGTGTAGGGGGTCATGCGGGGGTAGTGTTTTAGGGATTAGGGTAGTGCATTGGTGTTTGGGTAGTGTAGGGGGTCATGCGGGGGTAGTGTTTTAGGGTTTAGGGCAGTGCAGTGGTGTTTGGGTAGTGTAGGGGGTCGTGCTGGGGGAGTGTTTTAGGGTTTAGGGCAGTGCAGTGGTGTTCGGGTAGTGTAGGGGGTCGTGCTGGGGGAGTGTTTTAGGGTTTAGGGCAGTGCAGTGGTGTTCGGGTAGTGTAGGGGGTCGTGCTGGGTGAGTGTTTGAGGGTTTAGGGCAGTGCAGTCATGTTTGGGTAGTGTAGGGGGTTGTGCTGGGGGTAGTATTTTAGGGTTTAGGGTAGTGCAGTGGTGTTTGGGTAGTGTAGGGGGTCGTGCTGGGGGTAGTGTTCTAGGGTTTAGGGCAGTGCAGTGGTGTTTGGGCAGCGTAGGGGGTAATGCTGGGGGTGGTGTTTTAGGGTTTAGGGCAGTGCAGTGGTGTTCGGGCAGTGTAGGGGGTCGTGCAGGGGGTGGTGTTTCAGGGTTTAGGGCAGTGCAGTGGTGTTCGGGCAGTGTAGGGGTGGTGTTTCAGGGTTTAGGGCAGTGCAGTGGTGTTCGAGCAGTAAAGGGGGTCGTGCTGGGGGTGGTGTTTCAGGGTTTAGGGCAGTGCAGTGGTGTTCGGGCAGTGTAGGGGGTCGTGCTGGGGGTGGTGTTTCAGAGTTTGGGGCAGTGCAGTGGTGTTCGAGCAGTAAAGGGGGTCGTGCTGGGGGTGGTGATTCAGGGTTTAGGGCAGTGCAGTGGTGTTCGGGCAGTGTAGGGGCGGTGCAGGGGGTAGTGTTTCAGGGTTTAGGGCAGTGCAGTGGTGTTCGGGCAGTGTAGGGGGTGCTGCAGGGGGTGGTGTTTCAGGGATTAGGGCAGTGCAGTGGTGTTCGGGCAGTGTAGGGGGTCATGCAGGGGGTGGTGTTTCAGGGTTTAGGGCAGTGCAGTGGTGTTCGGGCAGTGTAGGGGGTCGTGCTGGGGCTGGTGTTTCAGGGTTTAGGGCAGTACAGTGGTGTTCGGGCAGTGTAGGGGGTCGTGCTGGGGCTGGTGTTTCAGGGTTTAGGGCAGTGCAGTGGTGTTCGGGCAGTGTAGGGGGTTGTGCTGGGGCTGGTGTTTCAGGGTTTAGGGCAGTGCAGTGGTGTTCGGGCAGTGTAGGGGGTCGTGCTGGGGGTGGTGTTTCAGGGTTTAGGGCAGTGCAGTGGTGTTCCGGCAGTGTAGGAGGTCGTGCAGGGGTGGTGTTTCAGGGTTTAGGGCAGTGCAGTGGTGTTCGGGCAGTGTAGGGGGTCATGCTGGGTGTGGTGTTTCAGGGTTTAGGGCAGTGCAGTGGTGTTCGGGCAGTATAGGGTGTCGTGCTGAGGGGTGGTGTTTCAGGGTTTAGGGCAGTGCAGTGGTATTCGGGCAGTGTAGGGGGTCGTGCAGGGGGTGGTGTTTCAGGGTTTAGGGCAGTGCAGTGGTGTTTGGGCAGTGTTGGGGGTCGTGCAGGGGTGGTGTTTCAGGGTTTAGGGCAGTGCAGTTGTGTTCGGCCAGTGTAGGTGGTCTTGCTGGGGGGTGGTGTTTCAGGCTTTAGTGCAGTGGTGTTCGGGCAGTGTAGGGGGTCTTGCTGGGGGTGGTGTTTCAAGGTTTAGGGCAGTGCAGTGGTGTTCGGGCAGTGTAGGGGGTCTTGCTGGGGCTGGTGTTTCAGGGTTTAGGGCAGTGCAGTGGTGTTCGGGCAGTGTAGGGGGTCGTGCTGGAGCTGGTGTTTGAGGGTTTAGGGTAGTGCAGTGGTGTTCGGGCAGTGTAGGGGGTCATGCAGGGGGCTGGTGTTTCAGGGTTTAGGGCAGTGCAGTGGTTTTCGGGCAGTGTAGGCGGTCGTGCTGGGGCTGGTGTTTCAGGGTTTAGGGCAGTGCAGTGGTGTTCGGGCAGTGTACGGGGTTGTGCTGGGGCTGGTGTTTCAGGGTTTAGGGCAGTGCAGTGGTGTTTGGGCAGTGTAGGGGGTCGTGCTGGGGGTGGTGTTTCAGGGTTTAGGGCAGTGCAGTGGTGTTCGGGCAGTGTAGGGGGTCATGCTGGGGCTGGTGTTTCATGGTTTAGGGCATTGCAGTGGTGTTCGGGCAGTGTAGGGGGTCATGCTGGGGGTGGTGTGTCAGGGTTTAGGGCAGTGCAGTGGTGTACGGGCAGTGTAGGGGGTCTTGCTGGGGGTGGTGTTTCAGGGTTTAGGGCAGTGGTGTTCGGGCAGTGTAGGGGGTCTTGCTGGGGGTAGTGTTTCGGGGTTTAGGGCAGTGCAGTGGTGTTCGTGCAGTGTAGGGGGTCGTGCTGGGGGTGGTGTTTCAGGGTTTAGGGCAGTGCAGTAGTGTTCGGGCAGTGTAGGGGATCGTGCAGGGGGTGGTGTTTCAGGGTTTAGGGCAGTGCAGTGGTGTTCGGGCAGTGTAGGGGGTCGTGCTGGGGGTGGTGTTTCAGGGTTTAGGGCAGTGCAGTGGTGTTCGGGCAGTGTAGGGGGTCATGCAGGGGTGGTGTTTCAGGGTTTAGGGCAGTGCAGTGGTGTTCGGGCAGTGTAGGGGTCGTGCTGGGGCTGGTGTTTCAGGGTTTAGGGCAGTGCAGTGGTGTTCGGGCAGTGTTGGGGGTCTTGCTGGGGGTGGTGTTTCAGGGTTTAGGGCAGTGGTGTTCGGGCAGTGTAGGGGGTCTTGCTGGGGGTGGTGTTTCAGGGTTTAGGGCAGTGCAGTGGTGTTCGGGCAGTGTAGGGGGTCTTGCTGTGGGTAGTGTTTCAGGGTTTAGGGCAGTGCAGTGGTGTTCGAGCAGTGTAGGGGTCTTGCTGGGGGTAGTGTTTCAGGGTTTAGGGCAGTGCAGTGGTGTTCGTGCAGTGTAGGGGGTCCTGCTGGGGATGGTGTTTCAGGGTTTAGGGCAGTGCAGTAGTGTTCGGGCAGTGTAGGGGGTCGTGCAGGGGGTGGTGTTTCAGGGTTTAGGGCAGTGCAGTGGTGTTCGGGCAGTGTAGGGGGTCATGCTGGGGGTGGTGTTTCAGGGTTTAGGGCAGTGCAGTGGTGTTCGGGCAGTGTAGGGGGTCGTGCTGGGGGTGGTGTTTCAGGGTTTAGGGCAGTGGTGTTCGGGCAGTGTAGGGGGTCTTGCTGGGGGTGATGTTTCAGGGTTTAGGGCAGTGCAGTGGTGTTCGGGCAGTGTAGGAGGTCTTGCTGGGGGTAGTGTTTCAGGGTTTAGGGCAGTGCAGTGGTGTTCGGGCAGTGTAGGGGTCATGCTGGGGGTGGTGTTTCAGGGTTTAGTGCAGTGGTGTTCGGGCAGTGTAGGGGGTCGTGCTAGGGTATGTGTTTCAGGGTTTAGGGCAGTGCAGTGGTGTTCGGGCAGTGTAGGGGGTCGTGCAGGGGCTGGTGTTTCAGGGTTTAGGGCAGTGCAGTGGTGTTCGGGCAGTGTAGGGGGTCGTGCTGGGGGTTGTGTTTTAGGGTTTAGGGTAGTGCAGTGGTGCTTGTGTGGTGTAGGGGGTCGTGCTGGGGGTAGTGTTGTAGGGTTTAGGGTAGTGCAGTGGTGTTTGTGTAGTGTAGGGGGTCATGTTTTAGGGTAGTGCAGTGGTGTTTGGGTAGTGTAGGGGGTCGTGCTGGGGGTAGTGTTTTAGGATTTAGGTTAGTGCAGTGGTGTTTGGGTAGTGTAGGGGGTCGTGCTGGGGGTAGTGTTTTAGGGTTTAAGGTAGTGCAGTGGTGTTTGTGTAGTGTAGGGGGTCGTGCTGGGGGTAGTGTTTTAGGTTTTAGGGTAGTGCAGTGGTGCTTGTGTAGTGTAGGGGGTCGTGCTGGGGGTAGTGTTTTAGGGTTTAGGGTAGTGCAGTGGTGTTTGTGTAGTGTAGGGGGTCATGTTTTAGGGTAGTGCAGTGGTGTTTGGGTAGTGTAGGGGGTCGTGCGGGGGTAGTGTTTTAGGATTTAGGTTAGTGCAGTGGTGTTGGGGTAGTGTTTTAGGGTTTTGGGTAGTGCAGTGGTGTTTGTGTAGTGTAGGGGGTCATGCTGGGGGTAGTGTTTTAGGGTTTAGGATAGTGCAGTGGTGCTTGTGTCGTGTAGGGGGTCGTGCTGGGGTAGTGTTTTAGGGTTTAGGATAGTGCAGTTGTGTTTTTGTAGTGTAGGGGGGTCATGTTTTAAGATGCAACGCTCCAATACCTGACCAGTCTGCACTACATAAAACTGCAAAAAAACTAAAAATAAAAAGTGTTTTGCACACTTTTGTCATTGGGCTATATGTGGGCTACATCTGGGTAATATTTGTGCTACATTTGGGCTCTTTTTTCACTGGTGGCCATCTTGGAAGACTTCTTTGTTATGAAGTTTCCTAATTTCCTCATTTACTGCAGTCTCCTCAGTAGGAAATGCTTTCAGTTTTTACTTTGATTCCATCAAGAAGGCATTCAGATGTGTCACACATTTGCCATAAATTCAGAATGTTATTAATCTAGTTGTTCATTAGATCACTGTAGTAAAGCTACTGCTCACCAAGGAGTTAACTGGAAGTCTACTGCTGGTATTGAAAGTGATTGTTTCAGCCTGCATGTCAGAATTTTCTAATGAAATAGAAGAGGATTTGAGATCTCACTTAAAACATGCACTAAATTTTCTTTTTGCAGCACTAACCATAATTTCTATGGCAAAATGAACCCCCTCATTTTGTTCCTTTTTAAATTAAATGTTTTAAGTGTTACCAGTTTATTCCAATCAAAATGGCTTCAGGTGTGCCATACTTTTGTCATAAGTAAGGCTGTTAGCACTCTAGTTGTTCTTTAGAACACTCTGGGAAGCTGCAGTAGAACACAAAGGCATCAACTGACAGGCTGCTCCTGTTGAAATATAACAGGAAGATATTTGAGATCTCACTTAAAACATGTCCTAATTTTTCTTTCTACAGCACTAACCATAATTTCTATGGCAAAATGAACCCCCTCATTTTGTTCCTTTTTAAATTAAATGTTTTAAGTGTTACCAGTTTATTCCAATCAAGATGGCTTCAGGTGTGCCATACTTTTGTCATAAGTAAGACTGTTAGCGCTCTAGTTGTTCTTTAGAACACTCTGGGAAGCTGCAGTAGAACACAAAGGCATCAACTGACAGGCTGCTCCTGTTGAAATATAACAGGAAGATATTTGAGATCACACTTGAAACATGTCCTAATTTTTCTTTCTACAGCACTAACCATAATTTCTATGACAAAATGAACCCCATCATTTTGTTCCTTTTTAAATTAAATGTTTTAAGTGTTACCAGTTTATTCCAATCAAGATGGCTTCAGGTGTGCCATACTTTTGTCATAAATAAGGCTGTTAGCACTCTAGTTGTTCTTTAGAACACTCTGGGAAGCTGCAGTAGAACACAAAGGCATCAACTGACAGGCTGCTCCTGTTGAAATATAACAGGAAGATATTTGAGATCACACTTGAAACATGTCCTAATTTTTCTTTCCAGAGCACTAACCATAATTTCTATGACAAGATGAACCCCATCATTTTGTTCCTTTTTAAATTAAATGTTTTAAGTGTTACCAGTTTATTCCAATCAAGATGGCTTCAGGTGTGCCATACTTTTGTCATAAGTAAGGCTGTTAGCACTCTAGTTGTTCTTTAGAACACTCTGGGAAGCTGCAGTAGAACACAAAGGAATCAACTGACAGTCTCTGCCCTTGTTGGATGTACATGTTTTACTGAGAATGTCAGACTTCATTCTCACATGACTGAGAAAGATAATGTGAATTTACAGAAAATATGCTCTCATTTTAGCTTCTGGGGCACCTTCCAAAACTGTATGGGACAAGCATGTAAAAATAGTTTTCTCTCAAACATGATTCATGATATCCCAGCAGAAGGTTTTTCACAGGGTAAAATCACCTTAGAACACACCACAATTCCTGAAATTAGTATGGTACCATCAACAAATGAATTCTAATGTAACTAAAGTCTGTTATCACCCTTTATAGTTCTCCTTTTGGTAACCCTCAAAATCTTCGATTCACTACAATGCATTTCAATGGGGTACTATCATTTATATTGGTCCTAAGATGGCTGCCAGCAATTCCAGGATGAAGTGCTGACAGCCAATCAGATCTCACGATGACATGTGTGGTTAGGCTCCGCCCAGATATACATGTGTTTTTACTTTTGATTTTCTCAGCAACTACTGAACGGATTTACACCATTTAACAAAAAGTGTTCTTTTTGAACCAATAACTACCTCTTTGCCAAATTTGGTGTAATTCCGTTCAGCAGTTCGGGCTGTAGCCTTGCATAAAGTTTCCTATGGGAAATTGATTTTTTGACTCTTATTTTTTTAATTTCTCCGCAACTACTGAACGGATTTACACCATTTAACAAAAGGGTTCTTTCTGAACCAAGAACTACCTCTTTGCCAAATTTGGTGTAATTCCGTTCAGCAGTTCGGGCTGTAGCCGTGTCTAAAGTTTCCTATGGGAAAATGAATGGGGAAAACACGTTTTGGGACCCCCCTTTTTCTCGGCCCCCGCTTGACGAATCACCCTGAGACTTTCAGGGTAGGAGCGGACCGGAGCGGGCCATAAAGTTTGAAAATTTCGCGAAGATTCGTCAACCGACGCAAGAGTTATTTCAAATAGAATGTCGCGGATTTCCTATGGAAAATAGGTCCTAACTATAACTATCTACTGGCGACCGCCAGTAGATAATATATATATATATATATATATACATACATATATATATGTATATATATATATATATGTGTATATATATATACATATATATACATACATATACGTCCCTAAAACCTCAGTTTTTTTCAGTGAATATCTAAGGTTTTTGAAATGCTAATTCCTAACTATAACATCCCTGAAAGCTGTGGTTTTTCCAAGGAATATCTATATATATATATACAAAAAATGTCTTTTTTATATAAAAATGAAGTCGCGTACCACACGTGGATCTTCGCGTTTTGTACGTGAACTCATTTATTTATTTAGAAGTGTAAAATATAGTGCCATTAATACATTCTGTATATGTTAGGGGTAGTAGTTTACTTGAACAGTATTATAATGAATATGTAGTTATACTAAACTATAATTAAACATAAAATGTATGCATATTGGGGGTTCGCGATACCACTGTGTACACTACCGGGCCTTACTTCCGGATCTGCACACTAATCGCGGCTCCAGCGTGATTTTTAATGTTATATTTCACCTAATCTATAATTTACACTTGATTATTACTTTAATATTTTAGTTTAAATTATATCAAATCATCTTGTTTCTTTCGAAAATATAAATGCGGAATCGCGACCCAGATGTGACTCTGTGGTGTCCATTACGATGTCGGGCGGTAAAAAATCCGCCATCTACCATAGCGGTAAAAATCCGCCCGCCCACACCGTCTGAATACCGACCGAGCAATCACGATGGCGCGAGCCGAAAACCGCCGGCGGCGGAAAATACACAAAAAATACCGCCCGCCCATGTCCGAGTCCAAGTCCATCCGCCCGCCACGGACGGAAATACGCACGACAACCCAAAACCGCCCGCCCTGACGACCGAGACACCGGCCGTGAAATTAGGATCGCACCGACATGAGCGCGGAAAATCCACAAATACACCGCTCGCCAGCGTAAACAACAGTGACGAAAATGGACACGGCGGAAGCTCTGGCGGCCACGTCCCTGCACAGAAATCATCCGCGGACAAAAACAAACACACACAACATGGCCAACAAGTCCACACAGCAACCCACGCACAAATACCCAAACACAGTACACATCCCGGAAACACACCCCCCCCTGGACAAACAAATTAACTACAGCCACAACACACCTGAAAACAACAGACCATCATGACACACCCACATAGGCAAGTACAAAACCAGCCCCTTCACAGACCACAACCCCTTGCAACATTACAAACGGAGGACGACAGCACAGAACACAGCGAGACACAAAGGACAGCAGCACACCACAGACACGCACCCATCACACCCATCACCACCACCACCAAACACCTGCCACACAAACCCCCTGCACATCACACACCACACACCGCACCAGCACCACAAACACACACCATGGCATCACACAGAATGCCCAAGTTCACTTCCACTGAGCTGACGGTCATGGTCGACGAGATCGTCAAGGTGCACCCACAAATCTATGGCAACCAGGTCCAACAGACACCACTATCCACCAGAAACCGTTTGTGGAGCAGGATCGTAGACCAGGTCAATGCAGTCGGGAACGTGCCACGCAACAGAGGCAAAATCAACAAAAGGTGGAACGACCTGAAAAGCGTGGTCAAGAAGAAGGAGGCCAAAAATCAGCAGCTGGCTGCCAGGACTGGCGGAGGTAATCCCGCACTATTCAAGACCTTCAAGGCGTGGGAGGAGAAGGTGCGAGTCATCATACATCCGGAGATCCTCACCGGATTACCAGGGGGAGTTGAGGCTGGTAAGTACAAACAAACGTATACCAGCACACCGCTATGTACTCACATGCACTACCACTATGCCATAGCTCCGAGGGACAAACACCCCCATGTCCAGTACACAATACACAAGACATCACTCACACATGCAACAGACACTCACACACACAGCCCAAACCTACCAACTAACAAAACCATGGGGGCATGTGCACAGTCAGCCAGCACCGCAACTCCCACCAGGTCCCCTTGTACTCCAGAAGCGCCAGAAGGAGCACTCCCCACACCCATGTGTCAGCCATAGCTGCACTAACCGACAAGTAACAGGTAAGTAGCCGCAACACAAAGGCAGTGGGTCGGAGGGGGACAGCTGAAGTACAACAGCCACCAGGCCCCCAGTCCCACAGCGCAGCAAGGTGGAGCACCCCCCCACACCCATGTGTCAGCCACTGCAGTGCACACCTGCAGCCGACAGGTAGACATCTCACCCCACATGCAGGGGTTTCTGTGGGTGTCAGGCCATCACCACAACTCACAACACCGCCCCCACTCCCACAGACCAGCAACATGGAGCACCCCTCCCGCCCATAACCATGTGGCATCCATTGCATTGCGCACTCAAAAACAACCTGTAGGTGGGAAACTGTACAGGGCGGGGTGTCTGTAGGCATAAGGACTGTATTACGACTGACACATGGGACATGTCACGTAGCAGAGGAACACGCAGCACTGCTCCCTGTCACAATCATGTGACCAATGTGCACACGGACATGTATTACAGAGTCATACCCCACATGACCCATCACAGATACAGCAACACCTAAGGAGCCACGTCTGCATGCACAAGTCCCACTGGAGTACAGACCCACACGGCAGGCACTGTGCCACCCATCACACACATCAGCAACACCATCAAAGTCTTGTCCATGTAGTCCTTACTGCCTGTCACCCACACATCGTACAACAACGCCCATGTAAGACAAACCTTACTAGAAGTAACAGCGTGGAACCACAATATTGCACACAAACACCACTGGACCCATGAAACACACAGGCACACAATGCACATTCAACATATCATCCATCTCATCTGTCAGCCCCAGTGTCATGAAAGGTATGTCATCCGAACAGCTGGCCCTCATACAGTAGTCATGCAAAGATACCTGCCCATGACAAATCATGTGCCTGCAGTGACTGAAGCACACGTCACACTGTGAGTAACAACACACATAATATAGTCAACACCCCAAGAGCACTGCATTGATGCACATGTTCGAGGGCAGCACGCACACCAAGGATTTTGCCCATCTGCAATACGTCGTGTGGCACACAACAAGCACGAACTCACAACAATGCTACCAATGTAATGTCCATAAATGATAACAGTCAGCAGATATGCCGGGTATGTTAGACAGACACACACCTTTGTCTATGCACTGTCATGTTGCCAGGACACATGTCACGTTCTGCACCCATGACTCACAGTATGTACCCCAAAACCATATTTCAACCCAAAAGCGTTGAGGGGGCTATACCCCCTTTTGCCATCTGCGTTTCTAAGCGTTCCATTTGAACCCCAAAACCATATTTCAACCCAAAAGCGTTGAGGGGGCTGTACCCCCTTTTGCCATCTGCCTTTCTAAGCGTTCCATTTGAACCCCAAAACCATATTTCAACCCAAAAGCGTTGAGGGGGCTGTACCCCCTTTTGCCATCTGCCTTTCTAAGCGTTCCATTTGAACCCCAAAACCATATTTCAACCCAAAAGCATTGAGGGGGCTGTACCCCCTTTTGCCATCTGCGTTCCTAGGCATTCCATTTGAACCCCAAAACCATATTTCAACCCAAAAGCGTTGAGTGGGCTGTACCCCCTTTTGCCATCTGTGCCTGGGAGCCAAGCCCTGCCGCAAATCGACAGAGTCCTTGGGGCCTATGAAGTGGCCCAAGGTGAATGGGCCAGGTCGGCTACCGACACGCGGGAGGTCCTTGGGGTGTTGAGGTCCATGGACGCCCATATGGGCCAAATCGTGGCCCTCATGGGCCAGCTGGTGGTGGGGGGGAGGGCACAAGCAAGGCCAGCAACACCACCTCCGCCACCACCTGCTGTGGCGCAGGGTCGTGCAGCATCGCGTTCCCCTGCGTCCACAGCGAGTGAGCACTCCTCAGCCACCACCAGCAGCCCACCAACACACCCCCCCCTTCCAAACGTGGAAGGGGCCGTCCGAAGAGGAAACAGGTGTCCGGAGAGGACTTCGCACGCACCAAACGCCAGTGAGGCAGCCAGCCACCCTGACCACCTACTGCATTGACTTGGACTACGATCCTACCCCACACTGCCATGTGAATGGCATGTGTCTGTTGGACTGTGGACATACAACTTCATGGGTACACCTTGACCATCACGCAGACATGGCCGTCAAATCATTGTCACAGCATGCACCACTTTTGTCATCACCTTGCACACAATCACATGTCACCGCTGTAAATAAATACACCTTGATCACAATCTGCTTTATGTGTCCTGGGTTTATTCAACGATGTGCAATCACCACCATGAGCAGAAATGCATCTGCTGTGTGGTATGGCGATGGGACAGGAGAGGCTGTAGGGACCTAGGGGTGAAAAACAGAACAAGAGTACATTCAATGACTGTGTCACACACTCATCACACAGTACTTGTCACCAACTACAAGCAATGTACACACATCTCACCCAGCAACAGGGCACAATGCAACAGCCACTGTCAGTGGCATACTAACCTGGACATGGACCATTGACACACAGCACTCAGTGAACAAAAGGCCTCCGTGACAGAGCACACATACACCTGCACAACTACAGCTACATCAGCCGTTGTACATGGACACTCACCGTCAAGTGAAGTAGCGGGCGATGAGCTGCTGACGCACATTCACAGCTTCCTCCTCTCCACTGTCCTCTTCACTCGACCCGTCCTGGTCTGCAGGCTGGGGCCCTGGTTGATCTCCGTCATCCACAATTAGGGGGATCTGCTTGCGAATAGCCAGATTGTGCAGCATGCAGCAAGCCACTACCATCTGGCACACCTTCTGTGGGGAGTACGCCAGTGCGCCCCCGGTGCGGTCCAGGCATCTGAACCTGGACTTGAGGAGGCCAAAGGTCCGCTCAACCACACGTCTGGTCCTCCCATGTGCCTCATTGTAGCGGACATCAGCTGGGGTCCGAGGATGTCGTAATGGGCTGAGCAGCCAGGGCCCATTCGGGTAAGCAGAGTCACCTGGGTGTGAGGGACACAGAGAATCGTTGCAATTCCAACTGGACACAAGACAGCATCGCACAGCCAGGACGCTACACTACTCCACATACTCACCAACAATTCAAGCACGGTCCGGTTGCAGATTGGTCATCAGACGTGGTAGGATGCTGTTGCGCATGATGTGCGCGTCATGTGCCGATCCTGGAAACTTCGCACACACGTGTGAAATGACCATGTCCGCAAGGCACACCACTTGCACATTCAGGGAGTGGTTGTGCTTCCTATTGCGGTAGAGGTGCTCAGTGGCCTGTGGTGCAACAAGGCCAACATGGGTGCAATCTATTGCACCAACAACGTGGGGGATCCGTCCAAGGGCATAGAAAGCACCCTTCACTGCCGCCAATTCACGAGCCCTGGGGAATCTGATGTACCTGTTCCTGTACAGCATCATAGCTGACAGTACATCCCTTAGCACCATGCTGAACATGGGCTGGGACATCCCACCTCCACTGCCCACTGTGTGTTGGAATGACCCAGTGGCGAAGAAATGCAGTGCAGCCATCACCTTAGCCGTGGGGGTAAATGCAGTTGGATACACCCTGCGAGGACGGAGGTGGGGTTCCAACAAGGCACATAGGCGATGCAGGGTGGGTCGGTCCAGACGGAACTTCCGGATTACCTCCACATCCTCCATGTTTGACAGCAATTGGTAGGGGCGATGTATGTTTGGTCTCCTCCTAGGAAAGATGGAAGTGGACACATGTCAAAGCAACACGCCACATGGCATTTTCACATACACAAAACAAAAATGACTGACCAAGCAATTGAATCACAGAACAGCTGACAAGTGGGGACAGCACAGCCATAATACACTTACACAGGTCCCCTACCAATAGCAATGGGCAGTGACACACAGCATTGCTATGAGCATGCACATGGGGAGTTAGGCCTTAACAACTTGTAAGGCATGCTGATGGTAACAGACTGCATATTCGGAAAGCTGCAACACCACGGCAACATGACTAGCTGCTGTGCATCACACTGCTTCCAAGGCTGGGTGAGTAGGGCACACACCAACAACGCTATGGACACAGGCTGAGCGGCCAAAACAAGTGGGACCTGTGGCACGAGGGGATATGAGACAGTCATTGATGTCCCTACTGCACCCTATGTACAGCACTGTACGGATCACACCTCCAGAAACATTGACAGGTGTACACATTGACAGCTCCATGCCAACACGGCTGTGTGATTGCAAATACACATCACAAGTGACACGTAACGTTGCACGTGCCAAGTGGCAGATGTACATAGTGAAAGATGGCATGTGTGTGCATATGCATAACCCATGCTCCCATGCCAATGTGTACATGATGATATGCCAACATACATGTGGAGGCTGGCCACTGGCCGTCCCTGCCTATGCACACAGCATGTTGTGGCCCCGTCCATTGTGGACCTGCACCCACACACAAATCATGGCCACACCTGCAGATGCATTGCGCACATTAAACTGTGTGGTGCACATGGCATCAGCGGACTGTACCCGCCATGGGCCAGGCCCTTACGGCCAACTCCAATGACCCTCGCGGTTGCACCCTGCGTGTTCCACTATGGAGGTAAGCGTCCCGGGCGAGCTGGGAGCAGGCCATCGTCTGCAATTGAAGCTGGCAGACATGGTACACAAATTGCAGCAGCTTGGACCCACTGAAACTGCCCCAGGGGGCTATGTGAGTGTGTGAGTGAGACCGGCATTACCACAGCTACCTGGGATTGCAGCCTGGCACCCCTCAACAACACCTGCTGCTGCCACCTCTCCACCTACACATGGATGACGCTGAGGACATGTCCAGGTCCACTCACCAGCGAGGAGCTGGAGATCCTGAATTCCGAGCTCCACGCACACTGCACATGGCTATTCCTTGCGAAAGTTGTGTGTGAGAGACAACTGCAGTGTGTGTGTGGGAGTGCATGTGGGGGACACAAATGTCGTTGATCCTCAGCACTATGAGTCAGAACCTGTGGTGTTCAAACATGCACTGCTCACCATGATGACTGCAGGTGGCAGTGGTATGTGAGCTCTCGGGCGCTTTGACATGTCTGTCCCTCCCGAGTGGTGGTACATGGCAACTTCATGTCAGACATCCAGTGACACAGACAATTGGCAATGCAGGTCTCAGTGCACTTGTTGCTCGTGTGAATGTCAGGCTGGGGCCATGCTGCCCTTCTCAGTCCCAGCAGGCCTGGCCTGCACATTGACTGCACAATGCCAGTAGGTGACAACACAGAATGACTAGTGGGTTACATGTGTCACCTGTTCAGGACTCTCCGGATGAGTGCAAACTCAGCCCTGTACATTGGTCACACCATGCCTCGTGATAGGGATGTGTGTGTGAGATAGTGCCACTGAATGTGACCACCGTTGCGGGGTGGGCCATGCACAGGGCGAGTACGTTGGTTGTTGCGCAGTGTTGGTCACAGTGGGTACACCAACACAGATGTGTTGCCTTGTGATCTTTTGCTAGGTCCGCCTGACAATGGACAGTAGATGTGGGCAGACTACACATTGGTCGATGTGCTGTCTATATGCATGTGCCTTCACACCAGGCACAGCTGCCCCTGCACATGTGACCCCTGCTGCCCTCAGTGCTGGGTCTGTTGAGCTGATGCGCCATCTGTGCGTGGGGCAGACAGCTCTCCTCACTTCCGTCATTGCCCATGACATCACTTTTCCGCAGGTGACATGGATCATGGAGGGCCCACATGTACTTGTGGGTGGACTACACAAGACTGTCCAATGGTTATCACCCCCAGTCAGTGCTTCGAATGGGAAGGATGTTGTGCTGGTACTCATTTTAATGTGTAGAGTGGGCGGGGTAGGTGCGGGGCTACATGCAAGACATGGGAAGTTCATCGGCTTATCTACTAGTTGCAATACACACAAGACACGTCTTTTCATGACCACATCAGGGTCATTCCTTGAACTAACTGGAAGTCAAACAGTCATATTTTACCCTGTCCTCATGGCCTCCCCTCGCTCACCCAAATATGCGTTTGCACCTGGGAGGCCAGCGCATGCACAAGCAGCTCCAAGCTCGCCCCAGAGAGGCAAAGGAGTGTATGTGTGGGTCCAGTTGAACAAGTGGTCTGTCTCGCGGCATAATAAGTGGCGGGACGCCGTCCACCTGCGTGGTGCCCCGACTCGAGACCCGGGCAACATTGACAATGCATGACAGGCACCGCAGTCCGGATACACCACCTGCAACACACAGAGGCTGTAGATGCCCTAGCGGCCCAGGCCGCGTCCAACTGGAGCTCATGGACCCACACATTCACTCTTTGGCCTCTCTGGGGCGACCTTGGAGCTGCTTATGCACGCGCTGGCTTCTCTGTTGCAATGGCATGTAACGTGTGTGGGGATATAGGCAATGAGTGAGATGGTGTGAGCCACCTTCCGTGACGTCACTCCTGCTCGTGATGTGTGCGTCCCCCACTACTTCCATTAGACTTGTGCCATACTACAAATTGAGGATGTGTTGCCTGCGTGATGTGACCAGGAGGAGCGCGCCATGACATCTCACCCACCATGCTCCACTGCCATCCCGTGCCCTGGATTGCCTGTGCAGGTGGACAATGTTGGGGATACACCTGGTCGACAGGGGATGTGAGTGCCTTGGCAAGGGCCTGGCGGACGCACAGCAGTATCCAGCATGTCCACGGAGGGTGGGCTGACTTCTACACCTGATGCAGCATTGATCGTGTGCCCGCCTGTTGTGCACACACGAGTTCACATTCATCCCCAGACAGGTGGTCTTTACAAATTCCCCGGAGAGCAGCAATGTACTGTTCCGGAATCCTCCCAACACAGCGTGTTTCAACATTGCATGTGCGCACCTACCCATCACACCCACCCACCTGAGCCAAGCGTAACTCCCGCTTCACATGACACATGTGTGTCATCCACAGTTGTGCTACTCTCTCAGGGCCGGACCTGCAACTGTCCCGTAGCACACACACAGCACCGAGTCGTACTGGCATCCTGTTAGATTGGTAGGCACACTAACCCATCTCCTTCTGAGACAGTGGTGGCTGTGATGGATATTGTGACTGCCATGGCGGTGTTGGCTGGCCATGGCAGGGCACACTGACACACATTGCATCCACAGCACTTCGTGTCACTACTCGGCACATGGAACTGGGCACTGTCCCTGGGGTTGATGAGTAATGGTGCCTGTCGATGTGAACTGTGACTGTGTGCTGTTGCTCCTGTAGTCGGTTGTATCTGTGTAGTTGATTATTGGAGTTGTTGCAGTGTGTGGTTGGTTAAGTGGGGCAGATGCCGTGTTTGTGACCTCAGCAATTGCAATGTCCGGTATCACATTCTAATGTGTTGTACATGTGGCAGGGACTTCCCTTCTCTCAGACCCTGCTACTTGTGAGTGTGATGTATCTGCTTTCCGGCGCAACGTATTGACTGCATGTGATTGGTGTTATTCCTGTGTTCATGTATCCGTGTCATGTTTGCGTGCATGCATTGCACAGGGTTTGAGTGTAGCCACAGGTGGACTGGCAGCATGTGCGGAGTATGCGGGCATGTGTGAGCTTACTTGCTGTGTGGCCAGCAGTGTTGGTGTATGTTAGTCATGTGATGTGCATTGTGGCTGGGCACATGGCTTACTTTCAATGTGTGCATTTGGGAGGTGGTGGTGTGTGGTGTTTGATTGTGGAAGCGTTGGTGTGTATGTGTGTGTCGTGTCCATGTCGACTGCACACATATGTCACCCCGGGACATGGTGGATGTTTGTTACCGTGCTGAGGTCTTTGAATATGATGAGATGGGTGTTTTGTATGTTGCACAGTATGCGGTGTGTGGGTGTGTCCTTGAAGTTCAGGCTGACTCCTACTTGTTATGGTTCAGACGTTGTGTGTGTGCAGGGTGTGTGACTGTCAGTATTGTGTCTAGTCCAATTGTGCATGTCAGCATTTCAGCAGTTCTTGCTCACTGTGCAGTGCTGCCCACCCACACTGATGTCGTGTGTGTGTTTTGTCAGGCATTGCTGTGGCATGCTTTAGCGTGGCTCCCACTTTTGGTTGCTGAGTGTGTGGTCAGACTGTGTGGGTCATTGTAAACATGTGTAGGACTGTGCTTTGTAGTGAGCAGGCCGTCAGTGTTGATGTGATGATCTTTCGGGCGACTTCAGAGTGTGACAAGTCCTGCTCCACGAGCTGTGGTATTTCCCTGTGGCCACTGTTGCGGCTACTCATTTGCGTTGACATCCAATGACAGTGGACTACATGGTCATCTCACGACTGCCGTGTATTTCACACACTCTCATCCTCTCTCATTCGTACTTGTGAAATGAATCAGCAGAGACACATTTTTGCTTCAAGCCATGTATTGGGACTTATGTCCTCTGTGATGCAGTATAGTGGACACTACTGGCAGCGAAATGCATGTGGAGGATATACTCAGCATGATTACACATAGCATAGGGTGTAGGGGTACATGTGATTAGTTGTTGACTGTGGGATGTGTGCTTCAGAGTTACAACTGCTTAGCCGTTGCTGTGCTAATGTACATTTGCTAATTACTGTGGAGCTGCTAACTTTGACACAGACAGTATACATTTTGCCTACCAGACCGCTTGACATCATGGGCACAGTACATCTCAGTTCCATGTTACAGGTTTGCTGCTATGGTTACTCATACACATGTGCGTGGAGGTGTCATCAGGGCATGGGCCTACGTGCATGCAACGGCGTCCCACTTGTTGTTGCAATGTGGTGGCTACTGGACATGACACAGTCACTGGGGTCATGTTGTTGGGGGATGCACTTGTTGTCCATGCAAAAGTCCTGGCACGGAAGTTCAGAGGGAGGTGAGGTGACAGCTCTCACATACTACAGCCGAACGATTACTGTCCACTGACCGGTGCATATGTTCATGGGCGCAGGATACATATTATGGCATAGTTGTACGTGCAGTTATGTCCATGTGGTTGCCATACACAAATCCCATGCCTCTGCCTCCCCCTGTTCATGCAGAGTTACTGGATGTGATGAGGAACAGAGTGCATGTCCCGAAAATATCCAATGTCATGGCAGTGTAGTTGATGGTGTGGTGTTAGTTGCAGGTTGTGTGGTATAGTTGTTGTACTGGTAACTGCTCAGTCCATGCGGATGCCAAGCATGGGTATGGTGTGGGACATCATTGTTCAATTGGGGTGTTGCGTCGGGGCCCGACGAATTGACAGGTTGTCAGGTATGCGATACCTTCCAGCAGGGCTTCCATGGCATTGGTGGTAAACATGGATGCCATCCAATGAAGCGGATGGTGGCTGTCAAGGTGTTGGTCGTAAGTTGTCCCTTGTAGGAGCATGATGGGACATGTTGGATGACATTCGATGAAACTGTGATCCAGAATCCGTTGTGTGGAGGCACAGTGGTCCCATTGCAGTGTGGGTCCGATTGCAGCCACATAAGCCATGCCCCCATAGGCTGAACAGACCCTGTCGTGGACGTCCAGGGGGTTGAACAGTTGTACCAGGTCCGCCATTGGACATGCCGGGTTGGAGAGACATAAATCCACAGGATAGTGGAAGGGACACATCCGACAGTAGAGCGCGGGGATGACGCAGCTGAACAATGCGATGCGGTAAGTTAGTCGGTAACTTACGTTCAGCAAGGCCAGATTTCACATCCCAATATCTGTATCAGGTTATGTTTGTACAGTCTGTCCGGCGTAGTTGGGTAGGTGTGGTGCAAGTGCCATTTTGCTGAAGGGCGATGTGATGGCGTGCTCCGGCTGTCTGTGCAGTCTGCAGAGTGCAACCTCCGACGTTGCTGGGAATTCTGTAATGGTCGTAGGGAGGCAGGGCTTGGGTTATAGTGGCTTGTGCGGAGGACACGGGCCCTCATCCCACATGCTTCTATGAATGGTCAAGGTCAGTGGTGTCTGACTCCTTCCAGATAACTTGCATGTGAACCACATGGGGGAGTGGTATCATTTCTTTTTTCCCTTCGGAATGTTGTTTCGTGTTCTGCGCTATCTGCCCAGTGGACGGTTCCCTCTGCATGCCTGTGTTGGGCTTTTTTTGGAATAATGACTGTGTTGTCCTGCTTGAATAGTTGAGCTGTGGTTTCGGTGTGGGTATGGAAGGCCATTCAGTGCTATCTCCTCTCCCGTGTGTGGGCGGCACGCTGCGTTTCCGCTATACATTGGGCCTTGTGTGTGGGTGTTGTAATTGGAGCCACCTGTTGTCGGTCCCCCGGGATCTTTGATGTTACGTATTGCATGTCTTGGTATTGGGTGCAGGGTGGTATCGGTGTTTCTGTGTGGTACTGGCGTACCTTTTGCCGACGGGGTCCATATTCTGCTGGGTGATGTTGCCGCCGCTGTGTGCTTCGCCATGTTTTGCACACAGGGGTGTGTCCTAATTTGGCGTGACATCACTGACATGTTCGGGTCAGTTGTGTGACGTCAGGTTGGCAACAGTGAATTGCCGGTTGGCGACATGACTGTGGCAGGACTGTCACGTGACATGTGCGTTCTGGGTGGGGCTGGTGTGTGTGGTGTTTGGTTGTGACCCTGTGTTGTTTGTGTGCGGCGCATACATGGCACTGCCGTTGGCCTATGCGTTGTGCGCATGTGTGGCTGCGTCGTCGCCGCTGCGCTGCGGGGCCGTGACGGGGACGTTAGTTCCTGGTCCCAGGTGGTGTGTCCCCGGTTGTTGCGAGTTGTTACAATTTGCCCGGTGTGACATTTGTGGGTGCAGTGGTGGATGTGTCGTGTCCACGCAGGGGTGTCGGGGGGGGGGCATGTACAGTTTTACCGCCCTTGCACTGTGTGCGGTGTTTGCGGGCCCTTGTTGTGTGTCTGCCTACCTGCGTCTCCGCGGTGCGTTGACTCCTAGGTGCTGCATCAGGTGGAGCATGGGGAGGGCCTGCAGTGCTGGATTCATGCTCGGGGCATCCGCCTCTTTGGTATCCGTACTGGGCGGTCGGGTTTCCGCCTTGCTTTCACGTGCGGTGTCTCTTAGCCGTGGGAGCTGTTTGGTTGTGGCATCGTAATTTGTACGCCGGGCGGTACGTGATTTCGTCGGGCGGTGTGTCTCCATTGGGCCGCGCCGCTACGTGAATGGGCGCACTTTGATGGCGGATGGCGTCGCTGGCTTACGGGCGGTGTTTGGCTGACTTTTCACATCCTAATTGGGCGGGCGTGTGGGCTGCGGCGGGCGGACGGTAACTGGTGGTTTTTGCATCCGCCAGCACGGCGGTAGTGCTTCCGCCCGCCATCCTAATGGGCCCCTGTGTTTTTAATTTGTACTATTAATACATATATGTAGACAATAGTAATCCTAAGTTCAAGGTTACAGTTTCATTAAGATAGTATATAAACTTCTATATTAATAAAAGAAAGTGATTGAAAGGTAGTTTTATTAATAATTTCAGGAATTGCGATACGTTGCGTACATCGCAACTTCCGGATTCATGTAGGGGACGCAAATCTTACGGTTTTTTAAACAGTATTATATATTAATATAGCTTTATTTACTTTATTTGAAATAAAGAGATACAGTTATGTGTAATTAAAATATTATAAGATAGTTCTAAATATTGTTAAAATGTAAAATTGAAAGAAGTTGCAGAATCGCTTTTCGGTACGTGTTGGTTCCGCGTAGGGGTTGCGCACCCCATGTGACACAGAAAAAGAGATTTGGATGGTTGAACATCCTGTCATCTTTAAGTTTGCTAGATCCCACCCTGTTTCTTCTAATTTTGGGTGTTGTTGGCAACAGCCACAGTTTTTCAGGAGCTTCACAATTTTAGAGGTATTTTTAGTGTTTGAAAGATTTTACACTAAAAATTTGATATGGCAACTCCACAGGATCTGCAGTAGGAGGAGGAGGAGACCCTTATGGAGGAGGAAGAGGAGCCATGCCTCAAAAGGAAGGATAGTGTGGTATGGCAGTTCTTTAGCATACCCGAGGGCCAGAAGAAGGTCAATGCCCAAAAAGTAACATGCAACGTGTGCAAGAAGGTGCTGTTGTGAGGATCGGACAGGAAATACTCCTGCGGTACATCGTCGATGTACAAGCACCTTAAAACCATGCACGAAAAAAGGCTTGCAAGAGCTGAACTTGCAAGACTAAATGATGGCCGCCAAGATTCACTGCCTTCCACCTCAAGACCTGGCGGCAGTTTGGAGTCCATACCACTGACTCTTCCAGATTTCGCAAAGGCAGGATTTTTTTGTCCTAAGTGCATTAATGTACTGAGCATTGGGGGACAGGTTGTCCAAACAATGTTGGACACAATTAACAATCACCATTGTTAATTTGGTTCTCCCCTTTTATGCACGCTGTTATGTGCTTGATTTTTTGTTTACATTTTTATTGATAAAATCTTAAAAACACCAACAACAAAAAATTGTTACAAATAAATAAATATATAAAAAAAAAAAAAAGAAGAAAAAAACTGTTCTTAAGGAACCACCTATTCTGGTTTAAAAAAGAAAAGCTATAGGTTGTATGAATGCATGAGTCAATGGCTCGTGTCTGTGTGATTGCATGAGTGCGTTCCTAGAGTCTGAGTGATTGGATGAGTAAATGAGTAGAGTTTGAGTGAATAGATGACTGCAAGATTAGTGGTTGCGTGATTGTATAACTGAATGGATAGTGCCTGAGTGATTGGAATAATGTCTGAATAGTGCCTGGCTGGTTGGATGACTGCATGAGTAGTACGTGGCTTATTAAGTAGTGCATGGTTAGTGTCTGTGTGATTGGATGAATGCATGGGTACTGCCTCAATGATTGCATGACTACATGGACAGTTCCTGAGAGAATGGAAGAGTGCTTAGGTAGTGCCTAGATGAATGGGTGAGTGTAACAGCACTGCCTGGGTGAAAGCATGACTTCATGGATAGTACCTGGGTGAATGAATGAGTGTATTGATAGTTCCTGGGTGATTGGATGAGTGCATGCATAATTCTTGGGAGATTGGGTAAGTGCAAGAGTAGTGCCTGAGTTATTCCATGAGTGCATCAATAGTACCTGGATGAATAAATGAGAGTATAGGATTTGTGCATGAGTACTGCCTGAGTGAATGCATGACTGCACGGGAAGTGACTGAGTAAATGGTTGAGTACAAGCATAGTGCCTGAGTGATTGATTGAGTGCATGGGCAGTGCCATAGTGAATGGATACTGCAAGCTTAGTGCATGGCTCATTTAGTGAGTACATAGATACTGTCTCAGCGATTTAATGAATGCATGGAGTTTATAGGTAGTGCCTGTATGATTTCATGAATGCATGGGTAGTGTGTGGGAGATTGGATCAATACATGAGTACTGTCTGAGTGAATGTATGAGTGCATAGGTAGTGCATTAGTCATTGGTTCAGTTGAAAAATAGTGTGTGAGTGATTGGATGAGTGCATGGGTAGTGCCTGGGTGATTTGATGAGTGCATGAGTACTGTCTGACTGAATACATGAGTGCAAATGTAGTGTCTGAGTAAATGGTTGAGTGAAAGCATAGTGTCTGAGTGATTGGATGACTCCATGGGTTATGCATGAGTGAATGGATTAGTGCAACTTTAGTGTGTGGCTCATCCAGTTAGTACATGAGCACTGCGTCTGTGATTGGAGGAGTGCATGCCTACTGTCTTGATGACTGTATAAGACCATGCAGAGAACATGAGTAAATGTATGAGTGCATGAGTAGTGCCTTAATGAATAGTTGAGTACAGGGGAATTGCCTGGATGATTGCATGAGAGCACAGATAGTACCTGGGTGAATGAATGAGTATATAGGTAGTCCTTGGGTGTTTCGATGAGTGCATGGATTGTGTATATTTGGTTCCATGAGTGCATGGGTACTGTCTGTGTGATTGAATAAGTTCATGTGGACTGCTTGCGAACAGTGCAGTGTCTGAAAGAATCAATAAGTGCATCGGTAGTGGCTTGATGAATGGTGAGTGCAAGAGCATTGTCTGGGTAATTCCATGAGTGCATGGATAGTACCTGGGTGAATTAATGAGTCTATGGGTAGTGCGTAGGTGTTTGGATGAGAACATGGGTAGTGCCTGGGAGATTGGATGAGTGCATGGGTATTGTCTGAATGATTGCATTAGTGCGTAGGTAGTGCCTGAGTAAATAGATGAATGTAAGGCAAGTGCCTGGCTCATTTGGTGAGTGCATGGGGAGTGTCTGTGTGATTGCAAGAATGCATGGGGACTGCCTTGATCACTGCATGACTGTATGGGCAGTGCCTGAGCAATTTGATGACTGCATGGGTAGTGGCTGTATGAATTGGTTAGTGCAAGAGCAGGGTTTGGATGATTCTATGAGTTCATGGAAAGTATGTAGGTGAATGAATTAGTGTATGAGTAGTGCCTACATGATATAATGAGTGCATAGGTAGTGTCTGTGTGATTGAAAGAATGCATGGGAATTGCCTTGATCACTGCATGACTGTATGGGCAGTGCCTGAGTGAATTGATCACTGCATGGATAGTGGCTGTATGAATTGCTGAGCGCAGGAGCACTGTCTGGGTAATTCCATGAGTGCATGGATAGTACCTGGGTGAATTAATGAGTCTATGGGTAGTGCATAGGTGTTTCGATGAGAGCATGGGTAGTGACTAGGAGATTGGATCAGTGCATGGGTGGTGTCTGAATGATTACATTAGTGCGTAGGTAGTGCCTGAGTAAATAGATGAGTGTAAGGCAAGTGCCTGGCTCATTTGGTGATTGCAAGGGGAGTGTCTGTGTGATTTCATGAATGCATGGGGACTGCCTTGATCACTGCATGACTGTATGGGCAGTGCCTGAGCGATTTGATGACTGCATGGGTAGTGGCTGTATGAATTGGTGAGTGCAAGAGCAGGGTCTGGATGATTCTATGAGTTCATGGAAAGTATGTAGGTGAATGAATTAGTGTATGAGTAGTGCCTACGTGATTGGATGAGTGCATAGGTAGTGTCTGTGTGGTTGACAGAATGCACAGGAATTGCCTTGATCACTGCATCGCTGTATGTGGAGTGCCTGAGTGAATTGTTAACTGCATGGATAGTGGCTGTATGAGCAGTGTCTGGGTGATTCTATGAGTGCATAGGTATTACCTGGGTGAATGAATGAGTGGATGGTTAATGCCTGTGTGAATGGTTGAGTACAATAGTAGTGCCTGAGTGATTGCATGAGTGCAGAGGTACTGCCTAGGTAATTCCTAGGTTATTGCATTAGTGCATGTGTTGTGCCTGACAAAATGTATGAGTGCATGGGTAGTGCCTGAGTGAATGGTTGACTACAAGAATAGTGCCTGAGTGATTGCATGAGTGCTTGGGTAGTGCCTGGGTGATTGTATGAGTGCAAGTCTAGAGCCAGGCCGTTTGGATATGAGTGCATGAGTAGTGTCTGCGTGAAAGGATGAGTGCAAGGGTAATGGCTGGGTCAATGCATAAGTGCATGGGTAGTTCCTAACAGAAAACATGAGTGTATGGGTAGTGCCTGAGTGAATGGTTGAGTGCAAGAGTAGTGCTTCAGTGATTGCATGAGTGCATGGGTAGTGACTGGGTGATTGCATGAGTGCAGCAGTACTGCCTGGTTGATTGGATGGGTAAACAGCCAGAATATCGAGTAGGAAATGTCGACTTGCACTAATATTGAGTGCAAAATATTGTGATACAGAAATATCGACTGCCAGAATATCGTGGTCAAGAATATCGAGTTTAAGGTAAGAAATATCGTTTTCTAAGAATATCGAAGTCATTAATAGCGTTTGCAAAAATATAGTTGTTAAAAATATCGTTGTTTTAGTTAGTGTTATGTATTTTAGTGTGTATTTTAAATGTATGTGCTATATTTTTTTGTCTAAGTATTGCATTTTCTTTTTAATGTATGTGTTAAATTTTTAGAAGGTATTATTTTATTTTAATTACATTTTGCATTTTAGTTCCGTAGCGGGTTGTGGGTTTATAGGGGAAAAGGGTGGGAAGTAATTTGATTATAATAAATTGAATATTAATTTTTATTTATTAGCATTTATTTAATTTTGATTTTATAGTGTTAATTATGGTAATTAATTTATTATTATTTAATTAATTGGACGTTAATATTTATTGATTAATTCATTGGTAAATATGTTGTGTCATTTTTTTAGGAGAAGGTTGTGGGTTTATAGGGGAATAGGGTGGGAAGTAATTTAATTATAATTATATTATTAATATTTTTTCATAATTAATATTTATTTATTCAATATTTTGTATTGTTAATTGTGGGAAAAATAATTTATTGTTAATTATTTATTAATGTATTATTAATTATTATTAATTAATTGGTAATTATGTTAATTGTGTTATTTTTTAGGAGCGGGTTGTGGGTTGATAGGGGAGTAGGGTGGGAAGTAATTTAATTTTAATAAATGTATTAGTATTTTTTATATCATATTTATTAAATATTATTTTATAGTGTTAATTGTGTGAATTAATTTATTAATACATATTTATATTTTGATTGTTAATTCTTAATAATTAATTAATTAATTGTTAATTAATTATGTTAATAGTGTACATTTTTACGAAATTGGTGGTGGCATTTATAGGGGAATATGGTGGGAGGTAGTTTATTTTTAATTAATTAATTCTTTGTTAATTGATGCTAATTAATTATTTACATTTTAATTTTGTCAATTGTGTAATTATTTTGATGTGTGAGTTGTGGGGTTTATAGTGGTAATGGTGGGATGTAAATGTTTTTTAAATTAATTAATGATTTGTTGTTAACTGATATTAATTTATTAATGGTAATTTAGGGGGTCATTACGATGGCGGGCGGAAGCACAACCGCCGTGCTGGCGGATGCAAAAACCACCAGTTACCGCCGGCACGCAGCAGTCCACACGCCCGCCCAATTACGATGCGAAAAGTAGGCCAAACACCGCCGGCAAGCCAGCAACACCGTCCGCCATCAAAGTGCGCCCGTACACGTAGCGGCGCAGCCCAATTGACACACACCGTCCGACGAAACACGTCCCGCCCGGCGTATAAATTACGATGCCGCAAACAAACGGCTCCCACGGCCAAGAGATACCGTACGACAAACCGAAGCGGTAACACGGACGCCGAGCACGGACAACGAAGAAGCGGCTCCCCGAGCATGAATCCAGCACTGCAGGCCCTCCCCATGCTCCTGCTGATGCACCACCAAGGACGCAACGTACCGCGGAGACGCAGGTAGGCACACACACAACAAGTGCACGCAAACAGCGCACACAGTGCAAGGGCGGAAAAGCGGACAACCCCCACCAGCGCGTGTACACTACACATCCACCATTGCATCCACATATGACACACAGGCCAAATCGTAACATCGCGTAACACATGTGTACACACCACCTGGGACTAGGAACCAACGACCCCGTCACGGCCCCAAAGCGGCGATGACGCCGCCACACATGCGCACAACGCAGAGGCCAACCGCAGCGCCATGCATGCGTCGCACACAGACACAGGGACACAACCAAGCAGCACACACATCAGCCCCACCCCGAACGCACATGACACGTGACAGGCCTGCCACAGGCATGTCCCCAACGCCCAATTCACGGACAACACCCAACGCCACACAACCGACGCACACATGTCAGTGAAGTCACGCAACAGCAGGACACACCCCAGTGTAACAAACATGGCGAAGCACACAGCGGCGGCAACACCAACTAGGAGAAGCAGGGCCCCTTCGGGAAGAGGAACGCCAGTACCACACTGAAACACCCATACCACCCTGCACATATGAACAAGACATATAAAACGGAACACCAAAGAGCCCGGGGACCGACAACAGGTGGCCCAAGAATAACATTCACACACAAGGCCCAATGCAGAGCGGAAAGGCAGCCTGCCGCCCACACAAGGGAGAGCAGACAGCACTGAATGACCTTCCATTCCAACTCCGAAACCACAGCCCTACCAAAGAAGCCGGTGAATACAGCCATTGTCCAAGAAAAGACCAACACAGGCATGCCGAGGAGACCGACCACAGGGCAGATAGCGCATATCACAGAAGCACACAACGGACGGGGAAGAAAAAAGAAAACACTCCCCCATGTCGGCCACATGCAAGTTAATTGGAAGGAGTCACACATCACTGACCTTGAACTGTCTGAGAAGCATGTGGGATGAGGGCCCGTGTCCTCCAAACAAGCCAACAGAACACAAGTCCTGTCTCCCTACGACTACACAGAGCTCACAGCAACCTCGGAGCGTGCACATTGCAGACTGCACACACAGCCGGAGCACGCCACCACAACGCACCGCTGCGAAATGGCAACCGCAACACACCTACCCAACTACGCCGGACAGCTCAAGCTGTACAAAACCAACCTGATACATATATTGGGATGCGATCTCCTGTCCCTGCTGAACGTAAGTTACCAACTGACTTACCGCATCACATTGTTCAGCTGCGTCATGCCCGTCTTCTACTGTCGGAGGTGTCCCTACCAGCATCCCGTGGAGATATGCCTCTCCAACCCGGCATGTCTGAAGGCGGACCTGCTACCACTACTCCTCCCTCTGGACGCACACGACAGGGCCTGCTCTGCCTATGGGGGCATGGCGTATGTGGCCAACATCGCACCCGCACTGAAATGGGACCACTGTGCCTCCACACGACGGATCATCGAGAACAGCTACATCGAATGTCACCCAGCATGCCCCATCATGGTCCTCCAAGGGACAACTTACGAACAACACCTTGACAGCCACCATCCGCTACATTGGCTGGCAAACATGTACACCACCAATGACATGGAAGCCCTGCTGGACGGCATCGCATACCTGACAACCTGTAAATTCGTCGGACCACAACGCAGGTTCCCCGATTGACCTATGATGTCCAACCCCGCACCCATGCTTAGCTTCCGCACGGATCTGGCCAGTCACCACCACAACAGCCATACCAAACGACCGGCAACTGTAACCACACCATCAACGACATCGCCATGACATCGGATATGACCGGGACATGCACACTGTTCCCCATCACATCCAGGAACACCGCATGCATCGTGGGAGGCAGTGGCATGGGCTCTGTGTATCGCACCCACATGGACGGAACTGCACGAACAACCAGGACACGACATGGATCCAGCGCCCATGGACACACACACCGCTCCGTGGACATGAATAGGTCGCCTGGAGTCTGTGGGTGCTGCACCCCTCCCACCCCCGCCCGGGAATCCCATACCAGGACCTTTGCATGGACGACAAGTGCATACAACAACAACACGACCCCAGTGCCTGTGCCATGTCCAGTAACCACCACAGTGCAACAACAAGTGGCACGCCGCTGCATGCACGCAAGCACATGCCCTGATGTCATCTCACATGCACGCGTGCATGAGGAACAACCACAGCAAACCTGTCACATGGAACTGAGATGGACTGTGCCCATGATGCCAAGCGGTCTGGTAGGCTACATGTATACCGTCTGTGTCAAAGTCCGCAGCTCCGCAGCTATACGTAAATGTACATTAGCACAGCCTTGGCCAAGCAGATGTAACTCTGAAGCCCACATCCAACATGCAACAGCCAATCACATGTAACCCCACACCCTATCCCATTTGTAATCATGCTCAGTATATCCTCAACATGTATTCCGCTGCCAGTAGTGTCCACTATACTGCATCACAGAGGACAGAAGACTCAATATAATGTTTGAAACCAAAACTGTCTCCGCTGACTCATTTCACAAGTACGAATGAGAGAGGATGAGAGTATGTGAAGTACACGGCAGTCGTGACATGACCATGTAGTCCACTGGTATTGGATGTCAACGCAAATGAGTAGCACAACTGTGGAAGACACACATGTGTCGTGTGAAGTCGTATGGACGCAGTGCTCAGGTGGGTGGGTGTGACGGGTAGAAGCGCACATGCCAAGTTGGAGCATGCCGTGTTGGGAGGGGTCATGAACAGTACACCACCGCTTCCCTGGGCATTGTGAGAGGACACCTGTCGGGGGGGGGAGTGAACACGTGTGTGCACAGCAGCCGGGCACACAAACAATGCGGTACCAGGCGCACACGTCAGCCCACCCTCCGTGGACAAGCTGGATCCTGTTGTGCGCACGCCATGCCCCTTGACAAGGCACACACAGCCCCAGTCGACCAGGTGTAACCCCAACATAGTCAATCCGCACAGGCGATACAGGGCACGGGATGGCAGTGGAGCATGGTGTGTGAGAGGTCTCCTCGCGCTCCTCCTGGTCATATCACGCAGGCAATAGAACCTCAACGTCTAGCATGGCACAAGTCAAATGGAAGTGTAGGGGGACGCACCACAGCACGAGCAGCACTGACGTCACAGGAGGTGGCTCGCACCATCCCATCCATTGCCCATCATACCAACCACGCCACATGCCATTGCGACTAAGTGCAAGCGCGTGCGCCACCACCCCGAGCCCTCCCCAGAGAGGCCAAAGAGTGAATGTGTGGGCCATCAGCCACAGACGGACGCGGCATGGCCGCAAGGGCAGCCACAGCCACTGGGTGTCGCAGGTGGCGGATCCGGAAGGCGAAGACTGTGATGCATAGTCCATGCAGGCCGGGTCTCCATTTGGGGCACCACGCAGGTGGACGGCGTCCCGCCACACATCATACCCTGAGACAGCCCACTCGTGCAACTGGACCCACACATACACTCCTTGCTCTCTCTGGTGCGAGCTTGGGGCTGCCTGTGCAAGCGCTAGCCTCGCAGGTGCACATGCATATTGGGGGAGCGAGGGGAGGACATGAGGGCTGGGGCGAAGATGACTGTATCACTGTCAGTTAGTACAAGGGATGACCCAGATGTGGAAAGGAAGAGACGTGTCCCGTGTGTACTGCAACTAGTCGCCAATCCAACTACCCCCATGTCCGGAATGTAAGCCCGCACCTAGGCCCGCCCATCCGCCACATCGAACATACCACCAGCACGACAAGCTTCCCATTCGAAACACTGACTGGGGGTGGTGACCAGTGAACAATCATGTGTAGCCTACCCACGCGTACATGTGGGCCCTCCATGATCCATGTCACCTGCGGCAAAGTCATGACATGCGCAATGAGGGAAGTGAGGAGAGCTGTCCGCCCCACGCACAGTAGGTGCATCAGCTCCACAGACCCAGCAGCGAGTCCAGCAGGGGTCACATGTGCAGGGGCAGCTGTGCGTGGTGTGAGGGCACATGCATATAGACAGCACATCGACCAATGTGTAGTCTGCCCACATCTACAGTCCATCATCATGCGGACATAGGAATTGAACACAGGGCAACACATCTTAGTGGGTGCACCCACCGTGACCAACAATGCGCAATCATCGACGAACCCGCCCTGTGCATGGCCCCCACCCAACGGAGGCACATCCAGTGCCACCATCCCACACACACAAGCCTTCCACGGAACATGCTGTGTCCAATGGTCAGTACAGAGTCAGCGCCCATCTGGTGGATCCTGAACAGGAGACACATGCACACACATGCCAGCTCCCACTATGTACGTCTGCCACCTGGCACGTGCAATGTAACCTCTCACCTGTGACGTGTGACTGCAAGCACACAGCCGTCTTGGCATGGGGCTGTCAATGTGGACACCTGTCAATGTTTCGGGAGGTGTGATCCGTACAGTGCTGTACATAGGGTGCAGTGCTGACACCTACTACTGTCTCATGTCCCCTCGTGCCACAGGTCCCACTTGTTTTGGCCGCTCAGCCTGTGCCCACATCGTCGTCGTCGTGTGCCATACTCATCCAGCCTCGGAAGCAGTTCCATGCTCAGCAGACATTCATGTTGCCGTGGCGTTGCCGCTCGACGAATATGCAGTCAGTCCCCATCAGCACGCCCCGCAAGTCATTGGGGCCTAGATCCCCATGTGCATGCACATGGCAGTGGTTTGTCTCACTAGCCATTGCCATTGTTGGGAGACCTGTGTAAGTGTATTGTGGCCGTGCCGTCCCAGCTTGACAGCTGGGCTGTGGCTCATGTGCTTGCTCAGTCATGTCAGTGATGTGTATGCAAAATTGCTATGTGTTGTGTTGCTTTGACATGTGTCCACTGCCATTTTCCCTAGGCGGAGACCGAACATTGACCGCCAATACCAATTGCTGGCGGACATGGACGATACAGAGGTCATTAGGAAGTTTCGGCTGGACAGGCCAACCCTGCATCGACTGTGTGCCATGTTGGAACCCCATCTCCGTCCCCGCAGGGTGTATCCGACAGCTGTCACCCCCACGGCTAAGGTGATGGCCGCCATGCATTTCTTCGCCACTGGGTCCTTCCAGCACACAGTGGGCAGTGGAGGAGGGATGTCCCAGCCCATGTTCAGCAAGGTGCTGAGGGATGTACTGGCAGCCATGATGCTGTACCGAAACAGGTACATCCGCTTCCCCAGGGCTCGTGAATTGGCGGCAGTGAAGGGTGCATTCTATGCCCTTGGCAGAATCCCACACGTCGTTGGAGCCATTGACTGCACACATGTTGGCCTTGTTCCACCACAGGCCACTGAGCACCTGTACCGCAACAGGAAGCACACGCACTCCCTGAATGTGCAAGTGGTGTGCCTTGCAGACATGGTGATCACCCACGTGTGTGCAAAGTTCCCAGGCTCGGCCCATGACACACACATAATGCGCAACAGCATCTTGCCACGACTGATGTCCAATCTGCAACAGGATCGTGGCTGTATTGTCGGTGAGTATGTGGAGTGGTGTAGCGTGCTGGTTGTGCGATGCTGTCCCCTGTCCAGTTGGAATAGCAACGGTTCTCTGTGTCCCTCACACCCAGGTGACTCTGCGTACCCGAATGGGGCATGGCTGCTCAGTCCATTGAGGAATCCTCGCACCCCAGCAGACGATCGCTACAATGAGGCACATGGGAGGACCAGACGTGTGGTCGAGCGTACCTTTGGCCTCCTCAAGTTCAGGTTCAGGTGCCTGGACCGCACCGGGAGTGCACTGGCGTACTCCCCACAGAAGGTGTGCCAGATAGTGGTGGCGTGCTGCATGCTGCACAATCTGGCCATTCGGAAGCAGATCCCCCTCATCGTGGATGACGGAGATCAACCAGGGCCCCAGCCCGCAGACCAGGACAGCTCGAGTGAGGAGGACAGCGGAGAGGAGGAAGCTGGGAATGTGCGGCAGCAGCTCATCGCCCGCTACTTCACTTGACGGTGAGTGTCCATGTACGACGGCTGATGTGGCTGTATCTGTGCAGGTGTGTGTGTGCTGTGTCAGGGTGGCCGTTTGTTCACTGCGTGCTGTGTGTCAACGCTCCATGGCCAGGGCAGTATGCCACTGTTGGTGGCTGTGGCATTGTGCCCTATTGCTCTGTGCGATGTGTGTACATTGCTTGTAGTTGTTGACATGTACTGTGTGATGGGTGTGTGACACACTCATTGAATGTGCTCCTGTTCTGTCTCCCACCCCTAGGTCCCTACAGGCCCTCCGGATTCCATTGCCATGCCACGCATCAGGTGCCTTTCCGCCCAAGGTGGCCGTTGTATTCCGTACAAATAAAACACAGGGCACAAACAGCAGTTTGTGTAAGAGGTGCATTTATTTCAAACTGTGACATGTGATTGTGTGTAAGGTGATGACAAAAGTGGTGCGTGCAGTGACAATGAGCTGTCGGTCATGGCTGCGTGATGCTCAGGGTGTACCCACTGGTTCTATGTCCATAGTCCAACACACACATGCCATCCAGATGGCTGTGTGGAGTGGGATCGTAGTCCAAGTCAATGCAGTGGGTGGTCAAGGAAGGCTGGCTGGCTGCCTCACTTGCGTCTGGAGCGTGCGAAGTCCTCCCGGGAGATCTGTTTCCACTTCGGACGGCCCCTTCCACGTTTGCGAGGGGGGTGCCTGCTTGCGACATGCTGGTGGTTGAGGTGTGCTCACTGGCTGTGGACGCAGGGGAACTGGACACTGCTGCTCGACCCTGCGCCCCGGCAGGTGGTGGCGGAGGGGGAGCTGCTGTCCCTGGCTGTGACCTCACCGCCACCACCAGCTGGCCCATGAGGTCCACGAGTTGGCCCATACGGGCGTCCATGGACCTCAGCACCCCCAGCACCTCACGCGTGTCTGTAGCTGACCTGGCCCATTGTCCTTGGGCCTCTTCATAGGCCCCAAGGACTCTGGCCATTTGAGGCAGGGCATGGCTCCCAGGGGAGGCTGGCGTTTCCCTGACCCTGCTCCTCCTACCAGTCCTGCTGCCACCGGCCTGCCCACTAGCCACATTGCTCACCACGGTCCTCGCTGTGGCTCCCAGGGTGGATCCAGTCGGCCGGGCCACCACCTGTGCTGGGGCTGGTGCCAGCGAAGACGTGGTGGTGGTGGCGGTGGTCGGTGCGGCGATGGTGGCGGTTGCGGCAGTGGTAGTGGCCGCAATGACCGTGGGTGTGGCCGCAATGACCGTGGGTGTGGCCGCAACGACAGTGGCAGCAGGGGGCTGGGAATGTTCAGCAGCCCTGGATGATGGGTTGGTGGGTAGGAGGGGTCCTGGGGAGCGGCTGGGCCCTGCCACACCAGATGGGCCTGCTTGGTGGTCCGTGTCCGAAGAGGAGGACAGATCCTCCACATCCGTGTGTCCTCGTTGGGGGCTTGTAGGCTGGCTGTGCTGGCTGCTGTCTCCATCCCCAGCATCCAGCAGTTCGTCACCTGTGGAGAGAATGAGATTTGTTATTGTGTTGCACCTGGCGAAGTATGTATTTGTCGTCTGACATTAACAGTTCGTGCAATCTCGTACATGGGTTTCCCGGAGGCGTGTGTGTGGCTGTAGCATTTGTAGTTGTGTGTGCTTGGCAATGGGACTGTGTGCTGTGCACATGTGGCATGGGACGGATTGGCCATGCCGATGGGTGTGTTGCTGTGCCCCTACTTATTGACTCTGGTGTATGCGGGCTCCTGGCCCATCCTGGGTCTGGTTTGTACTTTGCTTTTGGTGTTCAGATGGGACGCTTAGGAACGCATATGGCAACATGGGGGCCATGCCCCAGATTCGCATTTGGGAGGGAATATGCTTTTGGGGTTCAAATGGAACGCTTAGGAACGCATATGGCAACATGGGGGCCATGCCCCAGATTCGCATTTGGGAGGGAATATGCTTTTGGGGTTCAAATGGAACGCTTAGGAACGCATATGGCAACATGGGGGCCATGCCCCAGATTCGCATTTGGGAGGGAATATGCTTTTGGGGTTCAAATGGAACGCTTAGGAACGCATATGGCAACATGGGGGCCATGCCCCAGATTCGCATTTGGGAGGGAATATGCTTTTGGGGTTCAAATGGAATGCTTAGGAACGCATATGGCAACATGGGGGCCATGCCCCAGATTCGCATTTGGGAGGGAATATGCTTTTGGGGTTCAAATGGAACGCTTAGGAACGCATATGGCAACATGGGGGCCATGCCCCAGATTCGCATTTGGGAGGGAATATGCTTTTGGGGTTCAAATGGAACGCTTAGGAACGCATATGGCAACATGGGGGCCATGCCCCAGATTCGCATTTGGGAGGGAATATGCTTTTGGGGTACATGCTGTGAGCCATGGGTGCCGAACGTGACATGTGTTGTGGCAGCATGACAGTGCATGGTTTGAGGTGTGTGCATGCTTGACATGGCCTGCATATTTGCTGTCTGTTGTGATTACTGGACATGGCATTGGACGCATCGTTATGAGTGAGTGATGGTTGTGTGCCAGCCAACGTATTGCAGTTGTCCCATCTCCTTGGTGTGCGTGCTGCCCTGTGCCATGTGCATCACTGCAGTGCTCGGGGGTGTGGCCCATGTTGTGTGTTGTTGCTCACAGTGTGTCATGCGCTTCATTGACTTCTGGCACATGGTTGGTCATGGGCATGTATCTTAGCGTGACTGCTGTATGTGTGGCAGCTGTGCGGATGACATGCCTTTCATGAGACTGGGGCTGACGGATGGGATGGATGGTATTTTGTATGTGCATGGTGTGTCTGTGTGTTTGATGGGTTCAGTGGTGTTCGTGTGCATTTATGTTGTTCCGCTCTGTTGCGTCTAGTGTTGTTTGTCTTACATAGGCGTAGTTGTGGGGTGTGTGGTTGACAGGCAGTAGGGGCTACATGGACAGGACTTCAATGGTGTTTCGGTTGTGTGTGATGAGTTGCACAGTGGCTGCCGTGTGGTACTATATTCAGTGTGGCTTGTGCATGCAGACGTGGCTCCTTGGGTGTTGCTATGTCTGTGATGGGTCATGTGGGGTGTGAGTCTGTGGTTCATGTCCGTGTGCACATTGTTCACTTGTTCGTGATGGTGGGCGGTGCTGCGTGTTCGTCTGCTACGTGACATGTCCCATGTGTTGGTCGTGTTCCGGTCCTCATGCCTCCAGTAATCCAGCCCTGTCCAGTTTCCCACCTGCAGGTTGTTCGTGCGTGCACTGTACTGGATGCCACATGGTTCTAAGCGGGGGTGCTCCATGTTGCAGGTCTGTGGGGGTGGGGGGGTGTTGTGGGTCGTGGTGGTGGCTGGACACCCACTGACACCGATTGCTGTGGACCGTGATGTCTACCTTTCGGCTGTCGTTGTGCACTGCGGTGGCTGACACGTGGCTGTGGGGTGTGGGGGATGCTCCTCCTTGCTGTGCTGTGGGACTAGGGGCCTGGTGTGTGTTGTACTTGGGCTGTTCACCCTCCCACCCACTGCACTTTGTGTTCCTGCCACTTACCTGTTACTTGTCGGTTAGTGCAGCTGTGGCGGACACATGGGTGTGGTGGGTGCTCATTGTGGCGCTTCTGGCATATTTGGGGACCTGTTGGTGGTTACGTGGCTGGCTGAGTGTACACATGTCCCCACGCATCTTACAGTTGTTCTGTTTGGGCTGTGTGTGGTGGTGTCTGTTGCATGTGTGTGTGATGTGTTGTGTATTGTGTGCTGGACATGGGGGTGTTTGTCCCTGGGAGCTGTGGCATGGTGGTAGTGCATGTGAGTACATAGCGGTGTGCTGGTATACATTAGTTTGTACTTACCAGCCTCCACTCCCCCTGCTAATCCGGCGAGGATCTCGGGATGTATGATGACTCGCACCTTCTCCTCCCACGCTTTGAAGGTCTTGAAGAGCGCGGGATTCCCTCCGCCAGTGACGGCTGCCAGCTCTCTGTTCTTGGTCTCCTTCTTCTTGACCAGGCTCTTGACGTCATTCCACCGTTTGTTTATTTCGACTCTGTTCCTGGGCAGGGTCCCGACTGCATTGACTTGGTCTACGATCCGGTTCCACATTCTGTTTCTGGTGGCTAGTGGTGTGTGCTGGACCATGTTCCCATAGATTTGTGGGTGCACCTTGATGATCTCGTCGACCATGACCGTCAGCTCAATGGGCGTGAACTTGGGCATTCTTTGTGGTGCCATGGTGTTTGTGGTGCTGGTGCGGTGTGTGTTGTGTAATGTGCAGGGGGTTTGTGGTGCCGGTGTTTGGTGGTGGTGGTGGTGGTGGTGGTGGTTGTGATGTGTGCGTTTCTGTGGTGTGCTGCTGTCCTTGCTGTGTCACTGTGTCCTCTCCTCTCCTCTCTGGTTTGCAATGTTGCAAGGGGTTGTGGTCTGTGGGAGTGCTGCTTTTGTACTTACCTATGTGGGTGTGTCCTCATGGTCTGTTGTTTTCAGGTGTGTTGTGTCTGAGGTTCTGGCCTTTGTAGTTTTTGTTTGTCCAGGGGGTGTTTTCGGGATGTGTACTGTGCTTGTGTATTTGTGCGTGCCTTGCTGTGTGGACTTGTTGGCCATGTTGTGTGCGATTGTTTTTGTCAGCGGATGGTTTCTGTGCAGGGACGTGGGCGCCATGGCTTCTGCTGTGTCGATTCTCATCGGCGTTGTTTGCGCTGGCGGGCGGTATATTTGTAGTTTTCCCGCGCTCATGGCGGTGCGATCGTAATCTCACGTGCGGTGTGTCGGCCGTGAGGGCGGGCGGTTTTGTGTTGTCGTGCGTGTTTCCGTCCGTGGCGGGCGGTTTGACTCCGACTCGGACGATGGCGGGCGGTATTTTGTGTGATTTTTCCGCCGATGGCGGTTTCGGTTTGTGTAATCGTAATGGCGTGGTCGGTGTTCAGACGGTGTGTGCGGGCGGATTTTTGCCGCTTCCATGCCTGGCGGATTTTTTTACGCCGGGTATCGTAATGGGCCCCTTAGTTATGTAAATTGTGTAAATATTTTTTAGGTGTGTGTTTTGGTGTTTATTGGGGTATAGGGTGGAAAGTAATTTAGTTTAAATTAATTAATTATTACTTGATCATTCATATTCATGTATTAATTGATAAATATTTTTGTTAATTGTTTAGTTTTTATTTTGTTTGGGTATTTCTGTTCTATAGCTGTAATGTTTTGTTAGTACATATTTTTAGCTTTTTAAATGTGTTTTAAATTATTAATATTTGTATAATTGTTAATTAATTGTGTTAATTATGGAGGTACACTTTTTTTAAATTTAGATGTGTGTTGTAAATTGTGTGGTGTTATAGGGTAGAAAGAAAATATTACTTTCATGTAATCTCTAATTTTTGGATTAAAATACATTTTTATTACAAGATAGTTATTTGTTTGTATTTTTTAATTAAAAATGTAATATTTTTATGTAAATTTTACATTTTTGCTACATTATAATATGTTTCTATGTTTTGTAAATTTTAATATTTTTATATATGTTTTGTTTTGGGGTTTTGTATTTAATTTTGTATTGTAGTAGATATTTTGTTTGTTTTTAAATTTGATTTTTTTTTTGAGGGAATAGTAATTTTTACCCCTCCGCTATCCAACACTTTCCCTACTCTTGCACTCGCTGGATTGGGAATAGTATTTTTATCCCTCTGCTATCCAACACTTTCCCTACTGTTGCACTTGCTGGAGTGGGAATAGTAAATTATTTCCCTCCACTATCCAATAGTTTCCCTACTGTTGCATTCATTGTAGTGGGAATAGTAAATTATTCCTCTCTGCTATCCAACACTTTCCCTTCTGTTGCACTCGCTGGAGTGAGAATAGTAATTTTTACCCCTCTGCTATCCAACACTTTCCCTACTGTTGCACTTGTTGGAGTGGGAATAGTAATTTTTATCCCGCCGCTATCCAACACTTTCCCTACTTTGGCACTCGCTGGAGTGGGAATAGTAATTTTTACCCCTCCGCTATCCAACACTTTCCCTACTGTTGCACTCGCTGGAGTGGGAATAGTAATTTTTATCTCTCCACTATCCAACATTTTCCCTACTGTTGCACTTGCTGGAGTGGGAATAGTCATTTTCACCTTTACGCTATCCAACACTTTCTCTACTGTTGCACTCATTGGAGTGGGAATAGTAAATTATTCCCCTCGCTATCCAACACTTTCCCTACTGTTGCAATTATTGGAGTGGGAATACTAAATTATTTCCCTCCGCTATCCAACATTTTCCGTACTGTTGCATTCGATGGAGTGGGAATAGTAAATTATTCCCTCCGCTATCCAACACTTTCCCTACTGTTGCATTCATTGGAGTGGGAATAGTACATTATTCCCCTCCGCTATCCAACACTTTCCCTACTGTTGCACTTGCTGGAGTGGGAATAGTAATTTTTCTCCTACGCTATCCAACACTTTCCCTACTGTTGCAATTATTGGAGTGGGAATAGTAAATTATTCCCCTCCGCTATCCAACACTTTCCCTACTGTTGCATTCATTGGAATGGGAATAGTAAATTATTCCCCTCTGTTATCCAACACTTTCCCTACTGTTGTACTCGCTGGAGAGGGAATAGTAATTTTTTTCCCCTACGCTATCCAACATTTTCCCTACTGTTGCACTCAATGTAGTGTAAAATGTACTTTTAAAAAGAATAAATATTTTAATATTTTAATTTATAACATAATTTTTTATTTTTTTATTTTTATGTTACAGGTTTATGTATATATATATTTATTTATAATTTGTAATATATTTCTAACATTTTATAATTAGTTAAAATAATTATGTATTAATTATTAAGTAAATATATATATATTACATTTTATATATGTATGTTTAATTTATTTTTACATTACATTTATTACTTATAATTGTTAAAATTTACAAATAATTCTAAATATTTTTTTAAGTTAGATGTATTATTTAATTTTTTAATTATTTTTATACATATAAAAAAACGATATTTTGTACTTTGATATTTTTAACAACAATCTTTTTTCTCTCGATATTTTAGTACTTACCATTATGAAGATAGGAGGTCGATATTTTTGACATCGATATTTATGTCCCGATATTTTGGTAACACGATATTTTTGTACTCGATATTCTGTCAGTGATCCGATTGGATGACTGCATGTGTAGTACCTGAGTGAATTTATGAGTGCAAGGGTAATGCCTGGGTACTTAGATGAGTGCATGGGTACTGCATGAGTGAATGAATCAGTGCAAATGAAGTGCCTGAGTCATTGAATGAGTGCGTGGGTAGTTCCTGAGAGAATGGATGAATGCATGGGTAATGCCTGTGTGATGGTTGAGTACAAACATATTGCCTGAGTGGTTGCATGATTGCAGAGCTACTGCCTGTGTGATTGGATGAGTGCATGGGTAGTGCCTGCGTGAAAGGAAGAATGCAAGGGTAATGCCTCAGTTATCACATTAGTGCATGAGTTGTGGCTGAGTGTAAGGGTATTGCATGCGTGAAAGGATGAGTGCCTGCCTGATTGGATGAGTACATATGCAGTGCGTTAATAAATGGATGAGTGCTTGGCTAGTGGCTAAATGAATAGCTGAGTGCAGCAGCACTGCCTGCCTGATTCTTTGAGTGGATAGATAGTTATGAATGAGTGTAAAGGTATTCCCTGTGTGATTGCATGAGTGCATTCATACTATCTATTTCATTCGATGAGTGGATGGGTAGTTGCTGTATAATTTTATTAGTGCATATCTTTTCTATGTATGTATTTGAGAAGTCATTGGCTAGGGAGTTCAATACACACCTGTACTGTATAATGAGGAGTAAATAACTTGCAATTAAAGCACTTTTATTGCTCTATGCACTTTTGTAAAAAGTTAGGGGCCCATTACGATGGCGGGCGGACAAAGTCCACCCGCCACCGTAACAGTAAACGGGACCGACCGCCAGAGGTGCGACGGTCCCGCTGCGCCTATTAGGATGCGACCTGCCACCGTGGCGGTCGCATCCCGCATTGTTTACATTGCGGCGGTTGGTGCTGTCAGCAGCACCCGCCGCAATGTAAAAAATGCATGCAGTGCATTGGCATGCACAACGTGACAGGCACCGCGCGGTGCCTGCCACCTTGTGCATGCCAATGTAGGGGGGTACCTATAAGTGCAGCCACCCACCCCCCCCAACACCCCCGGGGGCCCGCAATGGGCCCCCGAAGCAATTCCCGCATGCTTTTCCATGCCCGCCATGGAAAGGCCTTCACCGCCAGGGATCCTAATATAGATGGCGGTGTCTTCCAGACACCGCCACCATATTAGACCCGAGTTCCGCCCGGCAGGCAATCGGAACGATTGCCTGCCTGCGGAAATGCGGCGGACGGTCTTTCCGTCCGCTGCTGTCCCCCCCGCCTTTGTAATATGGCGGGGGGTAAATGGAGGGCGGGCGGGGACAGATGTCGGGCGGATCACCAGTGCCGGTCGGGCGGTGGCGATCCGCCCAACATCATAATGACCCCCTAAGTGTCATACTGCTCCTCAGAAATATGATGATAGTTTTCAAATAGTGCAAAGGACCAACATTATTTATATTCGAAACAAATAACATATAATTAAATTCTAAAAATTTTTCCAGGTTATTATGCATATTATATTATGTATTCTTACCTTTCAAGTAATTTAAATACATTGCTCAGTAGAACTATTTTAATGTAGTATTGTCCTAAACAGCATTAAAACTGTTTTCAAACTTCAACAGTAGCTACTATAAAGAAGAAGAAGAAAAACTGTTATTTAATGATAATATATTACAGAAATTATTATATTATATTTTTAAGAACACAACATAAATTTAGAATTACATAACATTTTCAGTTTCCCTTTTATGCTGTTTTCACATTCCACTTGACTTCACCATACACAGTGATTTCAATGTAGTATCATTATTGAAAAGCGAGGAAAAAACAATCAAATTGATTGTAGGAAAAAAAATCAGCATACAGCATCATTTTCAATATGTGTAGCTATGCGTTTTCCTATCTACACTTTATTAATTACTCCCTTCATCTACATTAACTCTAATATTTATCTCAAATACATTTGCCATAATGTACACTCTCATTTACGTCTGGTTCAATGTAGACAACAAATATATAAACTCTTTGCTATTAAATAGAATTTTTCTAATGTAATATCAATTAGCTCAAATAATAATCCAAATACTAATTATAAATACTAATAGTTTGCAGTGCTGTGTGCTTTCAGTTTACATCTTCCCAACAGGCCGAATGATGTACTCAAAACTTTGGCTGCAGAAATAGCAAATATGAATTTGGTAATTCATAAGGCAATCTAGCTTTGAATTCCAAGTGGGCATCATTGCAAAGCGTCCATCCTTTGTTACACTTTAAATAAACAGTATAGTGTCCAGATGCTGCAGTAAGTCCTTCTTGAAAAATAATAGCTGCTGTTGTATAAGTTTTTCCTGAAATTGATATTTAACTTGCTTTAAAATTAGACATTTTTGTTTCCAATTTTCTTCCATTTGCTCTACATCGTTGTAACATTAAAGTGAGATACTTTCCAAATCTTTCTATATGTAACGTAGACAACATGTCTGATCTATAATGTGAGCATCTCATGTCATGATTTTCTGTTTTTATCAATTTGTATAAAGGTACTGATTCGCAGTCTGGTATTGTCAAGATTAGGAATCGTTCTGTTTCTATTTCAATGGCAGAAGTAAATGAACACTCTTCACACTTATGGTTCCACTTGTAACTTAGCCCAAATAAGTTTTCAATGTGTATTCCTTCATGTTCTTCACATTCTTGTACATCTTGTTGTATGTTGAGAGTAAATGTCGATGAACCAGTACATATATCTAAAAGATGCCGAATGCCAGAAGCAGTATGCATTTTAGTTCTGTAATTTATCAACTGTTGAAATACATGATGTTGTAAAGAACAAAATCTTTTTTGACGATTTTCCATGATTTCATGATGAAGATGTGGTAAATGAAACACAAGATTCAGAATCACATTAGCATAACAGTTGATACCTGAACAGTTTTCTAACTGGTATCCTACAATATCATCAACATATTATATATTTTTTTCTTTATACTTTCAACTTTTTCTTCAGTTGCTTTCCTTTTTGAACCTCAATTGCATCGTTGACATATTTCTTTTTAGACACACTAAACTTTTCTCATATATGGGATATTCACCTAAACCAGGAGCATAAAGTCTTCTTAAACAATTGTATTCTCTTAAACAATTTGAATCAGCACAAATCTTTTTTTAATCAAAATCTATCAAATACAAACCAGACAATGTTCTTACTCAAGATAATACAACGTATGTCATTCCCTCTTTGAACACCGTACTGCCAATATTTACAAAAGCTCTGTATATACCTCAACCTTGAGATTTATGAATAGTTACAGCATATGCTAAAGACAGAGGAAACTGTTGTCTGCGAACATACTAATCTTTTACAAGAAAAAAACGTTCAACAAAATGCCCAATCTGTCTTACCTCCTTAATCTGATCAAATTTTATAATCAAAAATTCTATTCCATCTCTATTCTGAAAATTAACAAAATCAACAACTTTTCCCATTGCTCCATTTACTAAACCTTCTTCTACATTCAAGTTATGCCGCAAAATTACCCGACAGTTTATACATATATGTAAGTTTTTTCTAAGCCTGCAGTTTTAGATACAGACTTTTCCAAAGAATGAAATTTAGCCTGTAGTTTCTCTGTAAGAAGAATAGTCACTCCCTGGAGTTCGATTTTATCAATAGCTTCAATTTCCACAATTTGTTGTTTTTTCAGTTTCAGAAGTTGCTTATTAAATGTAGAACACTCTTGCAGTGTAGGCATTAGGCAAACTATAGACTTGTTTTCTCCAAGCATATTGTGCATTACTTCAGCTGCTGTGTTTCCAGTTGTAAACAAGTTCCTTAGCAGCCGACCTTATAAAGCTTGTTTACCATGCTCTGTCAAGACATCAATTATTATGTCTTGTAGACTATTTCTGTAATCTTCATCACTTCCTTGTCGCATATTCTTATCAAGTTCTTTATATTCAAAATGTAACCAAATGTTGACATTTCCAATACTTCCCAAAGATTTCCTTGTGTCTTCATGGGCAAGTGTTTTAAAAACAGGTTGTCCTTTTACAGGAGTAAGTTGTAGTAGCTCTCTGAATACAATTACATGTTTACCTCCAAACAGAACATCGTAATCTGTTTTTAAAATCTGTTGCATTCTTAAATGTACAAAGGCAAACATTAAGAGGCTCATTACGATGGCGGGCGGAAAACCACCCCGACCGCCATGGTAGTGGAAATCAACTGCCCGCAGGTACCGTGGCAAAACCGGTGGTCCGATTATGATCAACCACCAAAAATTCCCGGCCGCGGCGGAACGACGCCACGAAAGACCGCCGGTAGCGGGCGGAGCAGGTGAAAATCCGTCCGCGGCGGTCAGATTAGCGGCAGAAACACACTAAACCGCCGCAAGGCCAGTGGAGTGACCGCACGTAAAATTAGGATTGCCCCGATGTGACAGCGGGACGTTCCGCTGTTTCCGACCGCCGCAATTGCAAACAGTGATGAATGGAAGAGCCGGCGGAAGGGCTGTTGCATAGCCACCGCTGCGGACGCTCCGTGACAAATATGGCGGTCTACAAAAAAAACACACAACAAGGCCAACAAGTGCACACATCAAACTAGCACTGCCCCCAAAAACACCTAACACACCCCAATGACACACCCCCATGGCAACTTCAAAAAAACAAATCCCAGGACAACCCACACAACACACCTGACAGCAATACCCCATTTTGACACACCCACATAGCTGAGAATAAAACCAGCCCCTTCCCTGACCAGAATCTTTTGCATCACTCCAGCCCTCAAGGAACCAAACCCTGCAGCACATTGGATAGGCAAAACACCACACATCTCACTAGCACAACAACACACATACACACCCCCACACCACCCCCACCCCTCTCACAACTGCACCTCAAAACATCTGCACAGCACACACCATGGCACAAAACAAAATGCCCAAATTCACAGAGAGTGAGTTCTCAGTCATGGTAGATGAGATAATCAGAGTAGAACCACAATTGTTTGGTACCCTGGTCCAACAGACACCATTATCCACAAGAGCACAAATGTGGCAAAGGATTGTCAACAAGGTCAATGCAGTAGGGACCACCCTGTGCTCCAAGCAGGAAATCATTAAGCGGTGGGATGACCTGAAGAGGGTGGTGAAACAGAAGAAGAACAAGAACCGTCAGCTGGCTCAGATGACTGGCGGTGGCCCTCCCATTCCACCAAGAACATTCACTGCATGGGAGGAGAAGGTGCTTGCCATACTGCATCCAGAGAGTCTCAGAGGAATAGCCGGGGGAGTGCAGGCTGGTAAGGACAAACAAATGTATACCATTACACTGCTAGGTACTGTCTTGCACAACCACAAAGCTACACCTTCTAGGCCCAAGTACATTCATCTGCACCACAATACCCAACACAGGTCTCACAAATGCAACATCCACTCCATCTAAATCGCCACAAAGGTAGCCTGCAACATTCCCAGGGTGGCATGTGTACAGGCAGCCAGCACTACAAATCCCACTGGGCCCCCTTGTTCCACAGCTCAGCAAGATGGAGCACTCCCCCCCACCCAGAAGCATGTGGCAGCCATTGCATCGTTCACCTTCATCTAACAGGTAGGTAGCCATCTTCACAGGGAGGGCTGTTTGGGGGTGGGAGGCCTGCACTACAACTCCTACCAGGTGCCCCTGTCCCACCGCTAAGCAGGATGGAGCACCCCCCCACCCAGAAGCATGTGGCAGCCATTGCATTGTTCACCTCCATCTAACAGGTAGGTAGCCATCTTCACAGGGAGGGCAGTTTGTGGGTGGGAGGCCTCCACTACAACTCCCACCAGGCACCCCTGTCCCACCCCTGAGCAGGATGGAGCACTCCCCCACACCCAGAAGCATGTGGCAACCATTGCAATGTTCCCCTCCATCTAACAGGTAGGTAGCCATCTTCACAGGGAGGGCAGTTTGGGTGTGGGAGGCCTTCCCCACAACTCCCACCATCCCCCTTGTTCTACAGCTCAGCAAGATGGAGCACTCCCCCCCACCCAGAAGCATGTGTCAGCCATTGCATTGTTCACCTTCATCTAACAGGTAGGTAGCCATCTTCACAGGCATGGCTGTTTGGGGGTGGGAGGCCTTCCCCACAACTCCCACCAGGCCCCCTTGTTCCACAGCTCAGCAAGATGGAGCACTCCCCCCACCCAGAAGCATGTGTCAGACATTGCATGGTTCACCTTCATCTAACAGGTAGGTAGTCATCTTCACAGGCAGGGCTGTTTGGGGGTGGGAGGCCTGCACTACAACTCCCACCAGGCACCCCTGTCCCACCCCTGAGCAGGATGGAGCACTCCCCCACACCCAGAAGCATGTGGCAACCATTGCAATGTTCCCCTCCATCTAACAGGTAGGTAGCCATCTTCACAGGGAGGGCAGTTTGGGTGTGGGAGGCCTTCCCCACAACTCCCACCATCCCCCTTGTTCTACAGCTCAGCAAGATGGAGCACTCCCCCCCACCCAGAAGCAAGTGTCAGCCATTGCATTGTTCACCTTCATCTAACAGGTAGGTAGCCATCTTCACAGGGAGGGCTGTTTGGGGGTGGGAGGCCTTCCCCACAACTCCCACCAGGCTCCCTTGTCCCACCCCTGAGCAAGATGGAGCACCCCCACCCAGAAGCATGTGGCAGCCATTGCATCGTTCACCTTCATCTAACAGGTAGGTAGCCATCTTCACAGGGAGGGCTGTTTGGGGGTGGAAGGCCTACACTACAACTCCCACCTGGCACCCCTGTCCCACCCCTAAGCAGGATTGCGCACTCCCCCCATACCCAGAAGCATGTAGCAGCCATTGCAATGTTCACCTCCATCTAACAGGTAGGTAGCCATCTTCACAGGGAGGGCAGTTTGTGGGTGGGAGGCCTTCCCCACAACTCCCACCAGGCCCCCTTGTTCCACAGCTCAGCAAGATGGAGCACTCCCCCCCACCCAGAAGCATGTGTCAGACATTGCATCATTCACCTTCATCTAACAGGTAGTAGCCATCTTTACAGGCAGGGCTGTTTGGGGGTGGGAGGCCTTCCCCACAACTCCCACCAGGCCCCCTTGTCCCACCCCTGAGCAAGATGGAGTACTCCCCCACCCAGAAGCATGTGGCAGCCATTGCATCGTTCACCTTCATCTAACAGGTAGGTAGCCATCTTCACTGGGAGGGCTGTTTGGAGGTGGGAGGCCTGCACTACAACTCCCACCAGGTACCCCTGTCCCACCCCTAAGCAGGATGGAGCACTCCCCCCACACCCAGAAGCATGTGGCAGCCATTGCAATGTTCACCTCCATCTAACAGGTAGGTAGCCATCTTCACAGGGAGGGCAGTTTGTGGGTGGGAGGCCTTCCCCACAACTCCCACCAGGCCCCCTTGTTCCACAGCTCAGCAAGATGGAGCACTCCCCCACCCAGAAGCATGTGTCAGACATTTCATCGTTCACCTTCATCTAACAGGTAGGTAGCCATCTTCACAGGCAGGGCTGTTTGGTGGTGGGAGGCCTGCACTACAACTCCCACCAGGCACCCCTGTCCCACCCCTGAGCAGGATGGAGCACTCCCCCCACACCCAGAAGCATGTGGCAGCCATTGCAATGTTCCCCTCCATCTAACAGGTAGGTAGCCATCTTCACAGGGAGGGCAGTTTGTGGGTGGGAGGCCTTCCCCACAACTCCCACCAGGCCCCCTTGTTCCACAGCTCAGCAAGATGGAGCACTCCCCCCCAGCCAGAAGCATGTGTCAGCCATTGCATTGTTCACCTTCATCTAACAGGTAGGTAGCCATCTTCACAGGGAGGGCTGTTTGGGGGTGGGAGGCCTTCCCCACAACTCCCACCAGGCCCCCTTGTCCCACCCCTGAGCAAGATGGAGTACTCCCCCCCACCCAGAAGCATGTGGCAGCCATTGCATCGTTCACCTTCATCTAACAGGTAGGTAGCCATCTTCACTGGGAGAGCTGTTTGGAGGTGGGAGGCCTGCACTACAACTCCCACCAGGTACCCCTGTCCCACCCCTAAGCAGGATGGAGCACTCCCCCCACACCCAGAAGCATGTGGCAGCCATTGCAATGTTCACCTCCATCTAACAGGTAGGTAGCCATCTTCACAGGGAGGGCAGTTTGTGGGTGGGAGGCCTTCCCCACAACTCCCACCAGGCCCCCTTGTTCCACAGCTCAGCAAGATGGAGCACTCCCCCCCCACCCAGAAGCATGTGTCACACATTTCATCGTTCACCTTCATCTAACAGGTAGGTAGCCATCTTCACAGGCAGGGCTGTTTGGTGGTGGGGGGCCTGCACTACAACTCCCACCAGGCACCCCTGTTCCACCCCTGAGCAGGATGGAGCACTCCCCCCCACCCAGAAGCATGTGTCAGACATTTCATCGTTCACCTTCATCTAACAGGTAGGTAGCCATCTTCACAGGGAGAGCAGTTTGGGAGTGGGAGGCCTTCCCCACAACTCCCACTGGGCCCCCTTGTTCCACAGCTCAGCAAGATAGAGCACTCCCCCCCCACCCAGAAGCATGTGTCAGCCATTGCATTGTTCACCTTCATCTAACAGGTAGGTAGCCATCTTCACAGGGAGGGCAGTTTGGGTGTGGGAGGCCTTCCCCACAACTCCCACCAGGCCCCCTGTCCCACCCCTGAGCAGGATGGAACACGTAAACACATACCCAGAGAGATGTGTCAGAAAGTCCACCCCAATGTGACAACAGAACAGGTAAGTAGAGAGTGCATGCACCCCACCATCCCTCTCAAAAAGCATGGAGCCCTATGACAACACCAGCCCTCACATCCCCCCAAAACTGACACAGATACAACATCAAATTACAGTGTGCACACAGCTAAGCGTATGTAACTGTCACAGAAACAAAAGTGTGACTCACCAAATCCCATGTTGAGGTAAATCAGGGCACAAACATGCACAGCACTGAATGCTATCTGCAAGTTCCATGGGGGCTGAGCTTGAAGGACCATATGAAAACAAAGCAAGCATGGTCTGTAGAACAAATAAATCAAAGCACAGGACAGGACAAAGGTATGCATGAGATGACAATGGCTAGTTCATGCGCATATGTAACGCCTGCCAGGCAGAGTAATCAGCAAAGATGATTCACATCAAGTCGTATTGCCGCCAGTTGTCAGATGACAACATGTCCTTGTAATCACAAAATCTGCACGTGGGGCATGGTATCCATTGACATGTCACACCATGGGAAATTAATGTATGTACCTCCACATCATGTCATGATGCACATTACTGTACAGACATATAATGTGAGAACTAGTAAACTGTGTGTTGCATAACCTGTAAATAAGATACATTGAACACCAAGCTTGAGGGATGGACGTCAATGACCATTTCCCCTCTGTCCCACAGGTGACCAAGAACTGACTGCAGAGGATGACAACACCAACCTGCAGAGCCAGTCTCCACCCCCGGAACATGGACACCCTGATGATGACTCCCTGGATTCCGAGGATGCAGAGCTTGAAGCCGGCCCATCTGGCATGCCAGGGCGCAACAGGTCCCAGGACCCCACTGTCCCCCTTGCCACCACATCAGCAACAACAACAACTACGCTGACCCCTGCTGGAATGACCTGTGCGGCCTCCACCACCACCACCACTGCTGCCTGTAACACTCTCCCTGACCCAGAGGATGACCACCCCACACCACCAACTGAGGAGGGCAGGGAGAGTAGGTGGGTGTGTACAGTGGCGAGGCAACAGGTTCGTGACAGCAGGGCAGGTGGGAGGGCAAGGGGGAGTCTAAGCCAACCGGACACTGGGACCGAGGCCCTGGACAACATCACCAGAGTCCTTGGGGCTTATGAACGGGCCCAGGGACAAACGGGCCAGGCTCTGGAAGATTCCTGTGAGCTCCGCCTGCTGCTGAGGTCCATAGACACCCGCATGGGCCAAATCGTGGACCTCTTGTGCCAGCTAGTGGCGGTTCTGAGGGACAGGCCTGCGGCACAAACAATACCTCCACCTCCCTCCGGTGGCCCACAGGATGACAGTTCCACATCCTCCCATGCGGCCACGGAGAGGGGGACTCCTCAGGCCCCACTGGCCCTGCAGCAGAGGCCACCCCTGCCAAACGACCAAGGGGCCGTCCAAAGAAATCTCAGGGAGGAACCCGTGGCAAATCACCTGCCAAACGCCAGTCAAGGAGCCAGCCATGATGGCACCCCTCTTCACCTTGCCATTGACTTTGTTGACTGTCCTTCCCCACACCGCCATGTTAATGGCATCTGACTGCTGGACAGGGTCACCACATCAATGTGGTGACTACTCGATTGTCTCATCTTCCATCACTGACAACTCATTGTTTCACTCCTCACCTTTTTGTAAATATTCACTCCCCTGTCACATGTACCCATTGTAAATAAACACTCCTTACACACCTATGTCGTTGTGTCTGCTCTGCGTTTTAATCACAGGATGTGCAATGTTCACCATGAGTACAATGTACCAGGAGCACAGATTGTTTGTAGGCAAGGAGAGGCTGATGGGACCTAGGAAAACACAACATAACAATATTTACTAGTCAGGCGGTGGCATCACAGCCATCACACACTTGTCATCAAGGTACTCCAATCTGCACACATTACAATGAGCAACAGTACCGACATAGACATCCTGGAACTGTGCCAAACTACCCTGTCCCAGAAACATTGTCAGCCAGCACTGAGTCAACAACAGGCTGCAGTCACAAAGCTCACATAGACCTTTTCACCAACAACGACATCAGCAGACAATGGCCCCGTTGTACATTGTCACTCACCTTCAAGTGAAGTAGTGGTTGATGAGCTGTTGACGCAGGTCGACACCTTCCTCCTCTCCACTATCCTCGTCCCTGGACATGGGTTGGTTTGCAGGCGGGGGCCTCGGCTGCTCCTCAGCGTCCAGGAGCAGGGGGATCTCCTTGCGCAAGGCCAGGTTGTGGAGCATGCAGCATGCTACTACAATCTGACACATCTTTTTGGGCGAGTACATCAGTGCACCTTCGGTCTCGTCCAGGCAGCGAAACCGTGACTTCAGGAGACCAAAAGTACGCTCCACCACACAACGTGTCCTCCCATGGGCATCATTGTAGCGGACTTCACTTGGGGTCCTGGGATTCCGCAGTGGGCTCAGCAACCAAGGACGGTTGGGATATGCAGAATCACCTAGGTCGGAGATACACAGACCAACTTTGCAATATAACTGTGGCAGAGGACAGCATGTCACACACACAGTACGCTACTTGACTCTGCGTACTCACCCACAATCCATGCATGCTCCGGAAGCAGATTATCCATCAGCTGTGGCACAATGCTGTTACGCATGATGTACGAGTCATGGGCCGAGCCAGGGAATTTGGCACAGACGTGTGAGATGATCATATCGGCCTCGCACATCACTTGCACATTGATGGAATGGAAATGTTTCCTATTCCTGTAGATGTGCTCCCGTGCCTGTGGTGGAACCAGGCCAACATGTGTGCAGTCAATGGCACCAACAACATTAGGGATGTGGCCAAGGGCATATAAATCAGCCTTCACATCCGCCAATTCATGCCTCCTGGGGAAATGGATGTATCTGTCCTTGTAGGTCATCATAGTGGACAGGACATCACGTAGCACCATGCTGAACATAGGTTGCGACATCCCACCAGCGCTGGACACCATGTACTGGAATGATCCAGTAGCAAAAAAATGCAGGGCCGCCATCACCTTAGACGTTGGTGTGAATGCAGTCGGTTATGTCCTGCGAGGCCGCAGGTGGGGCTCCAACATAGCACATAGGTCTTGTAGGGTGGGTCGATCCAGACGGAATTTCCGTATGACCTCCTCATCCTCCATGTCTGCCAGCACTGTGAAGGGGCAATGCACATTTGGTCTCCTCCTAGGTGAGATGAAAGGGGACACATGTCAATGCAATACACCATGAGATGTGTCCGACATCTTACGTTTTGACTGACACAACGCCAACAATGACTGTCATCACAGTTCAGATTACAGCCCAACCTACATGTAGGGACACCTTCAGCTTCACTAGTCGTACACTTGTCCACTTTTCACACAGCGAGTACCTCCAAAACAATATCTGACTATGTGAATGCCCAAAGGTATATGGCCACATCTTGCATGAGCAGCCCTGAGAGTAGTTCATACAGCATATGTGTGAAACAGCAACACTACTGTCTCCTACCTAGCTGCTGTACCTGCCACGCCAACTTGCGTAAGTCGAACAGGGCACACATCAACAACACAATGAGCACAGTCTGTGCGTAAACCACAAGTATGTGCATGAGCCAACCAAAGTAGACAGTGAAATATGCACATTGTGTAGTCAGACATTCCTCACTGTGAGTTGCTCAGCCCTATCACACATTGACATGTTTACCCATTGGGGAGTCCATCACAACACTTCTGTGTACATGCCCAGCAATATCACAAGTGACATGTGAGGGAGTACATGCCAATGTTTTCAATCATATACACCAACATGGCATGTGTAGTCAGCAGTGGGGTAAATGTTACATTGGCATTGTGTGCACAATCTTGTGCCATGATTCATGTGTCTACTGTGCACTGTTGCGAACTGGCCATTGGCCATTCACACAGCATGATGTGCCCATAGGTGCTGTCAAGGTGCTCCGCCACACAAATCAGGGTCACTGGCTCCAATGTATAGCAGCCATATCAAGGTAGTGACCGCCTGGCCCCTGCGGTGTGTCACCGCCAATGCCCAAGCCCTTACAGCCAATGGGAACCGCAATCGTGGTAGCCTAATGCAATTTTGAAAATCGTGGTAGGCGTGCTCCGCCACCGCATAGCCGGTCATTGGATGCAATTGAAAGATGCACGACCGCGGTAGCGACCGCCTGGCCCCTGCGGTGTGTCACTGCCAATGCCAAAGCCACACTCGCGGTAGTGATACACATATGTGAATGGTCAAATGGCGGTTAGCATGCTCCGCCACCCCAATCACGGTCACTGGCTCAGATGTATAGCAGCCATATCGCGGTGGCGACCGCCTGGCACCTACGGTGTGTCACTTTCAATGCCCAAGCCCTTACAGCCAATGGGAACCGCAATTGCGGTAGCCTAATGCAATCTTGAAAACCGCAGTAGGCGTGCTCCGCTACCGCGGGGCCGGTCATTGGATGCAATTGAAAGATGACCGACCGCGGTAGCGACCGCCTGGCCCCTGCGGTGTATCACCGCCAATGCCCAAGCCCTTACAGCCAATGGGAACCGCAATCGCGGTAGCCTAACGCAATTTTGAAAACTGCGGTAGGCGTGCTCCGCTACCGTGGGGCCGGTCATTGGATGCAATTGAAAGATGCACGACCGCGGTAGCGACCGCTTGGCCGCTGCTGTGTCTCACCACCAATGCCCAAGCCCTTACAGCCAATGGGAACCGCAATCGCGGTAGCCTAATGCAATTTTGAAAATCGCGGTAGGCGTGCTCCTCCACCGCGGAGCCGGTCATTGGATGCATTTGAAAAAAGGGGACCTGGAACACCAATTGCAGCAGCTTAGAACCACTGAAACTATCCCAGGGGGCTATATATGTGTGGGAGAGAGCCTCACATTTCCACTGCTTCCAGACTCTGCTGCTGGACACCCCTCACCACCAACTGCTGCTGCTCCTGTCTCCAGACACTGCTGCCTGACACCCCTCACCACCAACTGCTGCTGCTCCTGTCTCCAGACACTGCTGCCTGACACCCCTCACCACCAACTGCTGCCGCTCCTGTCTCCAGACACTGCTGGCTGACACCACTCACCACCAACTGCTGCTGCTTCTGTCTCCTGGACCCAGTGATGGCGAGGACTGACAAGATCAGGGCCCGTCCCTTCACCACCGAGGAGCTGGAGGTCCTGGTGGACGAGGTGCTCACACAGTATGGGAGGCTATATGGTGCTCCAGATGTCATGGTAAGTGTTTCAGAGTGGAAGTAGGGGAGTGCAGGGAGTGCACACATGAAGTTGATCTGCTGCAGTACGTGCCTGAGCATGTGGGGTTGTGTCATACACTGCCTAGCAGGCTGAATCCAGGGGAAAGGGGTGGGTAGCCTATCTTCCACGTTTCCCTGGCTGCACATCAGAATTTGAGGGACATGCATTGTGTTTTCTGCCATACAGTGACACAGCAAGTTGGTTAAGCGGGAGTCAGGACAGAAATTGCCTGTGTGAATGGATGTGTGGTTCCATGAGGTTCTTCACAGGCTCATCTGTGACATTACCAAGGGTATACGTCCAGAGGGTACTGATGGAAGTGTGTCTGACTCATAATTGCCACCATGTATAGGTCAGCACTATGCACAGGACTTAAATGCCAGAGGGTGACAGTCTTGGTGGTAGTTCACCTATGACACCGCAGATTGTTCTACTTTTGTACAGAGCCCCTTCCATTTTCATCAGCATGTGTACTGACTCGCATGTGTAGGCACTGTTTACGCTCTCATTTTGTCCCTGCATGTGACATTTCTGATGCCCCACGTTGGACCTCAGTGTGAGCCCACCTGTCCTGCACAGTCACTGCCCAATCTGACAAGGACACATCACTGAATGTACAGAGTGAAACATATGGGTTGTCTGCTAGACTATCCATCAAAGAGCTATCTCAGCCCTGTAGATTGCACACGACAGACCTTGTGAGAAGGGTGTGAGATTGTAAGATCATGTCCCTAAATGTGACCTCCATGACACAGTGACCATACACAGGGCAAGGACATTGAGAGCTGAGGAGTGTTGGACACAGTGAGTCTGCCCCAAAACATATTTTCCAATGTAATGTATGTCTTGCTCACCCACAAACTGGATAGCAGATGTGGGCCCCCTACACATAGCTTTCTGTGCTGGCATCCTGCATGTGTATGAGATGGGCAGGTACTGTGTCCACCCTCATACCTGCATGCATTGTTGTATGTTTCTCCTATGCTTATGTACTATGTGAGATGCTGTATTGTCTCTGCTAGACAAATCTGTGAAGTAGTGCTGAGTTGGTATCATGCTCCTATACTGAGAGACAGTGGTACATAACCCATTGTCACTGACATTTCCCCCTCTTGTCTCCCATGCCTGCAGCTCAAAGTCCACCAGCATAAGGCCATGTGTGGGGCCATTGCACGCAAGGTGCGGGCTCTGGATGTCTCCAACCGACGGCGCACACACAGTCACAAGAGGTGGGATGACATCTGCCGGCTGAGCAAAAACGTGGCAGAGATGGGGCTGCTCCCTCAGACTGGAAGGTTGGCGTGCAGGAGCATGACACCACTAATGGCCCGCATCTTAGCTGTGACACATAGCCTGAGCTGGATGCACGTTTGAGGGAGCATCAGCAGCAAGCTGGGGGTGAGTATTCTGGGAAGGGTGACTTTGGTTGTGAGTGACTGCATGTATTCCAAGCCTGAGCCAGTGCTGAGCTCTGTGATGTTGCTAGTGTGATGCAATGGCTTGTAAGTGGCCTCTGTGTTGGGTGCAGCTGTCATGCATTTTCCCTACCTGTACTTTCTCATGTCATTGAAGTAATGGCCCTTGACATTGCATTCTGAGTTGTGGCCTTCTGGCATCGTCTGCATTGGGGAAATCAGGGACATCCCAGGGAAGGGAACGGCAGTGTGCCTCATCTGAGTGTGCTTACATCAATGTGTGCATTGCCTGACATCAGAATTGTGAGGACTACACATCTGACACCGATGTGCAACTGCAGTTGTGCCCCAAAGTACGACATGGTGGATGGCATGACCTCATGGCCATTGTGGACTGATATTTAGGAGTCGGTATCTGTGTTGTCCCCTTCTGCTGCCTCCAGATGTGACTGTGGCAACATGTTAGGAGGTACATCTTTTCCCCCCTCAGGGCCCTAGGTATGCTCAGAGGGATCTGTATGTCTGGTTACACGGAGCCACGGGCAGTCTATTTGGCTGTGTGGTCATCACATGGGTCACTTATGCCAAGTTTGCATGATAACACGCAAAATTCGAGTTAGGAATTGAGGTTGCACAATGTTACTGCACAGGGTGTTGTGCAACATGGGGATATCATCATCTTGTTTAGTGCTTTGCTTGCATATGATGTATGTGTTAATGCCACTGAACTGACCCTACGTCTCTGTCTCTTGCAGCATCTACCATGGGCACAGAAGGACAGGGGACGGACACCAGTGGTGAGGCATTAAGCACGACTGCTACACATGAGCACACTGACACTGATGTGACCAGCGCCTCGGAGGGGGACAGGAGTCTGCTTGAGGAATCACAGCCAGAGACACCAACCTCAACGTCATCTGACGCCAACTGTGACACATCTATGTTGGCGGGCTTAGGAAGCGGGAACTCTGCCTCCTCTTCCACCACACATCCTCCAGTGCCCACCCTCCCAACTACTTCCACTAGTGCTGCACGTGCTCGCACCAGTAAGAAGGGAAGAGTGTACTTCACCCCAGGCACCGCTGCCCCTGTCTCCCCTTTTGCCCTCAGTGTTGAGGCTGTGGACCTTTTGCGCCAGCTGTGTGTGGGTCAGACAACTCTCCTCAAGGCCTTCCTAGACCATGACAAAAAGTTGGCACAGGTAGTTGCCTTCATGGAGGGCATTCATTCAGACGTGGGTGGGCTACACCGGACTGTCCAGTCTTTGTCCTCCACAGTGACGGCAGCCATTCAGCTGTCACAGTCTCAGAGTCCAGATCCAGTCCCTTTGGCCACCCCCCTGCCAGTGGCTATATCTGAAGATAATGACCACACACCACAGACCTCAGGCTCAAGACACAGCACACGCAGCACACAACAGCAGCAGCCCAAGCAGACCACAGCGCAGACACCATCCCCCCTAAATCCAAAGCCACCCCAGAGCGCAAAGGCAAAAGCCCTTCAGGTGACACTCAGGGGCATAAAGCCAAGAAGCAGGCCTCAGGCTCACATGCCTCAGAGGCATCCCCAGCCAAGGACTCTCCTGTCCCAAAAGCGTCTCGCAAAGAAAAGCAGTCAGTTCCCGTTCCTGCTGTGAAGCTGGTGCCTGCTAAAGGTCAACAGAAAAAGCCCGCTGAGGCAGATTCACCCACAACCTCTACTCCCATCCAGACCCCTGTGAAGCAGGGAAAGGAGGTCAGTGTAGGGGGCCCACCTGGTAAACAGGTGGTGGAGGGGAAAAGGCAAGGCCATGCCAAGCGTACCTCTGGATCCAGCAGGTCCCCAGAGGGAGGCCCACCGGCTGCACCTGATGCAGCTTTGGTGGGGAGTGTGCCTGTTGTGCCCGCCCCACTTACCACTCTGCCCAAGACAATAATTCCCTATCGACTACCCAAGAAGTGGAAGGGCACCCCTCCACATTCTCCCTCCCACACAGTGTCTCACGGCAGCATTACTCCACCTCCACGTGCCACCACACCACCCGGTCCAGCAAGCCCTCCGGCACCCAAAGTCACTGATGCCTCTACCTCAGCTGGTCCTCTCTCTCCCAGGTCCAGTCATCCAACTGGCCCCGACACTCAGCCAGCTCCCAGTCAGACTGACAGCCAAGTCTGAGCCAAAGTCCCCCTAACACACATGTCTCTCCCACAGTGGTGGCTGGACTGCCCATTGTTGTCCCCCTGACTGTGTTGCTGGCATGGCAGTGTACAGTCTCACCCATTCCCTGTGCAGGTTCTCATGCACACATGTGCCTACTTTTCACTTTGGACTGGCCACTGGCCTTGCTGTTCATTACTGTGTTTGCCCATTCCCTGTGCAGGATCTCATGTACCTACTCTGCATTTTGGACTGGCCACTGGCCTTGCTGTTCATTACTGTGTTTGCCCATTCCCTGTGCAGGATCTCATGTGCCTACTCTGCACTTTGGACTGGCCACTGGCCTTGCTGTTCATTACTGTGTTTGCCCATTTCCTGTGCAGGATCTCATGTGCCTACTCTGCACTTTGCACTGGCCACTGGCCTTGCTGTTCATTACTGTGTTTGCCCATTCCCTGTGCAGGATCTCATGTGCCTACTCTGCACTTTGGACTAGCCACTGGCCTTGCTGTTCATTACTGTGTTTGCCCATTCCCTGTGCAGGTTCTCATGTACCTACTCTGCATTTTAGACTGGCCACTGGCCTTGCTGTTCATTACTGTGTTCGCCCACAGTTCTCATGTACCTACTCTGCATTTTGGACTGGCCACTGGCCTTGCTGTTCATTACTGTGTTTCCCCAATCCCTGTGCAGGATCTCATGTGCCTACTCTGCACTTTGGACCTGCCACTGGCCTTGCTGTTCATTACTGAGTTTGTCCATTCCCTGTGCAGGTTCTCATGTACCTACTTTGCACTTTGTACTGGCCATTGGTCTTGCTCTTGTCTACTTTTGATGCCTATCTGTGTAATATGTGAATAAAGACAGTTACTCCAGTTGTCTGCTTTGTGAGTGTCCTTGCTAAATAAAGGGTTCTATGTGTGGCTATGCTTTGATGTGACACATGCTCTGTATGCCACTTTAACATTCCCAATGGCTGATTTCACTTTTTCAGGGTTTTGCAGAGGTGACAGGCACTTCAGTTCTTCTTGACTCTGAGGCTTGGGGGTGCAATGATGGTTGTTTGTGATGAACTACTGTTGTCATAATCAATCTATGGTGATGTTAGCTAAATTGTACACATGTCATGTTTGGATGCACTGCAAGCACAGAGTGGGATTCTATCCACAGGATTGCAGGCAGGCTGGCCAGGGTCCATCATGTCTGTGTGATCTTTCTTGATGTGTGAACAGCAGTGTTGGTGTATGGTCATCTTTTGATGGCCAGTCACACTAGTCACATGTGTAAATTACAATGTGTGCACTTGGGTGGTCATGAAGTGTGCAGTGTGAAGGGGTGACTTTGTCAGTAGTGTTGATGTGTGTGTGCCCCTGCGATGGCAACTGCACACGTGTCAACCTGGATTTGAGTGCCTGTTGGTTGGATTGGTCAGCCCTGTGCTTGTGATTGTGTGCACATGTGGGAGTTGTAGGTTGTGCACTGTGCAGTGTGTTGGTGTGTCCTTGCACTTCTGGGGGACACCTACTTGTTGTTGTTGCCAATTGTGAGTATGCAGAGTGTGTGACTGGCAAGTCAGTATTGTGTTTTGTTGATCAGCCATGTGTCTTGATACTGTTTGTGCTCTCTGTGCAGACCTGCTCAGCCACACTGACATTGTGGGTGTGTTTTCTCATGCATTGCTGTCACTTGAGCAATGTTTTGCTGCAGTATGGCATGTGGGATGTTGAGTTTTACCATCCCTATCTGTGCTTATGTTAACTACCCATTGTGAGTGAGCACTCCATCTATTTGTGTATGGTGCACTCCTGTCATGTCCACTACTGACGTACACACCACTTCACTCTCATGTCAGCTATCCCCTTGGATTGCCAGTGTGTGTCCCTCCACTTCATTTATTACACTATGCTTTGTGGTGCTGATCTGTGCACAGGACCAATGTGGCACTCAGGACAGTTTCCCAATTGGTCTTGTACTGGTTTGCAGTCATGGTTGATGATGTGCATTGCAACTGTTTGTGCTACACAGTCCTCTGGTCATGTTGTTTGCACCTGGGTGTCCCAGACTTGTGCATCTGTGGGTGATGGGTAAGCTGTATGTGTGTTTGCTGTGGTACTGCTACCCTTCCTGTGTGAGGTTGTCTGTGTGCTGTGGTGATTTGTGTTGTGGGGGTTCATGTTGTGGCACTCAGATATGTGTGCTACTGGTTTGGTTGGTGTGCACATACTGCTTGTTGTGCATGCAGTGCTGTGAGTCTATGTTGCCTTGTAATTGCCTGGTGTGCAGCCCCTGATGTGAAGCTGTGTTTGGAATGTAAGGGATTGGCATGTGAATCTGTTGTGTGTTTGCTGTGGATGTGTGCATTGTTTGGCCTGTCTTGTCTATTTCAGCTGACCGATGCTCTGTGTGTGATGTTCTCTTTGCATGTCATTGTGTGTGAGTTGTTTGTGCATTGTAATACATTCAGATGTGTGTTGCAAGTGTAGTGTGCATTACTTGTGTGTCTGTCACATGCACTTAGGAGTATTCTTGTTCCTGAGCTTGTTTTGAGTGCACCTTGGTGGTTTCTCCTCTCATATTTGACCTGTCACTTGTCAGTATTGTGCATGTGCAACACTATTACACCATGTTGAGTTGATGGGTGGTGTGGTATGTCTGTTTGTGTTTTCTTATTGGACCATTGCTCCCAGTTTGTGTCCATGATTATTTTGGGATGATGCACTTCTTGTCTGTGTTGGGGTATGGTGTCTGTGCATTGCTCCTGAGTGATGGTGTTGTGTACTCCTGTTCTGTCTGTGATCCCATTGCCTTTCCACTGTTTGTCTGCACATGTCTGGGCTTGTTGTACTTCTGTGTCTGTTGTTTGTGAAGTTTGTGTTTGGCAATTGTATTTGTGCCAGCATTGCTTCAGGCATCCCTAAGTGTGTGTGATGTTTGTGTATGCACCCCAGGGAGTGTGATTCTTTGTCAGTGTATTCACAGGACATTATTTGCACCATTCTGTGTCTTTGACACTAGTGTTGGGTGGTGCAGGTGTGAGGTGGGTGGAGGAGGGGTATGTGTGAAGGGTCCAAGTTGTGGTTGACAGTCATGGAGTGGGTCACTGGGCCCTGTGTGTTGTGCTGATGACATACACATGTCAAGTAAGTAGGTACAGATGTGTGGCTGATCACTATTTGACTTCAGACACTTCCTATCATCCCTGTGCCTATGCATGGCTTGCATTGCTGTATCCCTGAGTTGTTGCACAGAGATCACTGTGGTTTGATTTCACTCACTGTGCCAGCCATGTGTTATTGGTTGGCCTAAGGGTGTTGTGATCTGTTCCTTCTATTGCATGTGATGTGCATATGCTTTGTGGCTAGCTCCTTGTGTTCCCATCACTGTCCACCTCACTTTTGTCTTGCCCATTTCTTGTCCTCCATTGCTGCTGCCATCTGGTTTGTGTATGTGGCTGTGTGTCAGTGTGGGGTGTGTCTGGGTGGCTTGACAGGCATTGTGTACAGTTAGGGTGTTGTTCATATTCAGTGTGAGTGTTCATTTTGTGATTGGACTCAGTTTGCTTAACATGTTTGGAGTGTGGGTGTTGTGAGGAGGGTTGCCCTGGCCCTGTGCTTCTGTGCTGTGTGTTCCTCTTCAGCCCCACCTGCTGGGGCTGTCTCCCTGGTTGTTTGGTGTGTGTGGTGCAGGGTCTGGTGTCACCTGGCTGGTTATTGTGCAGGGGGGTGTACAGGAGGAGCACACAGCATGTCCCCTAATGTGTGTGGGGGGCCTAGTGTGTGGAGGGTGGAGGTGTGGCCCTATGATCTTTGTGGACTGCCCATGCCTGGCGCTGGCCCTGCCTACTCCATTGTGCGCATGTTTTCCCGTGTCTGCACCGCTGCGGTGACGTGACCGGGACATTGCTGTGATTTTGCGGTTGATGGGTGGCACGGATGTGGAGGGGTGATTTAGTGACAGATAGGACAAGTGTGGGTACACTTGGGGATGTGTTCCTGTCCACACCAGAGTGTCTTATGTGGACAGGAACCGTATGTCAGCCCAGGAGTTGTGTGTTGTGTTTGTGTGTGGAGTTGTGTGATTGCGTACCTGCGGCGTTGTCTGCGACGGGCCATTATTTGCTGGTGGTGGAGCAGGTACAGCATCGGAAAGGCGTGTAGAGCTGGATCCTTTGCGGTCGGGACCGGGTGGAGGGGACCGGGAGTCTGGTTTCGCGCTCCGCTGTCGTGCTTCCGCCGTCTCTGGTTGGGTGGTTTCTCTGCTGCGGTGTGACTGGCTGTATGGGGCATCCTGATTTGTACGGCGGTCGGGACGTCATTCCGCATGGCGGTGGTCTCTATTGGCTCCCACCGCTGCAGTGGCAGGCTCATTTTGATGGCGGTTCACATCGCACCGCGGCGGACGGGAAATGGGCTATGTTTGCCCATTGTAATATGGCGGGCGTGAGGACCACTGCTGACGTGCGGAAAATGGCATTTTCCGCCACCGCCAGCACCGCTGTGGTGCCTCCGCCCGCCATCCTAATAGGCCCCTAAGTTTGAGACCATGCTCACTTCATCAAGGATTAAAAGTTTCCTTTTCTTCAGTACTCTTGAGACTTCAAAACAAGCTTCTCCAGAAATCTTATGATACTCTAATTTATTATCATGTTCAACAGGTAGCATAACTAATCGATGTAAAGCAATCCCTTTAATGTTGTGTGCTGCTAATCCAGTTGGAGCTGTTACAACACAAGATAACTGTGATTCTGTAGTTTTGTGTACATAACTGGTCAAAACTTTAATGAAGAATCTTTTTTCCTGTTCCAGCTTGACCACTGATGTACAATAGAATAGGTTTAAATGATGAACTTTGGCATTCTTTTTTTTCGTGCAGCAAACCATGTTGTATCTGTTGTTTGACTTGTAGATATATTTGTTTTTGTTCAATATTGGAGTCCAACTGAATAATATCCTGCTGTGCTTGTTGCATTGAAGTTTCTACTTCATTCATGGCTTTTGCTGCTTCATTCTCAATAATTGGTTGTCCCAGTGGATCTTGACTCAGTGGACCAGAGCTTTGACTGCCTTGTGAACTTTCTCTAGCTATTTCAGCTGCAATAGTACTTTCTTGTTTAATCTCATCATTTAAGATTTGTAGATATGTTGGGAAAATTGTGCACTGAATGCTATCTTTAGTTGCATTAAAAGAATCTTCATAGCAGTCAAAATCCACAAGTAATTCCGTTTCAATACGCCAAGGCTTGAACAGTTGCAGAAGTGCTAAATAGAAAAATGCCCTCTTATCTGGACTTTCGCAACTGAGTTTTCTGTGGTTAATAAGATTTCCTTCGGCATACTTCACTAAACATCTGTTACATTCAATTACTGCACATTTTTCTTCTTTTATATTTTCTGTAACTTTTCTATTAAAGCTGTAATGTTGAAGTATTTCATACAGACATAGATTTTCGAGATGTAGACTCCTTTTGGGATAGTATGTATCCAACATATTAGTTTTAACAATATCTGACATTTCTGGTTGATTCTGTGCTAAGTATTCGATTTCTTGTAAAGATTTCAATACTCTATTTTGTGTGGAGGCAAGACCTAAACTTACCCAAATGATTCCTCTTGACTTTGAATATAAACTGGCTGAGCTCAAGCGATCCGAACATTCACAGGATCCAATCTCAAGATGGGAAAGCATTTTCAAGCTGAAGCTGTACAATTTCTTGCAAATACTCTTCTATGCTGAAATTTCTTCCCACATTTCTTTCATCTCATCTACAGCAATTAAATTATCTGCAACATACTGGATATCCATGTTTGCATTCCACATTTTCAATGTAACTGGATTGTAGTCATTAATGTACTTTGAAGCTTCTGTTCTTTTTAAGTTGTATGTATTCTTCAGGGATTTCCAAGTGGTTGTATGCCTTGCTGCTGACAAAAAACAATTTACTCTTCCTTTAGAAATTATAGGACGTGGGAATCCAAAACAACATTTTGTATAAAATTTCCATTTACACTTGTATTTTCATTGGCAGTATTCCCCACATCGATGAATTTGAAACCGTAAAACTTGTCTCACGCTCCTTTCTTGTCCATCTCTTGGAATGGCACACATAACATACTGGTCAATGAAAGACAAAACAGTTTCATCGGTATCAGTTCCAAATTTTGGTGCATTCTTTATCCATAATAGCATGTGTATATGAGGAGCACCTCTGGCTTGGTAGTCCTTTCTCCAAAAGAAATATGTTACCTCTCCAAGAGGTTGATTATTTTTATTGCATATAAATGACATTATAGCTTGAAACCTATGATGAAAATATCTGCACACATTTACAGGATCCAAGGAACACAGTTCTCCAGCTGTCTTCAATTCAATGTTTTTAACATTTGAATTTGCTTCTTGTAGAAATTCAAGCAAATCTTCCCACGCATATTCAACACAGCTAAGTGTTACAAACCATCTAGGAGTACCTAAGTTTCTTAACATGCATTTAAGTTCTCCATGACGACGATATCAATACTCATTGGTACCATGTTGACACACCATCAACTTAATTAACTAAGATTCTAAATTTTCATCTCTGTGTTCAACTTTGTCCATGAACTAGTTTGCAGAAACATGTTGAAAATGAAGTCCTGTTTTTAATATGTGATTCACTGGATACGAAAGTGCAGACAAATCAATTTCAAACAGAAGATGAAATATATATAGAATGTACTGCCAAAATCTTGCATATTCACAAAATATTCTTGTTGATCGGTATTCTGAAGCTGGAATCTGTCCATCTCGCTCATCAAAACGTCCACCTTCTTCAGTGGGGAAGAGCTGAGGAAAACAATGAGCTTCTCAACTTTTTTCCCATACACTTATGAGACTTCCCTTAGCTTTTGTCATTTGAAATAATTCAATACTGTTCCCAATTATTTCTTTTGAATGCAGAGGATGTTTTGTATAATGTTCATAAATCTTTTCAGTTCTGCACTTGTCCACTTTTTCAATTTATCCAGCTGAAATTACTGTTTCATCTTGTAAGCATATTACATTTGCATCAACATTTACATTCTTATAATAAATGTTATTCTGTCTCAGATATATTGTAGCCTTTTGAAGTTTACTAACATCTACAAACTCTTGCCAGATTTTTTGACTCTTTGTTGGTACACCATTTACTAGAATAACTACTGGCTCACTTTCTTCTCTGTCTACACCAACAGTTTCAATGTTTTTCTTAAAACCTAAAGGTAAGTAGACAACTCTTCCTTTCAGACCTTTTTATAAATCTGTTGGTGGCAGCTTATCTGTTTTAGGCTCCATACGAACTATGGCCTGAAATGGGTGTACAGATTGAATAAGAATGGACCCAAATGCATTCAAATCTGCCATTTGCTGAGCAATAGCTACCAACTCTAAGGGGCCTATTCTGATGTCGTTAGGAAGGCCTCCAGATAGGTTCCAGAATGTGAAAATCCGATTCGGAGACTATGTTTCCGACCAAATCATCCCCCATTCCGATTGACCAAGTACGATGCGAAGATCTCGTTCGCTTTGACTGAATCATTTCCGAAGCCAATCCTGTCCGTTGACACGTTCTCAGCCGAATCGTGCTGCGCAAAGGAGCCGGATTCTGAACGAGCGAGTATGATGCATGATTCGGACAGTCGTATCGACTCAGTCTCAGCGAGACGAAACAGTTGTTGGAATCGGACTTTGGGGAGCTGTAGCAGGCCCCCCTTCACCCCGGGCCCTCTGAATCGGTCATGGGGGTTCCCATGGGTCCCCCTGATCCAAGCATGCACAGTGTGGCGGGCTGCATGGGGTGCCCGCCATAGGGTGTACACTTTTCCCCACCCACCCCTTTTTGTTAAGGGAACCTGTGTACGTGTTCGGTACACAGGCTCCCATAGAGTTCAATGGGAGCCCGACGAACTCAGTCCGTCAGCATACGGATGTATCGTACTCATTCAGTCAGACTCTCACTTTTTAAATATAAATCAACATTCCTAGTTTGACTTCTATAGTGAGTACGACGACAACAAATACAAACAATGGGGCTCATTACGATGGCGGACGGAAAAGCATTCCGACAGCCGTGCTAGCGGGAAAGTTCCGCCTGCAGATACCGCGGTAAAAAACCGCCGGCCAGATTAGGATGCACCGCCAGAAGCACCCTACCGCGGCGGTCGTATTCCAGGATTCAGTGGCGGAAAAGCTGAAAATCCGTCCGCAGTGGTCGGATTTGCTGCGGTAAGGCCAAAGACCGCCGTTTCCCCAGCGGACAGGAACACATGGAGCTATCCGCAGTATTGCCACCGCCATCCTCGATTGGCCGGATTCTCCGCAGCGGTGTGGTGGGCTTTTTGTGGCATCGTAATACAAACGGCGGTCGTAACTGCATTCCGCATGGCGGTCCCTCCCGTTTGGCTCTGTCCGCCACCGCTGCGGAAGGGGATTCCTGGCGGTTCCCAAAACACCGCGGCGGACGGGAAATGGGCTATCTTTGCCCATTGTAATACGGCGGACGCAAAGACCGCCGATGGAGTGCGGAAAAGGCCATTTTCTGCCAGCACCGTGGATGTGCTTCCGCCCGCCATCGTAATCAGCCCCAAAGTTTGGTTTTTCAGATAAAACTATGTTAAACTCTGTCATTTCTTCCTCAAAATCAACAATAGTAATCTCTTTCCCCTGTTCTTCAACATCTACATTTATCAAACTCTCACTTTCTCTACACTCATCTTCTGATCCAAAAAAACAAAACTGTGTATCATAACAAACTTTCTCTATATCTGATATAGAACCGTGCAAAAGAGCTGTGTTCATTTCACTTAAACATAATGCAGGAGTTTTTCCATAGTAGAGTCTCCTTACCAACTTCTGCATTTCAGAGTGGTGTACAGCTAACATTCTCAAATGATGAAAAGTACTTTGGCAGTCTTTTCTTGAAAGACAATCAAGGAAATGACCTTGCAACTTAGCATATTTTCTTATTTTACATGGATCTAGTCCTTGTAACATCTTAATCTTCTGTTTAATACTTTTTTTGGTATATTTTTGTTAAAAAATGTGTAATATGTCAATAGACTCCTGTAGAATACTGCAAATACTGCTACAATCCCACTTAAATACAGGAGCTTGTGTATGCCTCCCTTGAACTTCTTCAGCTATTACTTCTTGTACATTCCTAGGAATAACTTTTTCCTTTGGAATCAGAGAACCATCTTTCATCTCATAGCATTGACCACTAGTACAACTGCAGTTCTGCTGAAAATAACTTTCTTCATTAAAGAAGAAAGACCAGTGAAAGTTTTACAAAAGTTAATTCTATTAACTAGTCTTTTTCTTTTGCTTTTCTCCTTCTTTAACAGCATTGTTTTATTCAATGTTTTCATTCTGTTGCATCTGAAGATGGTACCTTGAAAACCTGGTCGGTTTGGCTACTAGTGGAGAAATCTCTCAGCTCTGTCATTCGGGCACACAGCCTGTCATGTCTTCTGTATGAAGGAATTGTGGAGCCTCTCACATAGCCTGTTCAATACCCAGGTGCCGGGTTTTATGAGCAGAAAGGAATACATACACTTTCTTTAACAGAAATTTAGAGAGCATGCGCTGTGAACCACAGGTATTCAAATATATGTATGTTTTTTTAATGTATCATGTCATTAGCAAAAGGCACAGACTGATGCATGCATGCTTAGAGAAACATGGTAAGAGTTATAACAGTGACATGGAAAAGGTTGCTGTTTTAAAGTTGGCTAGGCCCAAGCTTCTGAGCGGTTGGTGAACAGGATTAGAGACTAGACTACTTCCTATAATTGTGGAAAGATACACTTGAAGTAGGCTGTATAAGTTTAGGTGTCTGCTTCCAATGAGAATTGCAGTCTGTCAAGTTTAAAGGTCTGTTTGCTCTTGTGAGTGACGTATGTGTCTAGTTCTACATCTATTGTCTCATGTGTTATGACTTACTCAGCTACAGACGTCTTTTGATTCCTTCCTCTCATCCCTTCAAAATGCTAACAGTACGGATTGCGGGACACAGCTAGGTTTTCTGGGGCAAAAGGTATGCTGAACACAGAGGTATTGACAAAGACCTAGGTTTGCAATATGTGGATATTAAATGATGTGCACAGAGAGGATTAAAATGGCACCAATTGATGCCTTTGGTTAAAACCTTTTTGCATCTCCAACCCCCTGACCTTATGATTGTGCACAATGACCTAGGCACATTGACTGGGGTAGGGCGGAAATCCTAATGAAGGATACCTTTTCACAACTGATGTCACTTTTCCCTCACACTGTCTTTGTATACTCTAATATATGCCAAAGACAGAAAAGGAAGTGGTCAAATCAATTCTGTCCACAGATTGAGAAAGCTAGGAAGAATGTCAATAAAGCTGTTTCTGCTTACCTCAGAGACCATAGGATGGGCTCCATCTATAACAACAATATACGCTTTCACATGCACAACATCTACAGAAGTGATGGAGTTCACTTCACAGATGAAGGGAACAGAGTCTTTCTCAACAACCTTAAGCTGTGCATCTGCACTTACATGTAGCTGCAACAAAGTCATAATAAACACAACAGCTCTTCTTAGAGCCACCCTATAACCCAACAATGAAACGTATATATTTTTTAACAGATATATTATTTTTGATTTTTTTTCGGATTTGCGAACCCATCTCGAATTTGCAAAACAAAAGCACAAATTCAATGTACTACAACACATATTACCTTTTAACTTTAACTTTTAATTTACATTTGAAATATTATATCAAACTCTCGCAATTTTAATCTGATTATGAAGTTTAATCTCAGTACATTTATAAAAAAGTTCACAACTATAACACTACCTTCTAAATTAGTTAGTATTTATTTTATTTATTTATTTTATTTATAAAGTTTTATATAGCGTGAACCAGACCCCAGAGGGTATCAGAGCGCTTTGCATTTAGGATCGTTGCGTTACAGGTTACATCAGTTACAAGAGCATAGTAAGGTACAGTAAACAAAAACAAGGTTACGAGAATTCATAGGAGGGAGGGGAGGAAGGAGCCATAGCAGGGAGACGAGGAGGAACTGTGTCCAATGTCCGGCTGGGTAGGTGACGGTCGAGGGGGAAACCAGGGCCAATCTCCTCTATAGCTGTCTAGCAGCTCCACCGGGCATCAGCCATGTTGCTCAAGTCTCGGCGTTCAGGAAAACAGTTTTGATTTGATATGTTTGAAAAGTTTTATATAGCGCTGGCTAGACCCGGAGGTATCAGAGCGCTTTACCAGGGGATCGTTGCGTTACAAGTTAGATCGGTTACAAGAGCATAGTAAGGTACAGTAAACAAAAACAATGTTGCGAGAAATCGTAGGAGGGAGGGGAGGAAGGAGCCATAGCAAGGAGACAAGGAAGAACTGTGCCCAATGTCCGGCTGGGTAGGTGACGGTCGAGGGGGAAACCAGGGCTGATCTCCTCTATAGCTGTCTAGCAGCTCCACCGGGCATCAGCCATGTTGCTCAGGTCTCAGCATTCAGGAAAAACAGTTTAGAATAGATACATTGGCTACAGTCGAGTAGCGGAAGAACATGTCCCCACTAGAGGGCAGAGGTAAGAGAAAAGGGGGGGAGTAAAAAACACTCCAGGGAAGGAGCTGGGGGCTGCCATTTAGGCTGCTGAGGAAACGAAGGCAGCCTAAATTTAATTGTATTTAAATATTTATTTAAGATGGAACCCCGAATCCACTGCAACGTTACACGGGTGGGGTGCGCTGAGCACCGCAATAGAGTCGCGACACCTCTCACAAGAGAAAAAAATAATACCCCCCAGTTCCATACAGCCATTTCGGCCCGGAGACCCCTTCCCCCGGGGCCACAGAATTTCATTATTTTTAAAATAATTTTAAGGATGGGGCCATGCGGCCCCTTCCCAAGGCCAATTACGGCCCGGGTACCTCATTCCCTGGAGCATGGCCATCATTAAAAGGACCCTGGGGGGAGCTTGAAGCCCCCGCAGTCCCAGCCAGCTCCCGCCTCCTGTGAGGGCCGGAAATGCTTTTTGCCACCAGGGAGCTGCTGACATGCAGCTTCCTGGAGGCAAAAAGCAAAGTGCTCTACTGCACCCCGGGACTTTGCTGGAGCTGGTCCTTGGGGGTGGTGATCCCCAGGGCCATGGAGGACTCCACAAGGGGGGCCGCTAGGCCCCTCTCCCATATTAAGGCTATCCCCAGGGAGTTGGTGGTCCCTGGGGCCGGGGGGCCACAACAAACCCCCACATTTAAATAATTGGTGCCCTAGGGAGGTGGTGGTTGCTGGGGCAGTGTAGGGGGGCTCGAGTCCCCCCATACTTAATTTTTAAATGAAAGCCCCAGGGAGGTGTCGGTCCCCGGGGCAGCAATGGGAGGGGCAGGAGCCCCCCCCACACATTTTTTATTTTAAAACAGCCCCGGGGAGGTGACTGTCCCCGGGGCTGTGGGGGGCCCGCGAGGCCCCCACATATCATTAGCATAGCCCTGGGTAGGTGGTGGTCCCCGGGACTGTGGGTGCCCCCGCATCATGAATAACCACTGCCCCCAGGACCTGGCCCACTCGGGGGCTTCAAGAAAACGAAGCGCGGGAGACCACGCTTCATTTTATTTTTACATTTTCAGCGGGATTCGCAGACCCTACGCAATTCCCGCTGAATTTAAAAAAAAAATCTTTTTGGGGCCCTCGGGGTCCTGGTGGGACCCCCTGAGCAGGCCTAGGAGGTCAGGGTGTTTCTACCCTGCCCCCTTTTCACATTTTATTACCTTTTTCATTGTGACTTGGTTCAACTAAGTCACAAGATGGCTGCAAAAACACTTCCTGGTTGCAACTGTTGGCAGCCAATCAGATTGCAAGGCTCGTGATCGGGAGGGTTTGTGGATCATTCGCGTCCATATATAGATATCTGTAAATATTTAATTTTCTCAAAAACTACTGAACGGATTTACACCATTTAACAAAAATTTCACTTTCTCAACTAAGAGCTACCTTTTTGCCAAATTTCGTGTAATTCCATTTAGCAGTTCGGGCAGTAGCCTAGTCTAAAGTTTCCAATGGAAATTAACATATAGAAAATGTGTTTTGGGACCCCTTTTTTCTAGGCCCCGCTTGACGAATCACACTGAAACTTCCAAGATAGGAGCTGACCGAAGCTCCCCATTAGTTTTGAAAATTTTGCGAAGATTTGTCAAACGGTGCAAATCAAAAAATGCTTTTCCTATGGAAACTAGGTCTTAACTATACCTACCTACTGGCGACCACCAGTAGGTAATATATATATAGTGTTAGACCTGGCATCCTTGGCGTGATTTCCCCAAACTTGTTGCCTTTTGACCTCCTGTTTTTTCTGACTTCGTTTTTGCTGTTTGTAGATGCTTGTTTCCGGTCCAGGGAAGACCTGGCTTGGCAGTTCGGGCTGGACTGTTCCCACAAGGAACAGGGTCAAGACTGATTTGCATATGGCTGGGTCCAAACTGGGGTGGTGTGGTGAGCAAAAGAATGATGGATTTAACCCAGATCCTTGTGACTGGGGGTGAATGTTTGCATTGTCCAGCATTCCGTCCATCAATTGTTTCTTTTGCATATGTCGCCCTAAGTGGGAAGGGTATGCCCAGACGTGGGTCCCGTGCTCACTACACCACTGGATTCAAGCTAGCCTGGCTGAGGAAGGGTGATGCCCTGAAACCGGTCCCAGGATGCTTGTTTCCGGTCCAGGGAAGACCTGGCTTGGCAGTTCGGGCTGGACTGTTCCCACAAGGAACAGGGTCAAGACTGATTTGCATATGGCTGGGTCCAAACTGGGGTGGTGTGGTGAGCAAAAGAATGATGGATTTAACCCAGATCCTTGTGACTGGGGGTGAATGTTTGCATTGTCCAGCATTCCGTCCATCAATTGTTTCTTTTGCATATGTCGCCCTAAGTGGGAAGGGTATGCCCAGACGTGGGTCCCGTGCTCACTACACCACTGGATTCAAGCTAGCCTGGCTGAGGAAGGGTGATGCCCTGAAACCGGTCCCAGGATGCTTGTTTACGGTCCAGGGAAGACCTGGCTTGGCAGTTCGGGCTGGACTGTTCCCACAAGGAACAGGGTCGTGACTGATTTGCATATGGCTGGGTCCAAACTGGGGTGGTGTGGTGAGCAAAAGAATGATGGATTTAATCCAGATCCTTGTGACTGGGGGTGAATGTTTGCATTGTCCAGCATTCCGTCCATCAATTGTTTCTTTTGCATATGTCGCCCTAAGTGGGAAGGGTATGCCCAGACGTGGGTCCCGTGCTCACTACACCACTGGATTCAAGCTAGCCTGGCTGAGGAAGGGTGATGCCCTGAAACCGGTCCCAGGATGCTTGTTTCCGGTCCAGGGAAGACCTGGCTTGGCAGTTCGGGCTGGACTGTTCCCACAAGGAACAGGGTCAAGACTGATTTGCATATGGCTGGGTCCAAACTGGGGTGGTGTGGTGAGCAAAAGAATGATGGATTTAACCCAGATCCTTGTGACTGGGGGTGAATGTTTGCATTGTCCAGCATTCCGTCCATCAATTGTTTCTTTTGCATATGTCGCCCTAAGTGGGAAGGGTATGCCCAGACGTGGGTCCCGTGCTCACTACACCACTGGATTCAAGCTAGCCTGGCTGAGGAAGGGTGATGCCCTGAAACCGGTCCCAGGATGCTTGTTTCCGGTCCAGGGAAGACCTGGCTTGGCAGTTCGGGCTGGACTGTTCCCACAAGGAACAGGGTCAAGACTGATTTGCATATGGCTGGGTCCAAACTGGGGTGGTGTGGTGAGCAAAAGAATGATGGATTTAACCCAGATCCTTGTGACTGGGGTTGAATGTTTGCATTGTCCAGCATTCCGTCCATCAATTGTTTCTTTTACGTTTGTAGAAATGTAGGCACCTTCTCACTGCTAACCAGCGCTAGTGTGCATGTGTTCTGTATTTAAAACATGGTAACATTGTTCTATCCACAATTGGCATATTTGATTGAAGTCCCTAGTAAAGTGCACCACATGTGCACAGGGCCTGGAAATCAAATGCTACTAGTTTGCTTCCAGCATGCATTTATTGTGCTACCCACTTAAATAGCACCTTAAACATGTCCAGACCTGCTACTGCAGAGCCTGAGTGCAGCTTTAAACTGCATTGCGAACTGGCGAGTTATACTACTTGCCAGGCCCAAACCTTCCTTTTTATTACATATAGGCCACTCCTAAGGTATGCCCTGGGTGACCCATGGGCAGGGTGCAACGTATTTAAAAAGTAGGACATGTACTTTTAAGTTTTAAATATCCTGGTATTGATATACAATTAAAATCATTTTTCACTACTGCAAGGCCTACCTCTCCCATAGGATAACATTGGGACTGCCTTATGATATTGTATAATTGTAGTTTCCTATTGGGAAAATATAAGAAAACCAATTTATGATGAAGTTGTTTTTAAATTGCAGTTCCGAAAATGGCACTTTTAAAAGATGGCATTTTCTTACTTGAACCATTTGATGCCTACTGCCTGTCTCTGGAATGCACATCTGGGGTGGGTGACAGCTGGTTTCCTGCATTCCCTCTAGACAGCCACATACGAAGGAAGGGTAGGTGTGACTGAGTAGTTATCTGCATGTGATGGGTCATCCTGATGCAGAATGAGCAGGAGGAGCTCACACTTTACACCTGAAAGGGTTGCGCTCTGTCCCCACACAATGAGTTGCACCCCTCCCCCCCCTGTAGTCAGTCTTGAGCCAGGTCAGGAAAGGCAGGGTCTTGTGCACTTCAATGCATCTCTTTGAAGTTTTACTACTTCCAAGGCTAAACTGAGTATAAGTACTGGACCTCTGACACCATGAACTCAGAATACTTGTGGAACTGTGGATATTCTACCAGGAAGAAGGACTGCTGTGCTACTGATTCTTATTTCCTCAGAGTTTGAAGGACTGAACCTGCTCTATACATCCTAGAACTTAAGTTTCTCCAAGGGTTTATTGGCTTGCTTCATGTTGCTTAAGTCTCTGGGATATCAAAGTGTAGGAAAGTGCCTCTTTTGACATGGTTAGCCCCCACTTTTTGCCTGATGTGATTTCAGACTGAAAGTGCACTGGGGCCCAGATAGCCAGGTTCCCAGTGCCAGATCTCTTTCCCAAAACTGTACCATGATTGGCACAACTTCAGTATCCCCTGTAAATCCCTAGCAAATGGTACCCCTGGTACCTTAGCCATGGGCACTGAAGAGGGTCCTATGGGGCTGTAGCACCAATTGTGCCACCCCAGGGACCCCTCACCAAGACCAGGCAGACTGCCATTGCAGGATGCGTGTCTTGGTGCAGAGAAAACCAAAGAGTCGACATGGCACTCAGCCCTGTGTGTTATGCCCCCATATACTGTATGAGGTATAGGTAAGTCACCCCTACTGCAGGTCTTATAGCCCTAAAGCAGGGTGCATTATATCCCATATGTGGACATAGCTGAATGAGCAGATGTGGCCCTACAATACCCAACCCATTATTGGATATTGTAAGTGCACAGGGAAGCCATAGAGAGAACATGGGCTGGATACTTGTCATTATGAGTTTCATAGCGCCATGATGGCTTCCCTGTACCCTAAGATGTTTGGTACCAAACATCTCATCTTAATAAATCCTCACTGATCCCAGTGTTGGATTTATTAATTAATGCACAAAGGAGACCATTTAGATAATCCCCTGAAAACCTATCAAGCACTGGTGTGGTCTCTGACTAGTCTTAGCCAGCTTGCCACTCCCAGAAATGTTTCCGACCTCATGGGGTGAGAGCCAGCGCTCTCAGAGGCCAGGATCAAAGCCGGCTCTGGGCAGAGGTGCGTCACACCTCCTTCAGGCCGGAATGGTATCTCAAGGCGGGAAGCTTCAAAGGCCTTTGAAATCCAAGCCAGCCATCTCCAGATAGTGGAGGATGCCAACACCCCTTTCCTGCCCCACTTTTGGCAGGAGGAAAGGTGAGGAAATTAGTTACATGAGGAGGAGTGCCCTCATTTAGCCAGCACCACACCTAAGATGTGCAGGTGCCTTGAAGACACTACTTTTGAAAGTTCACCATCTTGAGATAGTGGGAAATCAATCTATCAGGGATAGGTCAGTGCCCCTTCCCACAGCAAGTGGTCACTTTGAGGGTGTAAACATCCTAAAGATAAGTAGCCCATTGGATACACGCTGTCTCCCCCTTTAACGCCCCTAGAGTTAGTATTTAGGTGGCATCCCTGGACCTAGCAACTTCGATTCAACTGACCTAAGAAGAGCAATGAACAAAGAGGAGCTGCTGACCTGAGAACCGAAGTTCTGCTGAAGAGAGAATTTAGAGCCAAACCTTGCCAGCTGCTTCCAGGATTCAGCACTCATGGTGTGCTGTCTTGTCCTGCAACTGTGAGCCCTGCTAGAACCACAGAGCACCTCCAGCCTTCGCCAAATTGCTGAGAACCTCCCTTGGAGTAGAGGAGCTACTCCCTTTCAGCCTGTCTGCTGGCACTGAACTGGTTCTACAGACCTGCTGTTCCCAGGGGACTCTGAAGCAGCAATCAAGCAAGAAGAGGTACACCAGCTCCGAAGGGTCAGATCTGTCCCCCCACCGGGTGAAAGGACACCAGGACCTACCAGAGCCTTACCAATACCTGGGGTATCGGACCCCCTGCCTCAAAATAGTAATAATATAATTTTATTTTATTATTTATTTTTGGGGACAGGATGAGGCCAGAACGGCTAGAGTGGTGCACCTCAGAGCAGGGGAATCGGGTTTGAGTTTCGGCAGAGATGCTCAACATCCTGAGATTATGGGCAAATCACTTAATCTCCCTGTGCCTTAAAGAAAATGAATGTGTCCATCTGTAACGCAACTGGTGCTTCGGGTCAAGTTTGCGCTATATAAAACTCCTCCCCAAAAAATAATAATAACAAAGACTGAGTAGAAAGAGTCCAAGCAGGATTCCAATGACACAGGACACAGACACCTGTTCAAGGACTTCGAGACCCCTGAGATCTGCTCAATGAATGGCCCAGCTGTCCTGGAATCACCTCTGCAACCTGCCTGCCCCTGACCACAGGGACCATCTTGACGCATGATGCTTGGCTGCCCTATCTGCTCTGCACCCAGCCTGCCCGACCTGGGTATCGATGAACCAGCTGTGCTCCCTTGGTCCTGAGACCCTTGCAACCTGCTCCCTTGAGGTGAACCCCCACCTGACTTACTTTTTAGTCTCTCTGTAGAGCGTGTTCAGGTGGCCCCCTTCTTCGGGTTGTGCCTGCTATCAACGACCTCAGCACCCTCCCCCCGGCCAAATCCGGGCCGCCCCAGATCTTCTGCACTGGAACATTAGACCTGGCCTCACTGCTTACCTAATTACCTGAGGGTGAACCTCGAGAACCCCCTGTCTGATTTTATATGCCTTTTCCTATTTTCTCTCATTGACTTCTATTGTGCGTAATTGCGCACAACTGTGATTTCTTTTGCAAACTTTGAACATTCATAAGTTTAAAAAGACTCACCTTAGAATGAAGTTATTGACCTAAAAATTATATTAAAGTTGTTATTTTTACAAATTGGTCTTGGATTTCTTCTTGAGTGTGTGTCCCATTTATTGCCTCTGTGAGTACAACAAATGCTTAGCACTACCCTCTGATAAGCCTAACTGCTCAGCCACACTACCACAAAAAGAGCATTAGTATTATCTACTTTATCCTCTGTATACCAATAAGGGTTCCACAGTGTACTTCATTTTAGTACCCTACATAGAGAGCCAGCTTCCTACAGAATTTAGACACGACTATGGCTCGAACCTCTGAACGAAATTGCACCAAATTTGGCAGAAAGGCAGATCTAGGTCAAGAAAGAGACCTTTTTGTAATTTGGTGCAAATCTGTTCAGTAATTTTGGAGTTATTAAGTAAAAGAAATTAATATAGATCTAGGGATGCAAATCCTATGCGGATCTGACAGATCTCTTGGTGAGATGTAATTGGCTACCAACACTTCATCTTGGGACTCGGACTCAGCCAAGTCCCCCGAAAAAAGCAAAACCATACATTAGGGTGCAGAGTAGGAATTACCTGACTCCCTAGTCCTGGTGGTCTTTTTTCTTGAACAACTCCAAAACCTTTCAGCGGTTCGGAGTGTAGTCGTGTTCAAAAACCCTATGGGAAATTACATAAGGAAAACATGTTTTGGGTCCCCCTTTTTCTTGGCCCCTACTTGAAAAATCACCCAGAAACATTCCAAACAGCAGCTGAAGTGAGTAGCAAACTAGCTTGAACATTTTGTGAAGATTCTGCAAATATATAATATTCACTATTTGTTTAAAGTGGTTTGGGAAGTTTCATGTGTTGTGCTTTCCCTTTAACACTGCTTGAGTACTGCGGGGCAGATTTACAAGAACTGGCGCATCCCTGCATATTAGCATGGATGCGCCAGTTAATTTGCGACACGTTAAAAAACCCTTGCACCACCATGGACGCGCCACATTTCCAATGCGGTGCACCGTGGCGCAAGGATAGACAGATGCGTGATGCATCTGTTTGGCGTAAGGGCAGCGCATTGCTGGAGTCATGTCGCAAGTACGACGCAACACCAGCAATGGTTAGGAATGCCTATTCCAAACATGCTGCGTCACTCCTTACGCCTGCTTCAAGCAGGCGCAAGGTTTTGACGCAGTGGTGTCGTAAAAGTGACTCAGTGAAATCTTGTACATTTCACTGCATCACTTTTACGAGGCTTTCCTGCATGGGAACGCCCACGCTGCATACATTATACCTGACGCGTGTATAATGTAGCGCAGGGATTTACAATGCGACGCATCTCCCTAGATGCATCACATTGTAAATATGTCAGAACGTGGCACATTGTTTACAACGCCACTGCGTCACAGAAGTGACGCAACGGCAGAGTAAAGTTGTCGCAAGGGTCTTGTAAATCTGCCCCTGCATACATTCTTTACACATTGCCTTTAAGTTCATTTTGACTGCTTTATGCCAAGCTACCAAAGGGTTAAACACAGGGTCATTTAGTGCACAAAGTATACTAATTTAACTTTTGTAATAGCTTAGTTTATATGTTTAAAACTCAAAAAGTTGTATAAAATACTCATAATCACCGGATGTTGTAATCAGTGATGTCATCAGTGATATATTTTGAGATGTCATCAGTGATGTCACTGGCCATTTCATGAGTGATAGGTGAAGTTATAAGCAGTGCATTGCGGGGAGTAAGTTTAGTTATGTCAGGTAACTATAACTGCTGAATTTCTATAGTTTTGTGCATGAACAATCTAAGCCTAACTTTAACATTCCTGTCATCTTATTTTTCTGTGAATTTTTAAGTTTCTTTTTATTATATTTTCTAACTATAACATCTCTGTAACCTTTGGTTTTTAAGTGAATTTCTAAGGTGATATCTCAAATGACATAACTGATGACATCATCCACATAACTCCTTACACACCCTCTCACACACCCATACAACCAATCACACACCCACACAACCACTCACACACCCACTCACAGATCCATGAAATCACTCACACACCCACTCACATACCCATATAACCACTGACAACCATTTCCTGACCCATATAACCACTCACACACTCGCTCACACCCACAAAACCACTCACATACCCGCTCACAGAGCCATACAGTCACTCACACCCACTCACAGATCCATATGGCTGCCAACACTTCCTGGTTGAAGTGTTGGTAGCAAATCAAATTTTAGTAGGATCCGCAAGTCCACTGCAAGGACTCGTGTCCCCATATATCGATATTTTTTAAACTTCAATATCCCTGAAACTACAGAATGGAATTACGCCAAATCACAAAAAGAACGCTTTCTGGACCAACATCTAGGTTTCTGCCAAATTTGGTGCAATTCTGTTCAGCAGTTTGGGCTGTAGTCATGTTCAAAAAATGAAAAATCCCCATTAACATAACATGCGAAAAATGTGTTATGGGACCCCCCTTTTTTCTTGGTCCCCGCTTGACGGATCACCCCGAAACACAGCAGCTGAATCAAAAAGGGGAAGTTTTGTAAAACTTTTGTGAAGATTCGGCAAATGGCACCAGAGTTATTGGCAAAACAAAAAATGCTTTTCCTATGTAAACTTTGGTCGTAACTAGCGACCGCCCATAGGGAATATATATATATATATATATCAAACTGCAGCACAGTGCAAAGCACCGTAATCGCCCTTCCCCTTCCTCTTGTGACGGCGGTCCGCGGTGAGGAGACGAGCCTCATCACACCAACACACGCTGTTGTCTCGTAGCACCAACAGCAACTACGGACACCATGAGCTTTTCAAAGCAGTGTTTATTCAGCAAAAATGGTCTATTTTTCTTCCCCAAATTAAAAATGATGCAATTGATGTTTTCGAGAAAGGGGTAACTCAAGAATTACTGAAGATTTCAAAATGTAAAAAGAGATGGGGGTGGAATAATGTTACAAAAGCGCAGAGTGAGGCCATCGAGAATTTGAAAAATGACAATACGATAGTCATTAAAAAATCAGATAAGGGTGGCAATATTGTGGTACAATCTAAACAAAAGTACATTGAAGAAGGGATGAGACAACTGTTAGATAAGAACAATTACAGTAGGAGCAATAGAATGGAATATGAACATTCCATTAAGATTTTTCAAATACAGTTGGCAGAATGGAAGGATAAAGGGTTATTAGAACGAGAAGAGTATGATTTCTTACTATGCAAATTCCCCATGCTTCCAGCTTTATACGTGCTGCCTAAAATTCACAAAAATCAGCAGAGTCCCCCTGGAAGACCCATTGTGTCTTCCAGGGGAGCTGTTTGGAAAATACTTCTAGATATGTTGATTTCTTTTTGCAAACATTTGTAAAAGGACTCCCATCCTATATCAAGGACACAGGAGATTTTTTGAGATGCCTGGAGAGCTTGCAATGGAAAAGAGATTATTCACTACTGACACTTGATGTTACAAGCTTATATACATGCATCCCCCATGATTTAGGGTTGAAAGCATGTAGATACTTTTTGAATGAAAGATCCATCTCGTATCTTTTCCACACAGAGATGTTGATGGAAATGATGTCCATCTGTCTTAAACAAAATTACTTTATCTTTGATAACAAAATCTTCAAACAGACCCTCGGAACATCGATGGGGACCTGCTTTGCTCCTTGCTTTGCAGGTCTCTATCTAGGGTACTGGGAAGAAAAGGTATTAGGAGAATCATTTATCTTTCAAGACAAGGTGGCTATGTGGGTACGCTACATAGATGATATCTTTTGTGTGTGGAAAGGCACGGAGAGTGAAGCAAATGAGTTTGTTAGCACTTTGAATGTGAACAGTTATAATTTACAGTTTGTGAGTCATTGGTCAAGAGAAACTTTAGAATTTTTAGATCTTAGACTGACGGTGCAGGGAAATAGTCTTGAAAGTGTTCTATTTAGAAAATCCACTGCAGGTAACAGCCTCTTACACGCACGTAGCTGTCATCCCAGATCCTTGATCAGTAGTATACCTTTGGGTGAGTTGTTGCGTGCTAAACACAACTGTAGCACATTGCAGAGTTATGCCAAGGAAGAAAAAATTATGACAAAGAGATTCCTTGAGAGAGGGTACTCACGATCAGTGATTAATAAAGCCAAAATTGAAGTTGGAAAAAGAATAAGAGCCTCATTGTTAGTTGCAAAAGAAAAAGAAAATGAAAAGGAGAATGTAAAAGGAAAGGAAGTGGAAAAGATCAGATTTATCACTACTTTTAATAGACAGGCACGTGAAGTATGGCAAAGTTTGAATAAATATTGGCCTGTTCTACAAACCGACAATGACTTAGCAGAGAGTATTGAAACCTTCCCTCAGATCACTTTTAGGAAAGCCAAATCCTTGAAGGATACTTTATGTCGAGCTGTAGAGCCTTCAACAACTAGAAATTTAGGAATACAAGGATTTTACACATGCAGAAGCTGTAAAGCATGTAAAAACAGCAAAAACATAAAAGAGTGCATACTATCTCCTGACTGTAAGCCATTCCAAATCTCGAAACACACGACTTGCAACACTGATTTTGCAGTATATGCCCTGTTTTGCCCCTGTCAAAAGGCATATATAGGGAGTACTATACACAAGGCGAAGAAAAGGGTGTTGGAACATTTACGCGCAATAAAAAATGGAGACAAACAGTATCCAGTAGCGCGACATTTCCAAAGTCATCATGGCCAGAACAGTAACCTTTTGAGTTTTTGTGTATTAGATACAGTGAAAATCAATGAGAGAGGAGGTAATAGAGTGCAAAATCTTCGACGTCTTGAGTCTAAGCTTATTATTCAGTATAGAACGTTGGCGCCGATAGGTCACAATTGTGACGAAGAGCTTACAGTACATTTGGGCTGATGTAGACTTGGTATGATCAATCAAGTGCAATGAGTTTTGATTTTATTATGAGGTAATATAAACTAAGATGTTTTTTAAATAAATTTAAAAATGAGGAAATGTTTTATGGATAATTGCATTCTGCCACCGCCAAAGAACACTTTGTCTTTTAATTGCACTGTGGAAGTTGGGTGAGGAGTTATGTTGGTATGATACTAATTTGATTTTGTTTTGTTTTATTTTAGAAAATGTTACTGCAGTTACAATGAAGAATGCCAAAGAGCGAAAGTATCTAATTTTAGTTGTTTTACCCATATGGGTATGACGACTTGGTACATGATGTCGGACAGCTTGGTTATGTTTTTTTAAGTTGATGCTTTGAAAATGCAACAAAAGTGTTATGTATAGAAGCTTAAAGGAATTTGCCATGTTTATCGCATTTAGTTCAAGCCCACTTGGGCAATGATTTAATGAGAAATATTTATGAGCTACACGTTAAAAAAGCACACAGGGGCGAAAATTCAGTGTAAATATGTGGTGATACTTAGGGTAGTATCAGTGTGATAACCTTTAAAGGCAGCAATCAGCTAAAATGCATATATATTTTGATTAGGACAAATATTATTAATTGTGACCTTGACTAAAAGACATAGGCGAAATGGTTTATATTATAGAGCAAATTCAATGTTCGCAAAACTTTATTATTCACGTTTAGATTAACGTTTTATTGCCTTTTGATTCTAATAATGGTGTATTAATTCTGGAGTTGTTCTTAATAATATTTGGGTCAACTTTTTCTTATATATTAATGCTTGTCGACAATTGTTAATAATTATCATTATTGTAACATGCTGATACATTTTTGTTGTTGAAGAGTGAATTAACTCTTTTTTTCATTGAAGTCTGTTTTCACGTTCTATGATAAACATAGTCACATGGTTATTTAAAAAGGAAATGAGGCGTTGCCACAGTACTCGTGATCAAGGGAGTGTATCCCGAAACGCGTCGAGTGGTTCCATTTTTGCTGAATAAACACTGCTTTGAAAAGCTAAAAAAAAAAAAAAAAAAGAGTGGTTCCATTTTTGCTGAATAAACACTGCTTTGAAAAGCTCATGGTGTCCGTGGTTGCTGTTGGTGCTACAAGGCAACAGCGTGTGTTGATATATATATATATATATATATATATATATATACATATTACCTACTGGCGGTCGCCAGTAGGTAGTTATAGTTAGAACCTAGTTTCCATAGGAAAAGCATTTTTTGATTTGCCAATATCTTTGACGCCGTTTGACGAATCTTCGCGAAATTTTCAAAACTAAAGGGGCGCTCCGGTCAGCTCCTGTCATGAAAGTTTCGGGGTGATTCGTCAAGCAGGGGCCGAGAAAAAAGGGGGGTCCCAAAACACATTTTCCCCATGTGAATTTCCATAGGAAAAATTGGAACAGGCTACAGCCCGAACTGCTGAACGGAATTACACCAAATTTGGCAAAAAGGTAGGTCTTGGTTCAGAAAGAGACCTTTTTTTTAAATGGTGTAAATCCGTTCAGTAGTTTCAGAGAAATTAGAAAAAGAACAATATCGATATCTGAGCACCGAGGAGGGTTCGCGAACCCTCCCGGGCACAAGCTTCACTCTGATTGGCTGCCAACACTCCAAACCAGGTAGTGTTGGCAGCCATCTTATGACTCAGTAACCGAGTCACAAGAAATCAGAAAAAAAACATGAAAAAGAAGAAAAGGGGGCAGGGTAGAAACACCCTGACCCCCTAGGCCTGCTCAGGGGGTCACACAAGGACCCCCAGGGCCAAAAAACACGGCAGAATTTGGGTTGCGGTCGCGAATCCTGCCGTGAAGCGCGGGCTCCCGCTCTTCATTTTCAAAAAGCCCCCGGGGGCAATCATTGATTTATTTGCGGGGGCCCGCGGGGGCCCCCGCAGCCCCGGGGACCGCCACCTCCCCGTGGCTTATGAAATTGAATGCGGGGGGCACGTGGCCCCTCCGCAGCCCTAGGGACTGCCACCTCCCTGGGGCTTTGTTGAAAAATGCTTGGGGGGGTCCCAACCCCCCCCACGCTGCCCCGGGGACCTCCACCTCCCAGGGGCATTCAATATTTAAAATGCTGGCCCCACAACCCCCGGGGACCGCCACCTCCCCGGGGCTGAAATTTAAAAAAAAACTGTGTGGGGGGGCTCCTGCCCATCCCCACACTGCCCTGGGGACCACCACCTCCCCGGGGCATTCAATATTTAAAAGTCAGTTGCGGACCCCCGGGCCCCGGGGACCACCACCTCCCCGGGGCTTTGAAATGGAGGGAGGGGGCTGCGTGGCCCCCCTCCAGGAGCCCTAGATGGCCACCCCCCAGGGCCGGCTACTGCAGTGTCCCGGGGTGCCCACCCCCGGGACACTGCTGTTTGCTATGGCAGGGCGGGAGCACGGCTCCCGCCCTGCAATAGCAAACTCTGCTTTGCTTCCTTGAAGCGAGAGCAGGGAAACCTGCTCTCGCTTCAAGGAAGCAAGGCAGAATTGCTTTTGAGCAAGGGGAGCTGCATGTCAGCAGCTCTCGTTTCTCAAAAGGAATGCCGGCTCCCGCAGGAGGCGGGGAGCCGGCGGGACCATGGGGGCATTGGGGCTCCCCCCACGGTCCCCAACGGAGAGGCCAGGCCCCGGGGGATGGGGTCCCCGGGGCCAGGAGTGGCCCGGGAGGGGGGCCACATGGCCCCCCTCCCCTATAATTTAAAAAAAAAATGTAAAAGAAAAAAACACGTAAAGGCCGGCCCCGGGGGATGGTGTCCACGGGCCATATTTGGCCTGACAGTGATGTCATCAGTGATGTCATTTGAGATGTCATCAGTGATGTCACTGACCATGTCATGAATGATGTAATATGTGACGTCATCAGCAGTGCATTGCGGGGGCGAGTTATAGTTAGCTGAACTAACTATAACTGTGGAATTTCTCTGGTTTTGTACGAGTGAAATCTCCAACTAACTATAACGTCCCTGAAACCTATAGTTTTTTCAGTGAATTTCTAAGGTTTTTTAAATGCTAATTTCTAACTATAAAGTGCCTGAAACCTTTGGTTTTTTCAGTGAATTTCAAAGGTTTCTTAAATGCTAATTTTTATCTATAACTTCCCTATTAACCGCGGCGGCAATTCTGCTGCGGTGCGGCGGTTTAATTGAGTGGGCGGGGCCGCGTCGGCCAACGGACGTGCGCAGCACTACGGAGGTAGTGCTCGCGACGGCCGTTGGGCGACGGGCGCATCGAAGGGGTTAAGTCCCCTTGAATCCTGATGGTCCATGGGGGCCAACTAGCTCACCAGCTACCTCCAGTAAGCGCCACAGAGCTGCGTTGCAGAGTGGTGTAAAAAGGGGGCGTGGCCTTGGACCTTAATCCCCCAATTTAAAACATGCCACGGGCACATTTGCACAGTTATGAAGGCAGGGGGCGGGGCCTGATGTGACAAGTGTGCAGACGCGCCCTGTGGCGCATTTTAATTTGGGGGATTAAGTCCCTTTGAATCCTGAGGGTCCCTGAGGGCCAACTAGCCCACCAGGTACCTCCAGTAAGCACCACAGAGCTGCGTTGTAGAGAGGTGTAAAAAGGGGCGTGGCCTCGGACCACCTCTCTGCAACGCAGCCCTGTGGCACTTATTGGAAGTACCTGGTGGGCTAGTTGGCCCCCAGTGACCCTCAGGATTCAAGGGGACTTAACCCCCCAACTTAAAACATGCCACGGGGCGTGTTTGCACACTTGTCACATCAGGCTCCTGCCCTGCCATAGCAAACAGCAGTGTCCCGGGGTGGGCACCCCGGGACACTGCAGGAGCCGGCCCTGGGGGGTGGCGGTCCCCAGGGCCATCAAGGGCTCCAGGAGGAGGGCCGCGCGGCCCCCCTCCCTTCGTGGAAATAGCCCCGGGGAGGTGGTGGTCCCCGGGGCTCGGGGGTCCATAACGGACTCCCCATTTTACATTTTTGGTGCCCCCCGGGTGGTGGCGGTCCCCGGGGTGTGTGGGGGGGCTCGAGCCCCCCCACACAGGTTTAATGATTTTAAAAAATAGAAACCCCGGGGGGTGGCGGTCCCCGAGGCAGCGGGGGGGCCATGTGCCCCCGTGAATATTTAAGAAGAGCCCCGGGGGTGGCGGTCCCCGGGGCTTGGGGGGGCCTTGGAGGCCCCCCACACATTAATAAAAAAGATGCCCGGGGAGGTGGCGGTCCCCGGGGCTGCGGGAGGGCTGCGTGCCCTCCCACATATTATTAACATAGCCCCAGGGAGGTAGCGGTCCCCGGGGCTGCAGGGCCCCCAACGGGCCCCCGCAATTATAAATTTTATATTGCGCAATGCCCCCGGGACCTGGCCCACCCGGGGGCCTCATTTAAATGAAGCGCGGGAGTCCGCGCTTCATTTTGTTTTATAATTTCAGTGGGATTCGCGACCCCAGCGCGAATACCGCCGAAATTATTTTTAAAAAAATGCTTTTTTGGGCCCTGGGGGTCCTTGTGGGACCCCCTGAGCCTATTGGGAAAAGAAAAAATGCTTTTCCTATGGAAACTAGGTCCTAACTATAACTACCTACTGGCGACCGCCAGTAGGTGATATATATATATATATATATATTTATATGTATATATATATCCATAATCGCAAACAGTCAAGTAAGATACACTCTCAGGATTGGTCAAGTTGCTGTATAGATATTTATTTCAACTTCTCATAATTTGTTTTGATTGCCCCAGCAGTCTTTATCACATGCGAAAACCCAATGAACAAGTGACGTTACATAGGCAATGATTAACATCAATGACGGACTGAAATGCAAATGATTGAAAATATATATACAATTGCAGCGGCCATGAAGAAACCGGATGTCGAATTTGAATGCTTGGCTTTAACAAAGGCACAGTCACAGTCAGGATGTTGTGTGTCGGCACTCTAAATGTAATTCACATAGAAAAAATATACATATACAGTAGTAAAAGATCATATAAAGGATAATATATGAAAGATAATGCATATTCCAGTGCATAAATACATCTTATATAGGACAACATAATGTTCTAAGTGCATATTGCCGGTGTGCCCACAATGTCCCACATAAAAGAAATCAAACTATCGATATACTAGTGACTTGTTGCTGAAATATGTCATATTAGATGGTGGGAAACATGTATTTAAAGGTGAGACCTCGTGCCATTCCGATATCGTTCCCTTCATTTTGATATAGCTCAAGGCTGTAGACCGGGCAAGCACTAACCAATTGCAAAGAAGGCTCCCGTGGGTCGAAGACCTGCTGCGAGGGAGAGTGGTATTCATGCTAAGTAGCTTGTTGGTATAAGACCTATATATAAGGTCTATAATCAAAAGAAAATTGGAGAATAGGAGGGGAATAATCATATAGTATGCTGCAGATAAGAAATTAAGAGATCTTTCTATTGATTTTACCCTTCGTGTAGAATATTCTTTTTCATATAACTGTTACAGCAAGCTTTACAATGGCTGCAAGGTAAGAACCCTTGTAAGTTATGTTCCTTCATTACTTTGGTATCTGTGAAATCCCCATGTCTCTCAGGCTCCGTCTCCCCGTCCAATCCTGTATGTTTATTCTGGATAGTATGTTCTATAACGGGATCACTGGTCAGTATATCCCAATTTTCTGTCACGATTTCATTTGAGATGTCATCAGTAATGTCACTGACCATGTTAGGAGTGATGACATAAGCAGTGCATTGGGGGGTGCGAGTTATAGTTAACTATAACTGCTGAATTTTGAGTGAAACCTGATCCTACATATATATATTTAACTATATTGTATTAGTTTTGAACATTTTGTGAAGATTCATATATATATTAAGTGGCTCACCAAAGAAATAAATAAATATATATATTTCCCATACAACATTTCAGTTTCTGCCTTCCTCATGTTAATGCATATTGTTTGCTCAGTGGCTACAGAGCTGATACAGCCTGATTTTCATAAAGCATCATGAGTGAAGATTCCATTTGGAACAATCAATCATTGCAGCCCTAATATGTCTTGTGATATGTTGGACACAATTCCATAACTAGATATATATCTATAGCCAATCTGTAGTTATAGCTAGGTCCTAGTGACAATTCATCCAACTCATCTCTTTCCTGGAAAGATTCAGGGTGATCCATCAATCTGAGAAAAAAGGGGGAACCCAAAATCTAAAATACCCATTCATTTTTCCACAGGAAAACTGAAAAGTGATGCCACGAAAATGGCTGAACTAAATTACACCAAATTAGAACGAAAGCTAGGTCGTGGTCTTGAAAGCACGCTTTTTGTGACTTTGTGTAATCCATTCACTAGTTTTTGAGAAATCAAGGTTTAAAAACTTAATATATCTAGGCCTTTAAGCTGCAATTGAAAATAATTTAAGTCTTCTGATTGGCTGAGGGGACTTTTTCAGAGTGAACACTCTGATTGGCTGACCACAACATGAAAAGAAATGTTGCGGCAACCATTACAAGACTTGGGGACTTAGGGCCTGATTTATATCTTGGTGGATGTGTCTGGACTGTCGAAAATCGATGTTCCATCCATCTACAATTGTGACTGTCTGACCGCTTAATTTCTATGTTGGCAGTAAGATGGAGGAAATGCCATCAAACCTTCACCGTCTCTGTCACGTTCAGACTCCTCCATCAAAGCAGTCACTACTGAAAAGTGGCTGACGGAGGCCTTTTAGGCACAACTCCACCTGCCAAATTATGTCTTCGCTTTCTGTCATAGTTGCCATGATGCTTAAACCTCCGCACATGACCTACCAGTTTCATACCTTTAAAGGGGGATAAAAGAACTCCCCTACATTTCCATCTGAATCCGGTGTTGCCAATGATTTGCTTACCTGCTGTTCCATAAGGATGACAAGCCACCACGTTGCCAACATAATAGAAGGTTTGCTAATTTATGTTTTTTTAAGCTTCCCCATTCTGAAAGACCATGTTTTTCATTGAACACTCATAGTTTTTCAATACCTCTTTTCTGGACACATATAAGAGGTGCGTTCCATGTTAAGTGTTTACCTACACTCTTTACACTTATAACAATTCTTGTAAACAACCTTATATCCATTGTAAATTTGGCATACGCCTCTGTCAATATGACAGAAGTGCACAACAAATAAGCAGTGTATATTAAACTTTTAATTTGCTGTCAAAGTACATTTCTAAGTATTACAATCTAAAACAGTTGTATTACCCCTATATGTGTAATTACCTATGGTGTAAATACTTAAATACACATATGTTGTAATTTGTTAAGCTTTAAAAGCTTTTTCTATTATCTCATTTTGGGCCTTATCTAACTTTTTATCAATAATTTTAGAAATTATGTTTTTAATTTGTAAATGCAACATCCTATGAGATTTGAATGTGTGTATCTGAATATACGTTTTAACTCTATATCAAAATTAATCTTTATGTTTTAGCTATTACTGTAATAATATTACATTCTTATGTTGTTTATGTGACAAACAGAAACCAAACCATGTGTTAAGAAAAACAATGTAAATGTATGAGATACTTCTCTATAAAACATGATTAATTAAAGAATAGTAAAACTATTTCTTCAACATATCTTCAAAAGTAGCATCACTGCTACATATTCTTGCCTCTTATGTCTGCTAGTACTACAAATAATTTCTCCTCCTAAAGGACCTTCACTCACTCCATAAGTACGTGGAACTGAGGCTCTGTATGTCGGTTGTGGTAGGATCAGGAATGGTGATGGTTTTGGATGGGTTTTCAGGTGTGTGTTTTTCTGTTGGTGAGGGGGTGGGTTTGGTGAGGCTTTGGGTTTAGGTGATGGTTTAGGTGTGGATGAGAGTGTGGATTTGGGTGATGGTGTGGGTTCCGATGATTGTGTGGATTTGGGTGAAAGTATAGGTTTGGGTGAGGGTGTGGATGTGAGCATCTTCTCAGGTGAGGGTCTTGATGTAGGTGTGTGTTGGTCTCTGCGTTTGTCAGTGTGAGGCTGGTGTATGTTTTTGTCAGTCTGATGGTAGTGATTATTGATGGATGCATGGGTGCGTGTGATACTATTTGTTGAATGGGTCTGAGATGGTGGTAGTGGTTGTGGGGGTGGTGCTTCTTTGAGAGTCTGTATGTATAGTTTTGTGTTTGTGTGTGTGTCTTGTGAGTCTGTGTGTTTGTGTTTATGTGTGTGTTTCTGGGGATGTTAATGTATTGCTGGGGTTTAGAGTTGGTGTTGTTTGGTGAGAGGAGGTTGGTAGGAAAAGGAATGGCCTAGAGATGATGGGGCAGGTGGTGGTGGGTGAGATGCAGTGATTTTCTCCGGCCCAAGACTCTCTGTATTACAGACACTGGACTGGGTGAATTGATGGCTTATTCCCTGCAGTCTGCCCTTCAGGGAGACTTCTTTTAGAATGTTAGAGCCTCCTGAGACATCACTGCTGAGTGGACAGGGGCAGGAGCTGAGATGCTTGGAGTGATGGAGATCCCAGCCATTTTTGGGGCTTGGTGTTGGACTACACTGGGGGGAGCAGGAGGGTGGGTGCTGATGGTGGTGGACAAGTGAGTAAGTCTAGGAGATAGTCTGAGGTCCTCCACCATCACTTGGGCCTGGTCTGATGTGGAAGCCGCAGATTCAGAAGATGTTGTGGCCTCCTCTCAAGTCCCATCACCCTTGCTGTTTCATTCATTTGCTTTGGTTGCACCTTCCAACTTCCAGCAGATGTCCTCCTCCCCAACTTTCTTGGCCAAAGTGTCATTCACTAGCTTAGGAGGTTGCTAATAAAAGAATCAATGAAAAGGTAACATTGTTTTATCAATGTATTTAAAATATTTGATGTGCTATTAAAAAGTCCTATGGAATAGCACAACAACACAGCAGGCTATCTAGCATGTGTCATACATTTATGAAAGCACATTTTATTCAATGAACTTGTTATAGTATTTTGGAAAACCTACAGCCAGTTGTCCTCATTCTAGCTCTCCACCTTCAAACCTGAGGCCTATTTTAATGCAAGTTTTATTTGATATTATGTAGAAAAAATGACATATATTATCTTCATAAGAATAAACTGATGTGCAGCATCAAGTACTACTGTTCTCATTTTTATATTTATTTTGCACATGGTTTGTCATTTTGGCTGATCCTTTAAACTATATAAAGAGAAGACTGTATAATAGGGGTTTGTTGTTGATAGTTGCACAGTATGGTCACATTATGGGTGGGGTTGATCTTGGACTTAGTCCACTTTGCTTTAAAAAACTAATGATGTATGCACACACTGCATAACTAGGCACAAGCTACCACTAGACATGCAGGACCGATCTGGGAAGGAGGAGGGAAATAATCAAAATTTGTGTCTGTGTCCTAACATAATTCATATACACCCACAGGCTGCCACTGGGTATACATACTACATTCTGCTAATATATAAATACCTTTCTAGTGGCCCTTTTGTGAGCAAAACAAGGACATTCATGCTGTCACAAAACATATATGAACAATTTGACTTTTTAAGTATTTCATTATGAACTCCAAGGATCACCTGATGTACTTTATGGGTGAGCAGCAGGCATCACTAAATGTTCATATGTATTGCGAAAATGGACAATATATGCTTGTCATATGTGACTTATACAACTTTACTTTACTATTTCATTTGGTCTACACCCTTGACTCCTCTCTGCCATATGGACAATGTAGTATAAGTTGGCTGCATACATTCTGGTAAAGTCATGGACTGTTGCTGATTAGCCAGAGATTAGAGAGTGGCAAAATACTCAAATGTTTGGCTACATTGACCATTTCACGCACTGGAGAAAGTGAAGGAGCTGCACTATCTATCTTTTAAAGGGACATTGCTGATGAAATGTACTTCACAACCTCGATAATAAAACGGAAAATGCATTCTTTACAAGTGAATTGTACAGTAAAACCTGTATCTACTTTTATGCAATTTTAAAACAGGAAAGTGCCATGTGTACTAGTTATTCAAGGGCAGATGTTACAGCTCCTTTCCATATTATGCAGATATTCACACATTCTTAACTTTTACATATGGCTTACCTCCATTCCCTTATAAATGATTATAATTGTGAGCATGTGCATGCAGTTGTAAATATGGAGGGGCTTATTTACAAGCCCATTGTGCGACCGGTGCTTCACTTTTTTTGATGCACCATCAGCGCAATGGGCTATCCCATATTCACAAGGCCACGTAAAGTCACCCTGTGGGACTTTTCATGGCCTTGTAAATATGGCCCCTTTCATGCATTACCGTGTGAAAAGGGTGTTCCATGGGTGTTGCTGTGGGTGTACCCACGCAACATCCATGGAAATTGACACATTCCCAGATTTACAACATTTCGTAAAATTGGGAATGTGTCAGAATCCTACGCCTCCCCAGGGGAGATGTAAGAATGGCGAAAAAAGGAGAAATACTTTGATTTCTACTTGTTTATTCCTCTTTCGATGTATGCTGCATTCTGCAGCACGCATAGGAAGAGGAAAATGCCATTAATTATTGTTTTTGTGTAGGAAGGTTTCCCTTCCTGCACAAAAACAATCATGACCGCAGCGCAAGCACCTTTGCAAAATGACACAAGGGTGCCTGCACTGGCGCATAAAAAAGCACAGGGATGTGTTATATTGTTGTTAATACAATGCTGTGCTTTGAAAATTGACCCAGCACAGCACAGCTAAATGGCTTGCAGCGCCGCACTGCTTCATTTTCTTGTAGATGAGCCTGGAATATTTACCATGCGTCATCCCTCAATTCCAGATCAAATACTTCTAAGGGTTGATTATACATTGTTATAGTTGTGATGTGAGTATGAGTAGTCATACTTATTGTTAGACCTGGTACCATCGGCGTGGGTCTCCCTTCCATTTTTTTGCGCTATGCCTCCTCTGTTACTGACCTGTTTTTGCTGGATTAGATGCTTTGGGCACTTTGCCACTGCTATTCAGTGCCAAAGTGCAAGTGCTCCCTACGATAAATTGATGTATGGATTAGTGACTCCATGTATGGCCTATTTGCTTTACTGTCAGACCCTAGTACAGTGCACTGGTTGTGCCCAGGACTTGTGACTCAAATGCTGCTGGTGGGCATGCAGCACTAGTTGTGCCACCCACAGAAGCAGCTTGTAAAGTGTGTCTCAGGCCTGCCATTACAGAGCCTGTGTGCAGTCTGGTATTGCCATGTCGACTTGGTAAGTGCACCCACTTACCAGTCCCCAAACCTTCCCTTTCCTGCATATTAGTCACCCCTAAGGTAGGCCCTAGGGCAGGGTGCATTGTATGTGTAAGGTAGGACATGCCCTGGTGTGTGTGGCATGTCCTGATAGTGAATTACAGCCAATTTCGTTTTTCACTTTTGCAAGGCTACCTGTCCCCATAGGCCAGAATGGGCAGTTTGATTATAACATCTTATAATCCTAACTGACCCAGGGAACATGGTAGAAAATCGAATTTAGTATGCCTGAACTCAGAATGATAAAATACATATTTTAGTGAAGTTGGTTTTAACATTCTGGGGCCGATTCCGATCTCGGTCGGAGGCGCACCCAATACCATTCGGTCGGGAAAAAAGCCATGCGAAAGCCTGTTTCCGACCGAACCGTACGCTGAGTCCGGCCGAGCGAGTACGATGCGAGTCGCCCGACCGACTCGTCCGGGCGTCCCGACAACTCCGACCGACTCGCCGCCGGACTCGAACCGCTCCGACCGACTCGGTCGGGACCCGGTACTCGCACCGCGCAATGGAGACGTTTCCCGGCCGGGTAAGTACGATGCGCGCCGCGAGTGCAGTCCGACCGAGCCGCGCACTCCGGCTCGTAAGAGCTGTCGGAGCCGTACTTTGGGGGTCCGTGTCGGACCCCCCTGTACGCGTACCCGTGCGGCGCACACAGGGGGACCCAGGGTCCCCCTACCTGTGCGTGTACGCCGCTGGCGCTCGCGGCGTACTCGCTGTAGAGAGCGCCTTGTCCGCCTCGCACCCATTGAGGCAATGGGAGCCCGCGTACGCGTTGTACGACCGGCTCCCATTGAGTTCAATGGGAGTCCGACCGACTCGTGTCCGATAACATACGGCCGCATCGTACTCGTTCGGTCGGACTGCACCGGAGTCCGATTCGGTCGGAAATCCTCCGGGTCCGGCTCGGTCGGGAGAAATTTCCGGCCCGAATCGGAATCGACCCCTCTGTGTTTGAAAATACCACTTTTAGAAAGTAGGTATTTTCTTGCCTAACCATCCAGCCTGCCTCTGCTAGTTTGTGTATTGTGTGTCTGGGTTTGTGAGTGACAGGGGCTGGGGGACTCCAGGAGACAGGGTGAGTCAGCACAGGGCTGAATAGACCACCTACATGTAGAGTGGTGGGAGGAGTGGCACCTGGGTCTGAATAAGGCTGTGCCTGCCTTCCACAATACTGGCTCCACCTCCTGTGGTGTGTCTGATGACCCCGGCCCACCCTGACAAAGAGAGAAGGTGTGCACTGGCAGAATGCACCCAGAATTGGTTTGGACTAGGTACAGGACCCTCTGCCTTCAGAGGACAAAGGATTTAGGGGTATAAATACTGGGCCCTGACCCCAAGACTTTGGATCACTTCTGGGACAAACAAGACAAACCTTTGCTGAGGAGAGGAACCAGAGAAGCTGAAAGAGGAGACTATCCCTATGCTGCGTGCTGTTTGAGGGATTGGCCTGCAGTGGTTGCCTGATTGCCAAAGAAAGGAGCTTTGTGCTACTTTCATTATCTTGCAGAACATCTCCAAGGGCTTGAAGATTGAGCTTGCCTCCTGCTGAAGTCTCAGGGACACAAGACTTCAACAACCAGCTCCCCTGAATTCCCTTGCTGGAAATTTGAAGTGCCTGCTGTTGTGCTGGGCCTTCTGAGAGACTGCGTGTTGCTGGGAGCTGGAAGCGCGACTCACGAAGGAGAAGCGTGTCGCCGCCGCAGCCGCTGTCATCGCATCGCGGAGAAAGCGTGCCGCCGTTGCCGCTGTCGCCATCGCATCACCGAAGCGCCTCGCATCACCGGAGAAGAGTGTCGCCGTCGCATCAGATGTCGTCGCATCATCGGAGAAGCGTGTCGCAGGGCCTGTCGCGGCTCAGAAGATTCACTGAGTCGCCGCACGGCCGTCGGGCATGCACGCATCGCCCCCTGAGTGTTGCATCAAGAAGAAGATGCCATTTTGTTTCATTGCACCGGGTCGTCATCGCATCGCGGCGCTGCGGGTCGCATCACCACGGAAGCGCAGTAAGAAACGGACCCATCACCTCCCCACGTGGTGAAGAACCGACGCATCACCTCCTCTCCGGTAGGGAACCGACGCATCACCGTCCCCTACACAGCAGTAGGGAACTGACGCATCACCTCCCCCGGAGCAAGGAACCGAAGCATCACCGTTCTTGCGTCTAAGGAACCGATGCATCACCTTCCCTGCAACTCTTTTGTTTGTATCGCGTTACGCATCCAAAGGTACATCGAACATTGAGTGTCGCATTTACCATCTTTATTGAACTGAACTATTTTCTACCATTGACAGTCATATTTTTCATAGTGTATTGTGGATTTTTGTCGTTTTGGGTCTTGTGTTAAGTTTATATAAAAATACTTATTTTTATAATACAACCTGTGTGGTGTCCATCTGTAGTGTTGTCACTGTGTTACTGTATGTGTTCACAAATGCTTTACACACTGCCTCTGAGATAAGCGTGCCTGCTCGTGCCAAGCTACCAAGGGGTTGAGCAGGGGTTATTTTAGTAGTGTATCCCCCCTTACCCTGACTAGAAGCAAGGGTCCCTATTTGGACAAAGGTACCTACCTCTGCCAACTAGAGACCCCCAGTTCTAACATTGGTGGTCAGCGGTGAGGATTCTGGACTTGCATTTGTGACTCATATACAGTAATTGGTGTACACTACTAGTAAGTGCAGACCAAACGCAACCACAAACATTTCTGGTAGATTGTTTTTTCCTGGGATTTCTATTTTTGCCAAGAACTGCCAAGTTTCACCATGAGCAAAACAGCGTCCATCGCATCTGTTGATTTTGAGGAAGGAAAACTAGAAAGTTACACTGTGAAACAGATGAAGCACTTCTGCAGGAAATTTAAAGTTGCTATGACTGGTCTATCCAAGAAGGATGAGTTCCAAAAGGCACTGAAGGCCTGGGTGAAAGCAAGAAACACCCCTGAGCATGTGGAAGAGCAGGAGGAGGGGGCTGAGAATGCAGAAGGGCAGCTAGATGGGCTATTGGGTCCAGGGGGGAGGAAAGCACCTTCCCCAGCAGGGAGCAGTGTTTCTTCCAAGGGCCTGTCCCCAGGAGAGCTGGAGGACAGGGAGAGAAGTAGGATGCATGAAATGGAGCAGACCAAGCTTAAGATGGGTGGGCAGTTAGAATTGGAAATTAAGAAATTGTCCCTAGAGGAAAAGAGGATGCAAATGGAGCATGAGAGAAGTTTGAGGGAGTTGGAGTTGAAAGCTAGGAGCTTAGAGATTACTCCCTCTGGTGGCATCACACCGTCCATGCCTGTTGAAGCAAGGGTGTATATACCTAAAGATGTGGTGAAAGAGTTTTATAAAAATGATGACATTGGTCAATGGTTTAACCCCTTGGCTGCGGCGTGAATTTCGCCGTGGCACAGGGGGGTTGGGGGTGAGCGCGGCGCTGCCATGCTCGTGACGGAACCACGCCATCATGAGTCACGGGCGGCTTGTGCTCATGACAGCGTGGTTCCGTCACGGCCCCGCCCGCTCATTAATTCGCCCGCACAGGCGGGGAATTAATGCCGCGTGGGCGGAGCGGCAGCCGCATGACGGAACCACGCCGTCATGAGCACACGGCGCCTGTGGCTCATGACGGCGTGGTTCCGTCATTAGCAGGCAAGGGGTTAAAGCCTATGAGGTAGCTATGACCTCACACCGGTTCCCTGAGAAGGATTGGGGAGCAGGGTTGTGGGGGCGGTTCCTTAGTGAGGGGCGGGATACCTTATTAGACTTGCCCTCTGAAGTCCACAATTCTTATGGTCATATGAAAGAAGCATTGACTCCTGAACTGTATAGGCAGAGGTTCAGGAATTGCAAAACATTGGAGGGCAGTACCTGGGTAGAATATGTGACCTTTTTTTGCAGAGCATTGGATGGTTGGGTGAAGGGTAGCAAAGTGAATGATTTTGAAGCGCTCTTTGATTTGATTGCATGGGAGCACTTGTCAGGAAATTGTTTTCCAGAGCTACGCCAGCACCTTATTGATAGTAGGCTGACTAACCCTAGGAAGCTTGCTGAGGAGGCGGACCGCTGGGTGAGCATCCAGGTCCATAAGGGTCACGTGGGAGACTCCGCCAAAGGTGGGCAGGGTCCCCAGCAGAGGAGTGGGGGGGACAAGGGTAAACAGAGGGAGTTCCAGAAAGGGCCGCAAAGTAATCCCCAAGGGAACCAAGGGAAGGGTTCCCAGCCTCCCCCTGAAAAGAAGCCAGGGGCCCCGACAGATAAGCCTGTTCACAGGGGGCCCAAGACTTGCTTTAAGTGTGGTCAAGTGGGCTACTGCTCCTGGGAGACTAGATGTCCCTTGTATGGAAAATCAGCACCCACTGGTGCACCACCCCAGCAGGTACCTAGTGTAGCCCTGGGGGAGGAGATGGGTGCCTAAGGCGGGTGGGGACCCGTAGCAATGTCCTTGGTCTCTTTAGGAGACAGTGAGATGGTCCCCAGGGCCCAACTGCCTGATAACACTAAGAAATACAGGCAGTGGGTGACCATCAATGGCCAAAGGGTGGAGGCTCTGAGAGACACCGGAGCCAGTGTGACAGCTGTCAGTTGTCGACTGGTGTCTGAAGAGTAGGTGATCCCCAATGCATTCTGCCCAGTAGTTGCAGCGGACAACTCAGAGAGCCACTGCAGAGTGGCTCAGGTTCCCTTTGAGTGGGGGGGGGGTCTCTGGTACCTTTCAAGTAGCTGTGAGGCCAGCCATGCCTGTAGACTGTCTGTTGGGCAACGATTTGGAAAGTTCACCTTGGGCAGAGGTGGAGAGAAGGTCTCATTTAGAGATGTTGGGTCTGCCTGAGTGGGCGTGCGCGACCACTCGGTCTATGGCAGCCAGTAGAGGTGTTCAAGAGGACCTGGAGCCTGAGAGGGTGGCCCAGATGCCTGCCTTTAAGAGAAGAGGCAGGGGGCATGGGAAACCGGCCCCCGTAGTTCCCACGGTCCAGGAGGAAGCAGAACCTGAGGGGGATGCTCTGGATCCTACAGGGGAGCAAGTGGCCGAACTGGGGGACCTGCCTGAGCTGACCCATTGGCAGCAGGAGGGAGGACCCTCCAGGGAGGAGTTCTGTGAGGAGCAGAACAAGTGCCCTTCTCTTGTGGGTTTCCGGCAACAGGCCACAAACCAGCAGGTGATCAGTCTGGATCACATTGGATCTACTGGGAGAATGGTCTCCTGTATAGCGAGCCTAAGGTTGCTGAGCCTGTGTCAGCCCGTGTGCTGGTGGTACCCCAGCGCTTCAGAGCCTTCCTACTGGGTTTGGCTCATGATGTGCCTTTAGCAGGACATCTGGGGCAGGGCAAGACCTTTGAAAGGCTTGTCACCCACTTTTATTGGCCCCGGATGCGCAAGAGTTCAGACACTCACTGCAGGACATGTCAGACTTGCCAGGCAAGTGGAAAACGTGGGAGGAAGCACAAGGCTCCCCTCCAGCCATTCCCTGTGGTCAGCACCCCCTTTGAAAGGGTGGGTATTGACATTGTGGGGCCACTGGACCCCAAGACAGCCATGGGCAACAGGTTCATCCTGGTCTTTGTGGACCATGCCACCCGGTACCCGGAAGCCATCCCTCTTCGGACAGTGACGGCCCCCGTGGTGGGATGTGCACTGATGGGGATTTTCTCCCATGTGGGGATCCCCAAGGAGGTGGTGCGTGACCGTGGTACAAACTTCATATCCAAGTATATGAAGTCCCTGTGGCAGGAGTGCGGTGTTACCTATAAGTTCACCACTCCTTACCACCCCCAAGGAAATGGGCTGGTTGAGAGATTCAACCGGACCCTGAAGGGCATGATTATGGGTCTGGAAGAACCCATGAGGCGTAAGTGGGTCATCCTCTTGCCATGCCTTCTCTTTGCTTATCGTGAGGTGCCACAGAAGTCCTTAGGGTTCAGTCCCTTTGAACTGCTCTATGGTCACCCGGTAAGAGGACCTCTGAGTTTGGTGAAAGAAGGCTGGGAGAAAGCTCCCAGTAAACCTCCCCAGGATATATTTAGCTACATGCTGGCCTTTAGAAACCAAACTAGGCGATTCAGACAACTCGCTGAGGTGAATCTGGAAGCCAGCCAGGAGGAGATGAAATGGTGGTATGATCAGAATGCCACTCTGATCGAGTTTCAGCCTGGGCAGAAAGTGTGAGTCATGGCCCCCGTGGAGCCTTGCACGCTCCAGGATAAGTGGACCGGACCATTTGAGGTGGTGGAGCGCAAAAGTAACGTCACCTACCTGGTGGACTTGCGATCTCCCAGGAACCCTTTGCGGGTCCTACATGTCAACCGCCTGAAGCCCCATTTTGAGAGGTCTGAAGTGGGCATGCTCCTAGCAACAGATGATGGAATGGAAGAGGAGACAGAACCTTTTCCTGACCTCCTGTCTGCAACAGTGCAAGATGGGTCAGTGGAGGGTGTCAACCTCTCTAACTCCCTGACTCCTGAGCAGCAGGAAGACTGTCGCCAACTGTTGGGACAGTTACCTGACCTGTTTTCCCTGGTTCCTAGTGTCACTGATTGGTGCGTCCATGATGTGGACACTGGAGACAGTCCTCCTGTCAAGCACAAGGCTTACAGAGTGACTGACAGGGTGAGAGCTTGCATGAAGGAGAAGGTCTCCAAGATGTTTGCATTGGGGGTGATTGAGTCCTCTAACAGCCCTTAGGCCCGGGGTCTTGGTCCCAAAGGCTGCTGCGCCTGGTGCCACACCCGAACTTTGGTTCTGTGTGGACTACCAAAGACTCAATTCAGTCACCAGGACTTATGCGCACCCTATCCCCAGAGCTGATGAGCTCATCGATCGGTTAGGGGCTGCCCGGTACCTCAGCACGTTTGACTTAACGTCTGGGTACTGGCAGATCGCCTTGACTGATGGGGCCAAAGAGAGATCAGCATTCTCCACACCAGATGGGCACTACCAATTCCAGGTTATGCCCTTTGGGATGAAGAATGCCCCTGCCACCTTTCGGAGGTTGGTCAACCAGGTGTTAGTTGGACTGGAAGATTTCAGTGCCGCCTACGTGGACGACATTGCAGTGTTCAGCGCCAGTTGGGAAGAACATCTGCGCCACCTCTGGGAAGTGTTGATGGCGCTGCGGAGGTCAGGCCTCATGATCAAGATGAGTAAGTGCCAGATCGGGCAGGGTTCCGTGTTGTACTTGGGACACCAGGTTGGGAGCGGCCAGGGGGCGCCCCTACAGCCCAAGATTGATACCATTCTGGCTTGGGAACTCCCCAAGACCCAGACAGAGGTGAGAGCCTTTCTAGGACTCACCAGGTATTACAGGAGATTTGTCAAGGGGTATGGCAGCATCGTTGCACCCTTGACAGAGCTGACTTCCAGGAAGCAGCCCAAGAGAGTGATTTGGACTGACACCTGTCAGAGAGCTTTTGACGCCTTGAAGACTGCCATGTGCACGGCCCCCGTGCTTCAGGCGCCCAACTTCTCAAAAGAATTTGTTGTTCAAATGGACGGTTCAGAGCATGGTGTAGGGGCTGTTCTGGCACAGTTAAATGAGGAGGGCCTAGACCAACCTGTAGCCTTCATCAGTAGGAGGTTACTTCCACGGGAACAGAGGTGGAGTGCTATTGAGCGTGAGGCATTTGCTGTGGTCTGGGCGCTGAAGAAGTTGAGACCATACCTGTTTGGGACTCACTTCTGGGTTCAGACAGACCACAGGCCCTTCAGATGGTTGATGCAGATGAGGGGTGAGAATCCAAAGCTGTTGAGGTGGTCCATTTCCCTACAGGGGATGGACTTCACGGTGGAACACCGCCCTGGTACAGAACACGCCAATGCTGATGGTCTGTCCAGATTTTTCCGCCTTAGCGATGAGAACTCCCAAGGGGATGGATAGTTCTCCCCACATTTCAGCTGGAGGGGACACGTGTTAGACCTGGTACCATTGGCGTGGGTCTCCCTTCCATTTTTTTGCGCTATGCCTCCTCTGTTACTGACCTGTTTTTGCTGGATTAGATGTTTTGGGCACTTTGCCACTGCTATTCAGTGCCAAAGTGCAAGTGCTCCCTATGATAAATTGATGTATGGATTAGTGACTCCATGTTTGGTCTATTTGATTCACTGTCAGACCCTAGTACAGTGCACTGGTTGTGCCCAGGGCTTGTGACTCAAATGCTGCTGGTGGGCTTGCAGCACTGGTTGTGCCACCCACAGGAGCAGCTTGTAAGTGTGTCTCAGGCCTGCCATTGCAGAGCCTGTGTGCAGTCTGGTACTGCCATGTCGACTTGGTAAGTGCACCCACTTACCAGTCCCCAAACCTTTCCTTTCCTGCATATTAGTTACCCCTAAGGTAGGCCCTAGGGCAGGGTGCATTGTATGTGTAAGGTAGGACATGTGGCATGTCCTGATAGTGAATTACAGCCAATTTCGTTTTTCACTATTGCAAGGCTACCTGTCCCCGTAGGCAAAAATGGGCAGTTTGATTATAACATCTTATAATCCTAACTGACCCAGGGAACATGGTAGAAAAACAAATTTAGTATGCCTGAACTCAGAATGATAAAATACATCTTTTAGTGAAGTTGGTTTTAACATTCTGTGTTTGAAAATACCACTTTTAGAAAGTAGGGATTTTCTTGCCTAACCATCCAGCCTGCCTCTGCTAGCTTGTGTATTGTGTGGCCGGGTTTGTGAGTGACAGGGGCTGGGGGACTCCAGGAGACAGGGTGAGTCAGCACAGGGCTGAATAGACCTACCTACATGTAGAGTGGTGGGAGGAGTGGCACCTGGGCCTGAATAGGGCTGTGCCTGCCTTCCACAATGCTGGCTCCACCTCCTGTGGTGTGTCTGATGTCCCTGGCCCACCCTGACAAAGAGAGAAGGTGTGCACTGGCAGAATGCACCCAGAACTAGTTTGGACTAGGTACAGGACCCTCTGCCTTCAGAGGACAAAGGATTTAGGGGTCTAAATACTGGGGCCCTGACCCCAAGACTTTAGATCACTTCTGGAACAAACAAGACGAACCTTTGCTGAGGAGATCAACCAGAGAAGCTGAAGGAGGAGACTATCCCTATGCTGTGTGCTGTTTGAGGGATTGGCCTGCAGTGGTTGCCTGATTGCCAAAGAAAGGAGAAAGGAACTTTGTGCTACTTTCATCATCTTGCAGAACATCTCCAAGGGCTTGAAGATTGAGCTTACCTCCAGCTGAAGTCTCAGGGACACAAGACTTCACCAACCAGCTCCCCTGAATTCCCTTGCTGGGAATTTGAAGTGCCTGCTGTTGTGCTGGGCCTTCTGAGAGACTGCGTGTCGCTGGGAGCTGGAAGCTGGAAGCGCGACTCATGAAGGAGAAGCGTGTCGCCGCCGCAGCCGCTGTCGTCGCATCGCCAATAAAGCGTGCCGCCGCTGCCGCTGTCGCCATCGCATCAACGAAGCGCCTCGCATCACCAGAGAAGAGTGTCGCCGTCGCATCAGACACCGTTGCATCAGATGCCGTCGCATCATCGGAGAAGCGTGTTGCAGGGCCTGTCGCGGCTCAGAAGATTCACCGAGTCGCCGCACGCCCATCGGGCGTGCACGCATCGCCCCCTGAGTGTCGCATCAAGAAGAAGACGCCATTTTGTTTCATTGCACCGGGTCGTCATCGCATCACGGCGCTGCGGGTCGCATCGCCACAGAAGCGCAGTAAGAAACTGACACATCATCTCCCCACGCGGTGAAGAACCGACGCATCACCTCCTCTCCGGTAAGGAAACGACGCATCGCCGTCCCCTACGCAGCAGTAGGGAACCAACGCATCACCTCCCCCAGAGCAAGGAACTGACGCATCACCGTTCTTGCGTGTAAGGAACCAACGCATCACCTTCCCTGCAACTCTTTTGTTTGTATTGCGTTACGTATCCAAAGGTAAATTGAACATTGAGTATCGCATTTACCATCTTTATTGAACTGAACTATTTTCTACCATTGACAGTCATATTTTTCATAGTGTATTGTGGATTTTTTGTCATTTTGGGTCTTGTGTTAAGTCTATATAAAAATACTTATTTTTATAATACAACCTGTGTGGTGTCCATCTGTAGTGTTGTCACTGTGTTACTGTATGTGTTCACAAATGCTTTACACACTGCCTCTGAGATAAGCCTGCCTGCTCGTGCCAAGCTACCAAGGGGTTGAGCTGGGGTTATTTTAGTAGTGTATCCCCCTTATCCTGACTAGAAGCAAGGGTCCCTATTTGGAAAAAGGTACATACCTCTGCCAACAAGAGACCCCCAGTTCTAACACTTATGTAGTGGCTCTGAAATTAAAAAATTGTAGCCATCCGACACAATACAAACAACATTGCACTTACCCCGTTATTGCTGCTTTCTGACTTTCAGCTCCCCATCAAGGAGTACATGCCCTGTTGCTTTCAAGCTTGAAATAACAACTTAAATAATTTCTTTATAGTAAAATCACACTGCACAATCAGAAAAATAAGATCAGCTTTAAAAAAAGCTAATTATTGGGTGTAATGTTTGTATTATTCTGTTAACATTGAACATGTCAATAGCTGTTATTTAATTTCTGATCCTTTTGTTCATCCCTTACAGCCATTTCTCTTGAAAGACTAATTACCTTATTTCGTCACAGTGGTGATGAGTAACCTGTCCGGCGAAATCTAAATCAGGCCCTAAAGATGGAAGGGATTATATTCTCTGTAGAAAAGCTGTCATGGTATATGCAGTCTTAATTGCCTTTTGTTTGTGTGTCTGTTTCAGTAGCTGATTCCTATCTGGCATGCCACTGCAGATAAAGTGTCTCATGTCTGCTTCTGATCTGCCACTCCATCCACATCAATGAAAGAAAAGAACACTGTGACAGACTCCATCTCACAGAAGACCCAAAGCTCCAGCTCCCACTCTTTGTCTTCTTCCTTCTTGTCTATATTATCACAGTAGTGGGCAATATCAGTATACTGATGACTGATCAGGATATCTGCTCATCTTTACACTCGCACTTCCTACTATGCAACATGTCTTTTGTAGATGTCTGCTACTCCATCGAGATCACACTCAATATGCTGGCAAATGTCTTATCAAACTAGAAAATGATTTCATTTTCAGGATGCATGACACAAATGTTTAATTTGGAGCCATGAAGAGTGTAGGCTTTTCATGTAGCAGTGATGTCCGAAGACTGGTTTGCCAAACGCAATCCATTTTTTTACTGCCATTATGACCAAGAAGGCATGTGTATACCTTGTGAATAGAGCCTATGTATTTGGCTGCCTTCCTTCTCTGCTTCATTTGCATTGCAGTCTAAGATTGTCATTCTAAGACTCTATTAACTGTTTAAGTGCGGGTATCTGCAAATGGCTGACGCCTGCACTCCATTCCTAGTGTGTCCACTGGCTATTGCTGATCGCTGGGAAAAGTTAAACAAGATGAGAGGGATTACTTTTTTACACTTTTTTCACATTGGCTACTTGGGAAGAGCTTCCCCAGTGAAATGAGTTTGATCCTATTTCAATGGCCTCGGGAGCGGCCACTTAGGCAAGAGCTTGAGCTCTCTCCAGGCCCCTTACTGCATTTTTCAGTCGTTCTGCCCCCGGGTGGGTGAGTGGGGGCAGTTAACCCTGAGAGGGGCAGAAAGCCAACTAGAAACCTGGAAATAAAGAAGAAAACACAGAGGGCTGCTAACCATGGGCATGGCCATGTCCCCACCACAAAGAGGGTCCTATAGACTTTTTGTCCCCCCCGATGGGGATAGATTGAAGGTTTGCCCTAGACACCAGGTGAGGGTTTTTGAAAACAAAACATGAGAGTGGGGGCTGCCTGATATCGGAATGTCCATGCCCCATCCCAGAAAGGGTCCAACAGTATTTCTGCCCCCCAGAGCACCCCCGGGGGGGGGGGGGACAGAAAGCCAATTAGAGACCAAGGAATTTGAATTAGAAAAACACAGGGGTGCTTTCTACCACCAGAAAGCCTACTAGACACAAGGGATTTCAAAATGACACCAAACAAGCAAAGGAGGGGGTGGCCTGCTCTGTCATCAAGACATACCCCTGCCCTAGAAGGGTCAATAGTATATTCTGTCCCCCTGAGGGCAGGTAGGAGGTTTGTCCCAATTGGTGAGGTTGCCCCATATCTGCTCCCCCAGGGCAGAAAGCCCACTAGACACCGGGGATTTTGCATCTGGAGCAAAATAAAGGGCTGCGCGTGATGCACTCTGGCAGTGGTCACACTCCTAACCCAAAAGGGACAAATCACTCTTTCTGCCCCAACTGGGGCATATAGAGGGTTTGCCCCAAATTTACCCCAGGGGGCAGAAAGCCCACTAGATACCTGGGAATTCAAAATAGTGCCAAAGCAAAGAAAAGGAGGTGTGGACTACCCTGACAATAAGCCCCCCCCCCCCGAAGGCCAATAGTGTCTTTTTGCCTGCCTGCCTGGTGGCAGATAGGAGGTTTATCCCAATTGGAGATGCTGTCCTAAATATGCTCCTGTGGGGATAAAAGGCCACACTTGACACAAGGGATTTTGCGTTTGGGGCAAATGAAAGAGGTGCGGGCATACACTCTGGCATTGGCCATGCCCCCACTCTGATATGGGCAGATCCTTCTTTCTACCTCCCGCCCTCCAGGCAGACAGAGGTTTTGCCCCAATTTGCCCCTGCGGGGGCTGAAAGCCCTCTGCATTACTGGAATATTTCTTTTATAACATAATGAGGTGGTATTTGCCTATCTTGACATCAGAGCCCACCCTCACCCCTACAGCCTTAAAAGTCTTTCTGCTGCCCTGGGGACTAAAACATCCCATCATGGGGGAATGGCTTTGACTCCTGGGAAGATGGCGGCGTAGTTCTCTGGCTCCACACTGAAAATAACTACAATACTGAGTAAAACAGGAATGGCAGCCCACAACAGCATATAGAGCATAGTAACTGCCATCGGAGGGGAAGCATACATTCGACGCAGAATAGGAGAGAAGAGGGTGAGCGCTAAATGCAAAAACCAGCACGAGGGTCAGGGTGCCTCACTCAACCTAAAAGGGCACCACAGCCCTAACCAGCCCCCTGTAGCGCCACAAGCCACAACAGCGTCCCTCACGCAGAGCAGTAAGAACACTTCAGCCCTCCTCACAATACGGACGTAAGATTTCAGATACCAGCACAGTGTCTGTGCACTGCACCACACCCCCGACAATGAGTCTTACATGTGAATTGCTGTAATCGGCTGCGTCAGGCTCATGCACTCCAGGAGAACCATAAAAAGAAGCTGGCTTGCAATCCAAGCAGCCCGGACAGCATTGTAATATGCACAAACCAATTCAGTAATATAACAGTGTCTCAATGCCCTATTAACTGTATTGACCCACCTGTACACACACAAAACGCGACCAGACATTGAGGGGCATTTAAGTGTAGAACAGAGCGGCCACATGGTAAAATGGCCAAGTGGGTCATAATAGAGATATATGCGACACCAACACGAATTAACTATCAACCGTAAGTGATTAAAACAATATTTTCCCAACTAACTTTGAGATAACGTGAGCAACATTTATGAACTTTCTGAGGCCTGTATGCCTTCATTAGACCTTGAGACTAACTACAGTGCATAAGAGACAATCTGTAAGGCAAGCGGATGTGCGATCTAGACATCATTACAGCCCCAATCCGTGCACTGAGGCACAGTTGTTGAGTATATTAGAGCACTAAACCAGCAACAGCAAGCAGAGAGCAATGGGAGCTGAAACATGCTGAAACTGACCACACAGCTGGGTCTGAGAGAAGGGCTGCGGCGGCGATCTAACAACGATAATTCTCTGTTCCATGCGCGGTGAACAGTGAACATCAGTGCAAACAAGTGAGCACAGTAGCACAGTCTTCTCCTGCTGCTGCTGCTACACAAACAAGCTCATCTTATTGCCAAGATGGGTCTCAATGACTATAGATTACCCAGAAGAGTTTACAATCGATCTGACAAGCTGACGGTGACACTACAGGAAATCCAAGAGCAAGCATACGTCAGGGCAAAACAAGAGTTGACTTCAGCAGGCCCTATCAACTGTAAATCCAGTAGAACACCCAAATTTGAACAAAGAATACTGCATGTGGCTTATTGGTCCATAACACTGAGGGCCTACATTATAGACACTAAGATCTGCACTCCTTCTACGGCACAGATACTGTGGGGCAGATTTACAAGAAAGCGACGCATCTGTAGAGATGCATCACTTTCCCTGCGTCACACTGAGAAACCCTTGCGCCACCATGGATGCGCCGTATTTACAATACGGCGCACCATGGCGCAACGATTGACAGATGCTCCAGAAATTCTGACGCATCTGTTGGGGCAAAAGTCACGCATTGCTGGAGTCGTGTTGCAAGCCCGACGCAACTCCAGCAATGCTTTTTGAAGCCTATTCCCACTACACTGCGTCACTCCTTACGCCTGCTTCAAGCAGGCGTAAGGTTTTGACGTAGTGGCGTCCTAGAAGTGACGCAGTGAAATCTTGTAGATTTCACTAAGTCACTTTTATGAGGCCTTCCTGCGTGGGAACGCCCACCTGCATACATTATACCTGACGCAGGTATAATGTGACGCAGGGATTTACAATGTGACGCATCTCCCTAGAGCGTCACGTTGTAAATAGGCCACATTGTTTGCGCCGCTGTTGCGTCAAAAAAGTGACGCAACTGCAGCGCAAAAGTCACGCAAGGGGCTTGTAAATCTGCCCCTGTATGTTTAACTGTGAGACTAACCCCGATGCAAGGCCTCCTCAATGCATGACTCTATAGCCACGCAACCAACAATAGAGAATTGAGAACTCTTTATAATGGGCCCACTTCAGTATCACAGAGTCTAACACCTGGATGCATACCCTTGTCACCTCATTTGTGCTGGTATGTACAGGCAGAATGGATAAGCATTAGACTGCACTTGACTATTATCTCAAGATTATATTCCAGCAATATTTTTCAGAACAACTAAAGGGAACTGCTGGGAAGCACGACAGCCCCTCAGTACAAAACTCTGATACCTATTCCATTCACATTGTGATTACTCACAAGATCATGACTTTGGACAAAGTACACCAGATCCCTCTATTAAACTGTCAACATGAACTAAGGAACAGAGACGCTTACACACTCATATATTGACCTAAACTTTACAGTTGATTAATGTGATCGACTCGCATGACAGCAACTGTATATCAGTTGTATTGTTACAAAAAGATAAAGTGACAACATCCAACCCAAATAGTACTCATTGACACTCAAGGCGCCTCAGAAGGCTCACCCTACAATTGTTGTGACTGATTGATGCGTCATTGACAGCAAACTCTCCTTACCAATAGGAGCTACCTCATGAAGAATACTTTTTATATCCTGCTTATTTCACTTACCTTACACTGGGCATGAGCTACAACTTCCCCTGATCGTCAAGTTCTCAAATGACAAATGGGGAGGGGGTTATCAGGTGAAGGGGGGAGGTAACAGATTGGTTGTTCCTGTAGATTTTGTTTTTAGGGATTATTCTTAATTCTTTATATACTTGTTTTTTTGCTTTCTATGTATTATATTGCTCTTGACTCTGCGACCACAATCGCACTACATGAAATCAAACAATCTAGAACTAGCATCAGATCACACAACAATAAATATGGGATTACACACTGAAAGAGTGGAAGGCCATTAGCTTGGCTCTCGCACCAGACAGAGCCCTACCATGGCTTTTACCAATCAAAGCTCCCTGACATTCTATAAAATAAATTTTTATCTCGGGACATTGCACATACATTAAAGTTACATCATGGCGCATAACTCCTTGTCACTAAAAGCAATCTCACTAAACACCAGGGGCTTAAACCCCCCAATCAAGAGATAGAAAATACTAGATTATACTAGTAAACTACACAGTGATATTGTCCTACTACAGGAATGCAATCTTAATCAAGACTTAACTCATTCTCTTAGATGCAATGGCTATGGGGACGCCAAAGCTGACATGGATGGGAGGTGGATTATCTCCAAAATTTCTATAAATGGGCTAAATTTCTATGTAGCCAATGTTTATGCTCCACATACAGATGACCAAAAATTCTTGACCACACTCACACAAAACTTCTCGCCATTCCTAGTGGGTCAAACATCCTATTAGCTGAGGATTGTAACCTTCTCTAGATCCCATTATCGACAGGGATGGCCCTCTGAATCCCCATGGAGGCTTCAACACCCTACAGAGTATCTATACATTTTTTTCATCCCCCCCTCAATATTGTCCTGTATTGATTATATTTTGATCTCTGGCGATTACTCTCATAACACTGACCAAACAACAATCAAACCAAGACTGATCTCTGATCACTCATGCATAACTCTGTCGCCCTTTGAAGCTAGAAACAAAAACTCCAGTTGTTTGGCTAAAGGATGAAACCCTGTCGTCCCACAAACTTATCAAACAAGTGGAAACTGTGATAAAAAATGTTTTCACTGACAATCCCGAACCCGATTGTTCACCTTTAACTAGATGGGAAGCACTAAAAGCCATGATTAGATTATTTAAAAAGAGGCTCACTCAAAACTGCCAACCCTAGAAAAAGAGATTCAAAATCAAGAACATCTGCACATATGCTCCAAAAACCTGCCTTGCTTCTCTAACTGCAAAATAATATGATTATAATCAAATACTAAGCACCTGAGCAGGGTTCTGGATTAACAAAGAAACAAGCAGAAGATTATGTGAGACAAATACGGCAGGAAAGATGTTGGCAGCCTAACTGAAATACAAGCAACAGAAGAAATGTATCACAAGTATTAAGGACAAAAAGAGCCAAATACAGACCAACCAGACAAAGATTTCAGAAACCTTCAAAGATTATGATGAGACCGTCTGTTCCCCAAATGAGGAAATTAAAGAGAGTGAGTGTTAAAATACTTGAATAACCTCCTTTCTCTCAATGAAGAAGAGGAGAAAGCAATCAACTCATCTTTTTCTACCCAAGAAACTGTAAAAGTAATTAAAACCCTCAAAGCCCCTTGCCCAGACGGTTTCTCAGCCCTATTTTACAAAACTTTTGGAGAATAACGTTGTGGCTCCCTTCTCCAACTATATATCCAATTTGCTAACTTCGGGATGATCTCTGGTACCCCTTCCGAGACCATAATTGCTGTCATACCCAAATAGGTAACAGACCCACTACTGACTAAAAACTACAGACTAATATCTCTGATCAACATTGCTTGAAAAATTTAAGCTTAGAGAATAGCCATCAGAATCCAACAGTACAGGCTTAAATTAATCCATCCCTCAAAAGTGGGCTTCCTAAAAAAATTATCTCTCCACTAACAACACCAAGTTACTTTGCCATGTGATTGACAAAGCCCAGACATTATCAACATCAACAGTTGCTGTCATATTAGATGCTGAAAAAGTGTTTGACAAAGTAGACTGGAGATACCTTAAAGCAGTGTCATACAGCTTAACCTTGACACCTCTTTAATTCGAATGATAATGGCTCTATACTCTAACCCCAATGCCAAAGCCTGAGCCGGTGGTTTCCTCTCTGAAGCCTTTTCATTGTGACAAGGCACCCGTCGAGGCTGCCTACTGTCCCCTTCAGTCTTTCTCTTTGCACTTAAACCCCTAGGGGCAGATTTACAAGCCCCATGCGCCACATTTACGCTGCCGTTGCATCACTTCTGTGACGCAGCGGCGGCGTAAACCATGCGCCACGTTGCGCCTTATTTACAACGTGACGCATCTAGGGAGATGCGTCACGTTTTAAAGCCCTGCGCCACATGAAACCTGCGTTAGGTTTCATGTGGGCGTTCCGGCGCAGGGTGGGCGTTCTGTCGCAGGAACGCCTCGTAAAAGTGACGCAGTGAAATCTACAAGATTTCACTGAGTCACTTTTACGTCCATGCTACGTCAAAACCCTGCGCCTGCTTGAAGCAGGCGTAAGGAGTGACGCAGCATGTTAGGTATAGGGCGCCCCTGAGCATTGCTGGAGCCGCGTTGCGCTTGCGACACGACTCCAGCAATGCACCGCCCTTACACCACAGGATGCGACACGCATCGCCCTATCCTTGCCCCACGGTGCGCCGCATTGTAAATGCGACGCATTCGTGGTGGCTCAGGGAGGGAATTACGTGTCGCATCTTTTCTGGCGCATCCCTGCTGATTTGCAGAGATGCGCCAGAACTCGTAAATCTGCCCCCATCTATTTAATATCAGAAACAATGAAAACTTAACAGGAATCAGATTTGGAAAATTAAATGTTAAAGCAGCGGCGTATGCACATGATAGTTTGATTGTCACGGAGAAAGCTGACCAATTCATCTCACAAATTTTGACTGTAATAAAATCTCAGGGTACTCTCTCAACAGAGATAAGTCTGAGGTTATCCTATTAAACAACATAACTTCAAAGAATTATTTGGAGACACAGGTCTAACCTGGCAACCACACTACATTGAATACCTTGGATTTGAATTCTCCAACAATATTATCAACTTGCTCAGTAATAACAAAGCTTTAACTTTCAAGAAAGTAACTGATTTGTTGGATGACTGGTCACCTACATTTTGAAAATGGTAGGGAAGGATAGAGACAGTGAAAATTATGACTGGGCACATCATAAATTATTTAATGAGTATGCTACGACTGACTCTTTCTGATGATTTCTTAAGGAAAAAAGAAGGTCTTACCAACAAATCCCTCTGGCAAGGGAAACAACCTAGACTCTCTTTAAAATAGTTAAGGCTGCCAAAAACCCTGGGAGGAGTTAACTTAACTAACTTGAAAACATATCAAACAACCTCCCTGTTCAAGCAAGGAATCCACTGTCTAACCCAGAGAGAGGACTATACACCAGAATGGCTGGAAATCAAAGCTACTATTATTCCCTGCTGGAATCTTTTCTTATTTATTTTGATGGGAAAAGTGAACCTGTTACACTCAAAATATTTCATAAACAACAGGAAAGAGGCCATACTATAAATTGACTTTCTCTTAGATAACAAAAAATTTACCTATAATCTAGCCAGTAACAACAAAGAGAGAGCAAGGAATAATGAGGGGAACGTCCTTCTCCCTAAATATAGTAAATGAACAACAACGTGGACGGACCCAAATGAGGGATCCAAATACAAGGATGACACTCTGTCATACACAGGATTGAGCTAAAAAAACAGTGGGTTTTTTAGAAGAACCCTCACCCACCAACCTAGTTGGTGGCATGCTTCATCATTGGGTTCCCAGCTGGGCTGCCGACTGCAACCCAGCTGTGATGCAACACCTGAACTACAGGGGAGCGGGTTTGTTTTTGGGATTTTAAATGGAAAGGGGTGCTGGAAGTGTGGTTTAAAAGTACCTATAGAATGCACAATAACTACCTTTATTCTTTAGGTTCTAGGGCACGGTTAAAAACAGAGCGGGGATACTATGAAGATAAAATTGGTCTTCCTTATTCCACTTTAAGTGGTCGACATGTTTCAGCCTCGACAAGGGTGCTGAGGCTTTTTTCAGGACCGGATCAAGTGAATAGTGAATATATCAGCACACACGCTAAGGTGTGCTGTGGTGCAGTGAAAATACCGTACTTACGGTTCCCACCGTCAGGAAAACTATCTGAAACAAAAAAGCACAACATGGAAAAGACAAAACATACATATACATTTAAAATTAAAACGGATGTGAGAGTAAATGTGCAGTCACCCGCTATGGATTGTAATGTTGTGCTGGCGGTAATCATTCAAGTGCAGCCATCCATATCAGGGTAGGGATCCATAATAAACACCTTCACACATGGGCATTCATAAATACACTTGTATATGCACAGTTACACAAGGCGAGTAGTGCACTCCATGTACTACTAAGAATCCATATTTTGAGGGCAGAGCAATTACCACGGGGTGTGGAGAGAGCCCTGTGGATGGAAAAGAAAGTCACGGGGGTCACTCTAGCATAACCAATGATGGGTCTAGGCATACTTTGATGGTGGATATAAACAAGAAAAGGAGTGAAGAGGTTCAATAGGTAGTGGACTTCCCCTCCTCTGTAAATTATGAAAAACCAAACAAAGTCCAACCTTTAACTACAGAAAATGTTACTATCCTTCTTTCTTCAGTATTAGAGAAAGCTGGTCAGTTTTCCCAAGTTTGTATAGGAAAAACACACTGTTTTGTTAAAATAACCCTCACCCACCAAAAGGTCCCTTGGTGGCAAGCTTCATCATTGGGTTCTTCCCACCCCACTGCGGAACGGGGCGTGCTACGGCTGACGACGACGTGGGAGCACTTATTAGTGAAGTGATGCTTTGTGTGATGTGAGAGTGGAAGGGTCTGAGTGGATATAGTGGGATTAAAAATTACCTGGCTGTGTGGAAACTAAATTTTAATACTCCTTGTAGCTGGTATTATTAAAAGCGGGGAGTAGAGGTTTGTATGCTACGATGGGCTACTCCCTCCCTAGTCTACATGTTTCGAAGCCATCCCCCTGACTTCTCATCAGGACCAAAAAGTGATCCCTGTACCACTATATGTTAGAAAACAACCTTGTGGTTTTGCCTGCTCAATTTTGCAGATTATAGTGCCTATATAAAAACATGCACTGATACAATACCTAATTGGTATGATTATACGAGTTTTAGTTACTAATGTTACCAAAATATAGCCCTTTGAGCTTTTTCACGGAAGGGGAGGAGCGCTTGTAGTCACACAGTTATCAAAGCTGCTCTGATGATGAAGCTTGCCACCAAGGGACCTTTTGTTGGGTGAGGGTTATTTTAACAAAACAGTGTGTTTTTCCTATACAAACTTAGGAAAACTGACCAGCTTTCTCTAATACAGAAGAAAGAAGGATACTAACATTTTCTTTAGTTAAAGGTTGGACTTTGGTTTTTCATACTTTGATGGTGTGCACGTTTGATAATAGTGTCATTCTCAATAAATGAATACGCCCGGCCTGGGTAACATGTACTAGTGTGAATACATATATTGAGGGCAGAGCAATTGACACGGGGTGTAGAGAAAGCCCTGAAGAAATGACACAACGCTGGATATCATGGACAGTCTGTATTTGTAGATGATACACAAATGAGTTTATTGGTCCCCATGCTGTCTAGTTAACTTCCCATAGTTCGTGTAGGTGTGACTTGGAATGAATATAAACACACATAAGTGAAGGTTGTGCTCCGTTTACATCTGATATTGCTCCTGTGTTCACAGATGCGGACTTTCATTTTACGAGTAGTCATGCCGATATATCGGAGACCGCAGGGGCAAGTGATCAGATAGATCACGTTGCAGGAATTGCAATTAGTATGTTTGGTAATCTGCCATGTTTTTCCAGGTTCAAAGTTTGAAGATTTCACAGATTTTGTAAGGTGACATACACTGCAGTTCCCACAGGGAAAATGACCAGTCATGTTGGGTAAGTCCCATGCGTTGAGGACCGTTCAGATGGGATGTTCCTGCGTTTGTGGATGGGTGGTGACCAGGCTATCCTTGACGCTCAGTGCTCTTTTGTAGCAGAACATGGGTTTATCCCAATTGAGTTTCCCAGTTCTCAGGATCCTCCAGTGTTTCTGTATGATCTTTGACACCTGATTGGAGATTGTGTTATACGTGGTCACACGTTAGTGGTATGGGAGTAGGTGCCCGGTGTGTTACCTCTAGTAATCCCTCTCTGTTTTGGTTTCTGGCACTTTTTTTGCAGTGCGGATGACTTTTTCTGGGTACCCACGTTCTTTCAGTTTCGATGAGAGGGCAGTAGCCATTCAGATGGGCTCGGTCGGAAAGGAATCCGACTCGGATTTCCGGATGGCTTACGACGGGCTCGGAGAGCCCGTCTGCCGTCCGGAAGTCCTTCAGTACTCCCCGGCCGCCTCTTCACGACCGAGGGAGTACGATGGCAGAGTCCACTGCCTTTTCGTGCCGGTCTTTCCGGCACGAAAAGGCAGTCGGTAACTGTCTTTGGGGGCCCCCAGTAGGGCCCCCATGGGTGCGAGGCCGCCGAATGGTGGCCTGGGGGCACCTATGGTGCCCCTCTGTTGATCCCTGCACCCGGTGGCAGGCACCTTGGGGTGCCGGCCACAGGGTGCAGAGGATGAACTGCACCCTGCTTTCCACAATGAAAGCATGCATTCCGCTCGGAATGCATGCTCCCATTGTGAAGTATACGAGAATGCGACCGAACAGGGTTCGGTCGCATCGTACTTGCAGGGCCGTAACCGACGACAGCAGGTCGGTCGGTTACGGCTCCTGACCGATGTCGGACGGACCTGAGTCCGTCCGACATCGGAATCGGCCCCTTAGTTTTTAATTGACCCCTCTCCACTGTGATGTCCGGATCTAGGAATGTGATGGTTTTCTTATCCACGGTGTGAGTAAATTTAAGGTTCCTGTCACGCCCGTTGATCCAAGTCAGGAATGTCTGTAGAGTCTCATCCAGGCCCTCCCAGATCATGAAGATATCATCAATATATCTTTTATAAAATTTGATGTTATCTTTAAAGGGCATGTCTGGGTTAAGGATGTGCTTCTTTTCGAAGTCAAACACATACAGACCGGCCACGCTCGGGGCAAAGGTGCTGCCCATCGAGGTGCCATACGTTTTCAAGAAAAGGTCACCCTCGAATTCGAAAAAGTTGTCTTTGAGGGCTAGGTTGGGACATTGCAGGATGAATGTCCTAGGTGTGTTGTAGTTCCAAGTAGTCGCTTCCAGGGATGTTTTTAGCACATGCAGTGTGTCATCTTGAGTAAGGCTAGTATATAAGCTCTCAATATCCAAGCTAACCAAGAGTGAGGTGTCTGGATCAAAATTAAGAGAGTCTAGTTGCCTTAAAAGGTCTTTGGTATCCTTTAAGTAGGTAGATGTGGATTGGACAATTGGTTGCAGGAAAAAATCACAAAAACGAGATAAGGGCTCAAGAAGAGAGCCGATGCCTGACACAATGGGCCGGCCGGGTGGAGGGTTCTTATTTTTGTGTATCTTTGGGAGCGTGTAGAAATAGGGAATCCTCGCCTCACTAGTAGCTTGGTAGTCATCCTTGTTTTTGAAGGAAGTGGCCCTTAGGGGCCACTCGGGCTTCCTACAACCACCTGCTATGCCACCTGCTATGCCTTCCCAAGAATGAAGAGTCAGTCAGACAGTAGTGAATACAAACATACATTTATTAGCAATACTCTGCAGAGGAGTCCAATCTGACCTGCACCCTAAGATGTCTGCCAAGGGACTGACCCCCCAACGGTCTGCAGTGAGTAATCATTCTTCCCAAGGAGCCTCCAACCACGCCCACAGTGGAAAGTTACCGGCTTGGGCCGAACATGAACAAAGGATGCACAGGACGACGGGCTACCACCTGCCAGATGGGTACATGCTATCAGTGCTTCGAGGTCACCGCGCTGAGTCTCAGCGTCTCCCAACGTGGGATCAGAACTACACATTCAGATAGGTATGCAAGGGCAGAATGGCCTATTCATTAGTAAGTCAGAAAACAGCCTTGAACAGAGAGAACATAATAATAATGAAATACAGTGTTCTGCTGAGGCAAGCAATACAAATGATGAGGCCTAGTTCAGACATGGCCTAAGCGGCCCAATAGGGATTACAAAATACAAAATGGAGTCACACTGGCTAACTACAGAAAGCTTGCACGTTGCAGGGATAACTCAGTGGGTTGCATAACGTGAATACAAATGGCGTATATTTAGCCACACACTGCTAACCTAATATAACATGAAACGAGTGCATTGCGGAATGGGATTTTCAAACCTAACATTTTGGAGTATGATCTAATCTAGCCTCCATATTAAACAATCCTAGGATCAAACTGGACGGTCATCTGATCTAATGGCAGGAGTGGACAACACTAGGAATGTTTACTATCAATCAATTAGGTTCAAACAAACTCCCTTAACCTTTGCTAACTTACAACAAACATATTCCTTATCTGATGTAGATTTGTATAACGTCCTGAAAATTAAGAGCTGCATTCGGAAACTAATATATTCAGACAAAACCCCATCACTGCATCATTTCACTAGCACCCTAACCAAAGATGGACACCATCTCTTTATTCAATGCCAACTCCCTTTAAATCTCTAAATGGTAAGGGAGGGCCTGCCACCTGGGAATATCAAGCACTAGACTAAAATACTACAATCCCCCTCTTTTTGCACAAGATCACCCCAGTTCTGGCCCAAACTAAATTCATGTTAATACACAGTACAGGGCTGCAGTAGAGTGCTAGAGACAACAAGTATTAGCAAAGCCAGCTGTGTAGGCTATGGAGGAGAACCCCGCCTTCACCTAGCCCAGGTGACGATTGCTCCTCCCCTCAGTAATGGAGCACGGCTGATTCGGAGGAGAACGCTGTGCGGCGACCTGTTCTATGTTGGAGCGGCAAGAGTGGCAAGATTGGGGGAAGAGCGAGAGCTTTCTCTCTTCACCGTATCGCGGTTTGCGAGAGGTTTCTTTCTTTCGTTTCCAGCGTGAAGGCACTACACGACAATTGACGGACGGCGGCTTTTTGGCTTTCTCAGCCTATATTTGTGGAAGGAGGGAAGCACGGGAGCCGCAGTGGCGTCCTGTAATCACCCGGACCGGTTCTATTAATTTGTGAAGTGGAGCGAAGCGGTAAGAGAAGTGTCCTGTGCTGAATGAAATACAGTGTATCTTGGCTGTGGAAGGAGAGTGGCTTTAATGACTCAAAGAGCTGAGGGGACGCTTTTGCAGATTCTTCGAGGCAGATCTGGGTGAGCAGCTTTTCTTTTTTTTTTGCAAAAGGAAAAGTTAAGTCCCAGTACGTTTTTGTTAATAGTAATATTATAAAAGACAAAAAGACAACTAAGGCTGTAAACTGTTGCATTAAAGGGGGGACACTGCCAAAATGAGGAAACAATTGAAATTGGTGGCGGCAGCTGCCAAATTGGACTCAGCTGCTGTGAAGACTAAAAAACGCCTGGCTCAAGCTAAACTCAGTCAGGCAGCAGTAAAAGCTGGAAATAAAGTGTCTCGTGATGAGCTAAGCTTCAGCTCCGAAGGTTCAGAGACGGATATCTCCGAAAATCAGTTAATGGTGGAAGATCTAAATGAGACAAGTTTAATTGAGACCACAGAGCCGGTGAGAAAAGACAAGCAACAAAATACCGGACAAGAGACTCTTTTGCCTGAAAAAAAGCAAGAGGCAAAAAATTCCAGAGACTTTCCCCTTTTTGTTAAAAATAATCTGCTATCTTTATCCCCTCAAGTTTCTTTGCAGTCATTTCAAAGTGTATTAGGCGTTCCAACTGCCGAGTCTGTAGTAAATACAGTACCACTATTCAATCAACCGCTTCCCCCACCTCCTTTCTCTATAACTATGGCATCTCCACCTCCATCTTCCTTCCCTACAGAAGGTTTAAATCAAGTGCCTATAACTCAAGACTCATTGTCTGATCAAAGTGGCCCCGCTGTCATTCAAACTAGTCTACGGGCTATGGCTGCTCAGTCACTCTCGCTCCTTAATAGTAAAACACCAACTTTACATCAGTCTGTAGGATCTGTCCAGGCATAAGCTCAGTCTCAGATACAGACACTGATACAAGAATTCCCCTCAACTCTGATTAAGGTCAAGGCTCCACCCGCTTCCTCAAAGGAGAACATTCAAGGCAACGATAGTTTAGAGCAAGCAGAGTCGCCAGCGCTTAAAGGCAAACTTGGGGCGCAGCCAAGAATGGGGGAACTTGTTGGAGAGAATCAAAGTGAAACCATTAATACATGTCAGATCGACATCAAGACTATGCTTAATCTAATACTTGAAGAAATTCGCGACATGAAGAAATCTCAAGAAATTGAGATAGCGGCACTTCATACACGCTTGGGGGAAATTGAAGAGGCGGTGGCAAGCTTTCCCATCAGAATTCAGGAAGCAGAATCCAGGATATCCAATTTAGAGGATCAAATGAATGCTATCCTCCAGCAAGTAAATTTTGCTGCTCATGACAAAATAAACTTGGAAAACAAAATTGAAGAACTTGAAAATCATTCACGCCGGGCAAACCTGCGAATTGTTGGGGTCCTGGAAGGGTCCGAAGGAGCCCACACGCCTCAATGGGTGGAGACATTTCTTAAGCAAAAAGTGATTCCAGAGTTCTCGGGTGATCTTCCACCCAATATGAAGTTTCCTCGCACAATCAGTCAATTTTGCGGACTTTCGCGTTAAGGAAAAGATATTGACTAAAGCTATCCAGATGAGACAATTCGATACAAATGATGGGACTAAATGCAGAATTTTTTCGGATATGTCTGTTGCAGCAGCACGTAGACGCAAGGAGTTTGTAAAATTACTATAGCTTTTTAAAGCTCATGGAGCCCAAGCCTCCATTGACCAGCAGTCCAAACTAAAAGTTCTTGTGCAGCGGAAGTTCCACATGTGTACACGGATTGAGGAAGCCCAGGAATTTCTGAAAGTAATTTCAGCAGGGAAGTGATCCTAGATGTGTCTTCTTTTCTGCCGCTCTTTTGTTCTTCTTTTTTTTCCTCCTCTTTTTTTCTCTTCAGCTCCATTACGAGGGGGGGGGGTAGGTCACCCCAGGTGCAGTACCAGGGCACCACTTAGTTAGTCTAGGGAGGGGGAAATGTGGATTGTGGGGCAGCCCACATATCTTAGGGGGGGTGGATGCTGTGGGGCGGGAGCCCCTGTCCTCGGGCTGGGGGTTGGGGGAGGGGTTAACAAAAAGAGCAGTAGCAAACTGAGAAATCAAGTATTGAGTAGAAATTTTGACTGTAAAAATTGTTATTCTCAACCAGCAGAATGAGTATAATTAGAAAATGTCGGATAATTTCATTAAATGTGAACGGGATATTGAATAGACAGAAATATGGAGGTTTAATTAGGTGGCTTGCTACGTTAAAACCTCAAATTCTTTTTATCCAAGAAACTCATTTGAAAACCAACTCACCAAAATTATTTTTACCAGGCTAGTTCTCCAGAACTTTTTTTGCTTCGGCGGGGGTGGCGTTGAGAGGGGTCGCAATTTACTTCTCGCGCAAATTAGATTGGGAATCTTTACAAGTACAACGGGATCCCCAAGGGAGGTGGATCTGGGTCCAGGCTAAAATTAACAATCAGGTTTTCAACTTTATTAACTATTATGGGCCTATAGCAGATGAGGCATCCACACTACTTACTATCTATAAGCTGTTGTTAGGGGTCCCTGGCCAAATCGTGTTAGGGGGAGATTTCAATTTTATACAGGATCTCAAAACAGATACTTCCAATAGGAACAAGAAACAACTGAAACCCCAGACTAAAAAAGTGTTAGACGCTGTGATTGAAGACCTCCAGGTAATTGACTCATGGCGATTGTTAAATCAGAATGCCCGTGAATACACTTGCCATTCCCGCCAATATCAGACAGCTTCACGAATCGATTTTTTATTGATTTCACGCTCCTTGGTTCTTAGTGCTGCAGTAATAGGTGCAAATGCTTTCTCTGATCACTCGTACGTTCAGGCCGACATAGAAATTGGGGTACAGAAGAGGTGTAGGTCCATGTGGCAGATGGACCGTCTTCTTCTTCAAGACCCTTTGTGGCTTGAACAGTTTAGGGAGTGGATTTTAGAATACTTTAATATTAATGAAGGCACAGCAGATATTTTCGCTGTGTGGGGTGGTTTTAAAGCTGAGGCCAGAGGTCAGATGATAGCTGTATCTGCGGGAAAAGCCAGGGCAAGATTAGAAAAAATTGCAGAGCTTCAGTGTTCCCTTGAATGTGCTTCTAAATGGTCATCTTCCTCATCACGGGCGCAGTGGGAAGAGGCAAAAAAGGCATTGAGAGATTATTTCGTTCTTGAGGAAATTAATAGTTCCCAGACCTACTTACAAAAAGTTTACGAAGAAAGTCAAATGGTGGGGAAAATGTTGGCTTGGTCAACAAAGGCTCGTCAGGAATCAGCCTGTATTTTGGAAATAATAGATCCAACAACTAATCTTAGGGTAACTGAGAGAGTTGATATTGCACGGGTCTTTGTTGAGCACTATCAACAATTATATACTACAAAGTATTCGACTAGTATGGATGCGATCCATGAATATTTTACCGAAGTACAATTACCTAAGATATCGCAGAATGCCGCTATCCAGCTACAAAATGAAATTACTGGACAAGAGATTACGGCAGTGATTACATCATTGGCTGGGGCAAAAGCTTGTGGAGAAGATGGAATTCCTATCGAATTCTATAACATTTTTGTTAAAGAGCTCACCCCATTCCTTGAGAAACTTTTTAATTATATCAAAGCTGGTGGCTTGGTTGGTTCGGAGTTCAAGAGGGCGATCGTAGTCAGTTTTATCAAAAAGGGTAAACCACCAAATAATGTGAACTCATTTAGACCGATTAGCCTCTTGAACGCCGACTATAAAATCATGATGAAGATCTGGGCACATCGTTTCACTCTTTTGGCAAAGGAAGTAATCCATATTGATCAAACCGGTTTTGTAGCCGGGTGTTCTATGTCCTCAAACACAGGCTATTTGATACAAGCTCTTGATTATTTTAACGTTAATAAAACACAAGCCTGCATAATGATGGTTGATGCAGAAAAAGCCTTTGATTTAGTCAATTGGGACGCTTTATTTTTTGGACTTCAAAGGTTTGGGATCCCGGCTCCAGTAATTTTAATGTTGCAAAATATCTATCAAGGGGCGCAGGCCCAGTTAGTAATTAATGGTGATCAAATAGGCTCAGTTGATATTAATCGGGGGACCAGGCAAGGCTGCCCCCTTTCACCCCTTTTGTTCACTTTTTTTATAGAACCATTAGCAAGTAAAATTCGTGCTAACTTGGGTATTAAAGCTCCGATTAGTGGCATGGCAAAATTAAAACTCTTTGCTGATGATGCCATCCTCTATTTGTCTCCCGATAAATCAAATATAGAACTGATATTGACGGAATTTAAAAATACGAATCAATAGGGGGTTACAAAATCAATCCCAGCAAAACCGAGATTATAATGTTAAATACGGGGCCCGAATTTTTGCCTGAGAATTTGAAACAGCAGGCTTTAAAAACTGATCCCATACGTTATTTGGGGATTTTCGTCACAGCTCAATATGGTCAGTTGGCGAAACTGAATTATGAAGCCACCAGTATTAAAATTCGGAAATTACTCGAAAAATGGGCCAGCCTTCCGCTAACCCTGATAGGTCGAATGGCGCTCATTAAGATGTCCATATTACCTTTATTGATATTTCTTTTTTCTAATATCCCAATCAAAATGAATCTTAGTTATTTTAAGGGAATTGATTCGATGATTAGATCCTTTATTTGGAACAAAAAGGCCGCCAGGGTCAAATTTCCGGTGTTACAATTAGATACTGAATCGGGGGTCTTAGCACTGCCGAATATTCGTTTATATTATGAATCTGCATTTTTGGACTGCACAGCCTGTTTATTATCTAAATCTAAACGGATAGACAATTTTTTTATAAACAAGATGATCCAAGAAGCAGGAACTCAAATCCCCACATTTCTAAAAACTGCCAAACTTCCAAAAAAACAAGGTATAAAACGCTTTTGGATTTCTCGATTAGACTTCGCTCTGTTTTTAAACAGAGTGGATTTGCCGGTTTTTTCTCCTTAAAACTAAATGAATGTAGAGAGTTGGGCCTCCTTCTTTATTCAGCCCAGTTGAAAACTTGGCATGATGCTGGTTTGGGGGTAGTCAACCAGTTTATTATTCAGGGGAGGATGATTACGTGGGAAGAAGTTCAGGCCAGATGTAAGGGGAGTAACAAGCCCACATTCTGTGAATTTATTCAAATAGTTCATTTCTTTAAGAAATATAATTGTTTACTGAATAGCTTCCCCTCTAAGGCTGCCATCGCTCTGTATACCTCCAATATGAGTGGGGTAGGTAATTGGTATCGTTTACTACGAACACAAGACGAATCTCAGCTGGTTTTAAAGTTTTTGGAGAAAGTTGCCTCTGAAACTCAATGTGTTTTTTCCCATCAAGAGTGGCATAAAATATCTACCACAGCTAACAAGACTCTTAGAGCCGCTAATTATAAAAGAATGGCTTTTCTGTCACACTGGTTGGCCTATTATACTCTTGAGGCTCTAAATAAAATGTTCCCTGAGGTGGAAAATAGGTGTTTTCGCTGTTGCACCCCATTAGAAGGGGGATGGAGGCATATTTTCTTCTCGTGTCCTAAATTAAGAGTGTTTTGGGAGAAAATATTTGGGTATTTCAGTCAGGCGATTCAAAAACCGTTTGATCCAATAGCAGAAGCAGTCCTGTTTGGCATTTCCAGTAGGGAAGTTTCATTATCGAAAGCTGAGGGGCTTTTTCTTGCTACTTCAATGTTGGTTGCTCGCTCATTAGTTTTACAAAATTGGAGATCACAGGAAGTACCTGTGTTTGAGAAATGGTTAAATAAAATGTTACGTACAAAAAAATTTGAAGAAGCCTATGCTAAACGAACGGGGGCAACCAAAAGATTTTCTCGGATTTGGAAATATCTTGTAGAAGGTTAAATGCAGGCTTGATAAAATGTTTTTTTTTTTTTTTTTAGAGAATTGTTTTATAAGCCGTGAAATGGGACATCTTAATTATGGAGTTTGGTAATGTGTTAACATGGAATGTTTTCTCTGTATGCTTTGCTCAATAAAAAAATAAAAAAATAATAATACACTGTACATCTTGGACCCCATCCTGGCTACACAATCTGAAATTTAGAGAAACACCCACTTGTTGGAACTGCAACCAAGGGGTTGGTGACCTATCACATAGGATTTTCCACTGCACATAATTAGCAACATTCTGGGAGAACATATTCAAGTTCATCAGAACCCTGTTTAAACTTAAACCCGAAGAGAATTCCTGTTCCTACTAAAGGGTCCCTTGGATACACAACAAAAAAATGAGGATGATGGATATTTATTAGATCTTTTACTCACACTAGCATAAAAACACATCCCTAATAACTAGAAAAATACAACTACTATTACATCAACAGTCTGGAGGAACTGGATCCCTTTCATCAGGGGTGCTGACAATACCTCACTTCAGACTACCCCCTAGAAAGTGAAATTGAGAGCAATTTGGCCACGCTAGACAATTTTATGGCTAACATGATCTCCCATGAACAGCTCCCTCTTCTGTATACCAATGACTCTGGGAGCTCATAATATTAACGCTAGTGGTAACAAGATTACACACTACCTTAATCACCCGGTGCGATCTACTGCTGCAGTGCATTTCAGATTTTTTATTGTTTTGAATCCAATGAACTTCTACATAAATTATCCTGATCCCATGGAATGACAGTCCATATACCGGAGAATCTGTATTAATTGTGTAGGACAGACATGTGACAAGTCTTAATGAATTCATGACTTACTTGTACCCATGCATACTTATGTATTATTTCCTTTATCTCTTATTTACTGTTCTGCTATAAAATCCAATAACGGTTTTTGGATAAAACATCCCATCACAATGGCAAGTGAGAGTGTCACGTGGGTAGAATAGGCCTGGTGAGAAACAGCACCATTTTATATGCTTCCGTTTCTAAATTGCCTTCTTTTTCCAAACACGATGACATTTGGCATACATTTGCTTGCGTGTCTGTGCAGGATAATATTCTCTGAAACTGCATTGTTTACAATTCTACTTCATAGGCACACTATCAAAATACCTTGAACATTTCGTACAAGGGATAAAGTTCCCTGCGCAAATGTTGTTGTCTTGTTATTGTCCATGAGGTGACAGAGTTATCATAATAGAACAAATAATAGCGGCCTGACTGGAACTTCAGCATAGCAGCATGGGGGTTGTTCATTATATAAACAACATCACCGACTAGTTTAGTTAGAGCAGCCTTTCACTGTAACCGCAAAGTCACTGCATGTCAGAATTCCAGCTTAGTTGATTCCTGATTGCATTGAAGAGGGATTCCCGAATCTACACCAAGACAAGCAGCCTGATTACACTTACCCACAGGTAGTAGGAGTTAGATCACCCTACAGGGATTTGGCATATTGACCCACCGTAGATAAAATAGGCTAGGTAGTGCTAGGTAGGAGCACAGTATAAGACAGATATTATAAACAGCTTATATTCACATCTATCGTACGATGATTATATTATTCATTTTTTTCACCATTCTCATAGCACTCATTACATTATTCTGTTTCCTTCTATTGATCATTGCAGCATAGGTATTTTACTCAAGAATCACAATGCTTCAATCAATATTGAAGCAAGTTGTGTATTTCTTGTGTATTTCTTTGGCAATGCATCAGTAACCAAACAAAAAGGTTCAAGTTCTGTTACCACAGTTTCCTTCGGAAGTCAGGGTTGTCATGTTCTGAGGTTGCATCATCCATTTGGTGCCTTGTCTGGTTAGGGGTACAGCTGGTGCACTATGAGCTAGCTGGAGTCAGGACCAGCATATCATGAGGGGTGCGCCATCCTGAATTATTTATGTTGTCAAACAAACAAACAGTTTTACTTGAGAAAGTATATGCTGTTTGACAAAAGGACATTTGATTTCTTTGAGTGTTTTTTTTCTATATACGCAAGCATTATCTCACTTGCCATGGCTAATGGCTGCACATTTTGGGCTGAATAGGCTGCCAATTGGAGAAGCCTAACAGACCTGACATTTCTAAAAATTTGAAATCCACGGGAGTCAAGGGTGGTCTGTGTCATGTGAATCCCACAACATTTTCTTCTCCACAAAGTGCTGTAACCTTTGCCCAAAATCACACACTTCCCTTGCAGTTTTGTGACATAATCTTCCAGAATATGCAGGGATCCAGAAAGTTCATACCACCCAGTGTTCCCCCACTTGTCCTAATAAAAAGGCTCCCCCACTTGTGTGGCTGGGCCTAGTACCCACAACAAGAATCGATCAAACCAGGATCAATGGTATTCCATGCTGTAGTCCTCGATGTAATCTGTCTATATTGCGTTTTGGCCACTTTCGTATGGACACTAGGACTACCCACACAAGGGAGTTACCGTTTTTATTGGGAGACTGGAAGGAAGGCTAGGTGGTGGGAAATGTGTGATGCCCCACAGATTCCAGCTGAGGAAAATTTGTGTTTTTAGACAAAGTTTGAGATTTGCAAGGGCTTCTGGCTACAAAAACCGGGTGAGTGTCTGAAAGGTTTCAGCGCTCCGTCCATCATCTCCTTGTGTTTGCTTTGTTTGCCCTAAGTTGGCAGGGTATGCCCAGACGTGGGTCCCTTGCTCACTTTGCCACTGGATTCAAGCTAGCCTGTCTGATGAGGGCTGTTAGCCCGAAATCGGTCCCAGGATGCTTGTTTCTGGTCCAGGGAAGACATGGCTTGGCAGTTCGTGCTGGAGTGTTCCCATGAGGCACAGGGTCAAGATTGATTTGCATATAGCTGTGTCTGAACTGGGGTGGCGAAGTGAGTTAAAGAACGATGATGGATTCAACCCAGATCTGTGACTGGGGGTGAGTGTCTGAAAAGTATCAGCGCTCCGTCCATCATCTCCTTGTGTTTGCTTTGTTCGCCCTAAGTTGGCAGGGTATGCCCAGACATGGGTCCCTTGCTCACTTTGCCACTGGATTCAAGCTAGCCTGGCTGATGAGGGCTGTTAGCCCGAAACCGGTCCCAGGATGCTTGTTTCTTGTCCAGGGAAGATATGGCTTGGCATTTCGGGCTGGACTGTTCCCATGAGGCACAGGGTCAAGACTGATTTGCATATAGCTGTGTCTGAACTGGGGTGGCGAAGTGAGCTAAAGAACGATGATGGATTCAACCCAGATCTGTGACTGGGGGTGAGTGTCTGAAAAGTTTCAGCGCTCCGTCCATCATCTCCTTGTGTTTTCTTTGTTTGCCCTAAGTTGGCAGGGTATGCCCAGACGTGGGTCCCTTGCTCACTTGGCCACTGGATTCAAGCTAGCCTGGCTGATGAGGGCTGTTAGCCTGAAACCGGTCCCAGTATGCTTGTTTCTGGTCCAGGAAAGACATGGCTTGGCAGTTCGGGCTGGACTGTTCCCATGAGGCACAGGGTCAAGACTGATTTGCATATAGCTGTGTCTGAACTGGGGTGGCGAAGTGAGCTAAAGACCGATGATGGATTCAACCCAGGTCTGTGACTGGGGGTGAGTGTCTGAAAAGTTCCAGCGCTCCGTCCATCATCTCTTTGTGTTTGCAGCAATACAAGTAACCCTACCCTTGACTCCACCTGGTGTCTAGATTTAAGGAATGTGCAGATTTGCTAGGTTTCCCTAGATGCTGGCTGGGCTAGGGCCCAAAATCCACATCTATACATGTAGTAAAAAACGGTCAGTTTTAAGTGGGAAAATGTGATGTGTCCATGTTGCAATTTGGGCTCTTTCCACTCGTGGGCGCTAGGCCTCCCCACACAAGTGAGGTACCATTTTTATTGGGAGACATGGGGGCACACAGAATTGTACAACATTTGGTATTACTAATAGGATGTCTCTGCCTTTGTGCCTTCCAAATGTAAGCTAGTGTGTAAGAAAGAAGACATTTTGAAAAATGCCCACATGCTGGTATGGCTATCCACAAATTCAAAGAAGTACAAATAGCCATGGCTTCTAAAATCAGCACCTGGTGTACATTTCAGAAATACATAGGTTTCCTTCATACCCATTTTCTACTCTTGATATTTTACATCTGAATATGCTCAGTACACAAGTGAAGCTCAGTTCAGTTATTGGCTCTGGGTACCTCAGGTTCTTGGACAACCTAGAAACCGTATATATCCCCGCAACTCGAAGGGTTTTGCAGGCATAATATATTGTTTTTGTAAAAATACTTTTGTGATAAGAAGTTATCCCGAATGGCTGTTTTTTCCTACTCAGACTATTTTATTTCAACCTTGACAGATCTTCATAAATTCCCCCTTGCTAAATTTAGAATTTTTTGACTTTTCAGAAATCTTTAGCTATCTGGGATCGTCCATCGGTATCACACCTGTTTTCACCACAAACTAGAAGTAGGTTGAATGAACACAATTTAGGAAAAAATGGGCTACCTTATAGAAAAATACCAAATCTGCAGTAAAAAAAAAAATTGGTACAGCTTTGTGTGTTCCTGAATGCTCAGAAGATGGTGATTATTGCACATCAAACCTTTTGTTGATGCCATTTGTAGCTAAATAAACAACCTCTTTTTTGCAGAGCACTTTTTCCCATTTTTCCCCAAAATAAATATAGGTATATACTGCCTATATTCCTGAACCCCCTTCAGGGGAATACACAAAGCCCGAGTACCTTCAGAATCCCCAGGATGTTGTAAAAAAAGAAAACAGTAAACAAACTTGGTATGGATACCTTATGTGAAAAGAAGTTATGGAGGCCTAAATGCAAACTACCCCAAAAAGCTGTAGACTGTTAAGTAATTCTGTACTGAAAAATATAAAAGCTTGCCTGCCTCTGTATTCAGTCCAATCTCTCTGAAAAAGCAAGATATTGGCTATATTCAGTGAAATTTGCTGGAACATCTGAGCAGAATTCATGTGTAATAGGTATTTGCACTAAGATATGCACGATTGCTCAAATTCCTGAGACAAAGGCAACTGATAAACAGAAAAAGGGTATTTTCAAAGCACTACTGAGAGAGGAATTTTGGCTCTGCCAGTATATTAATTTCTTTGAGTACAAAATGTGACAGGGTAGAAGGCTTCCACTGAAAAGAGTGCCTGTTTTGCATATTGTGTCTTGTGGAAAAGCTTATGCTCATTAGAGGAGAACTGAGTTAATTATAGTTATAATCCAATGATCAAGGCCCTAGGCTTTATTTCTTTATTCTAAAATATTATGACAAAGAGAGTGTGCCTGACATATTTGTTGTGAAAAGCTTATGCTAAATGTAGTAGGCCTTTAAGGGAAGATCGGTATTCTACTCTGTTTAAGTCTGTAGAAAAGTATTTTGTTACAAGGTTTTGGCCTCAGATATTCACTAAGAGATTCTATTGGGATGGGAGGAGATAGGTAAGAGTTGTGAATTGTTTTGTCAACTCGAACTTTACACTTATTTTAAATTTAGATTTAGGACTGTATAACCTGATGATTGCTTCATAGGAAAGCTTATACTCAAAACATTAGGCCTGTGTACTGTGACAAACCAATATTAGAGGCTATACACCAGATTGGGCCATTGAAAAAATTAGGTTTGATGCTTGAAGTCTAATTTGTTTATTTTGAAATGTTAGATCAATGGCAGTAGCCCTGGCTTACTTAACGTAAAAAGCATGTGTTAAAGTCAATATATCTTTAATGATATGGTATTATTACACAGTGTAAAAGCCTGTAGACAGGATTTTTTCATTCAAATTTGTTTACTTTGAAGCTTAAGTAATACTGAAGTAGGTAAGGATTTTAATGTTGGTTACCACCTTTGACAAACCCTGGTGGCAGAAGATTTGCATTCTTAGTGTCCTTGCTAGGCTTCCAGAAAGGGGCCTGTATATTTGTTCTCAACATTAATTTTGTACATACTTATAATTTTCTGATTGTATGCCTGATGGGTGCCGTGTGTGAGTGATTGGCGGAGTATAGAAATCCAGAGTTGGTTAAGGTGACCAGTCAAAATTAAAGGCTATAGGCCTTATTTATTAATTATGAAAATATATGTTAAAGCCAATAGGCATTGCAGGGGGAATTTATATTATACTGTATTAAGGGTTGTAGAGAGGTGTTTGTTTACATGGGATCTGATAAATTAATCTAATAGGCAAGGGTTTGCTGTTGATTACACTCTGACAAAGTCTTAGGGAAGAAGATTTCCACTCATTGTGAGAATCCAGATTATGCTCTCTTGAAGAGTGTATATCATTTTTCCAACTGTCATTTTATACACATTTGTTATTTTCTGACAGTATACCTATACCTGATGTTCGACATCTGAGAAAGCTTATGCTCATTACAATAGTTCTAAATTATACTAACAAGACAATATAAAAGTCTATCTGCCAGGTTGATTCATTAGAAATAGTTATGTCAGAGGACATAGATCTGATATGTGTATGATGATGAAAAACACAACAGACCTGATTATTATAAAACCCATATGTTAAAGCAAATAGAAATTTAAGGATGAATTATTACATGTTTTAAAGAGTCTCACAAATTACTTCAGTAAGCAAGGGTTTATATATTAAGGGTAGTAAACATTTTGTCCTGCTCTAAACCTTGTTAGATCCTCTTAAAAGGACTTCACAGGTTTAGTTGTTTCCAGGACCCTGTCAAAGACATTAGTAAGAAAATGCATGCATACATACATAGAAGGACTTTGGGTCACACCTTTTCTGTCATAGGCCTATTTAAGTGTCATTCACTCGCTGCATCTGGCCCTAAGATGGGGTAATGGGTCAGCCCACCTCAGCCATTCATTCATTTGCCCTGTGAGTAATTGAATTTTGCAAATCTGGACATTTATCTGTAATCAAAGTGCTTCAGTGTCATGGCTTGATAGCTAGTCCTTTGTGTCTGGCTACAACAACCAACAGTGCTACTGGGCAGCTTGCTTGCCACTCATTTGATCTGCACCTATATGCATATGTATGGCTGCAGATTAAAAACCGGAAGTCCATTTTAGAAAGATACTTTCCATAGTGTATAATTGTGTTACTGTTCCAAGATGGCTGCCATGTTTAAAAGCATTATTTCGGCCATCATGGATCGACAAAGCAATGATATAGGATGCATAATTCCATTTCATGATCGCCACTGAGTGCAATTTGTAGTGAACAGCTTAGGTATAGCATTGGGCATAATCTAATATTGCTTTAGAGGTTTAGATCCAGGATGAAAAACACTTTGCTTCTGAACATGCCAGCCATGTGTGAACTTTAAAACAATGATACACTGTGTGCAATACTATTGAAATAAAGCTGCCAGTTGTTATACATATGAATGGATGGATGAGTGCATGGATGAGTGACAGATTATGCATCATGACTATGCAAAAATGCCAATTTATTTTAGGAAACCGCTGCTCATTGCCAACTCTATATGCTCTGGTCTCCAAATATGTAGAAATTGCTAATTCCTGATTGGTTTGTTTAATCTTCTTACAAGGCCATAGTATATTGTGCAGAAAATACACCGATGGCATAGAAGGGTAAAATGTCACCTGTGGACTGCAGCACTTATTGTACAATCTACTAGTGTGACAAGGAAAACATGGCTTCAGGCCTTACCCGGCGTACCTTTGCTGCTGAAGTTTAAACCTGCAGCCCAACCTGGTAAAATAATTTTCAATTACGCCAGAGTAATCTGAGTAATTTCGATAATTTTGCCTTACTCTTAGGTGAGAAATTATCGCTACTAACGCAATTACTCCTGCTTGCCTAATCTAGAGTGTTTACAGGAAAAAATCCTACTGTGAGAGCACTTTTAGCTAGCATGAGCACTGTTTCTTAGTGCAAAATGCATCCTCGCATCCATTTTCGGTCATAAGGGTGTATATTGCTCTAAGAAAATAGCACTAAGTGCAGGTAGTAAATGAAGAAAATCCTTCCCAAAGAGCACATTTATCGAGTGTAAGTGGCAGCTTGCACTGGCTATTTGTCTTATTTTGCATATAGCTCTATTTCTTAGCTTACATTGCATCCTCGCATCCATTTCCTTGATAAATGCTGAATTACTCTTCCCACGTAATTCAAGCGTAATCTCATGAAAATTCTTAGGTAATTCTGCTTGATTACTAACCCTGGGCGAAGTACTACGCTACGCTCGCGTAGTTTGCGAAGTTTGCGCTACTTCGCACTACGCGAATTGCACGTAGCACAGTGCAAACACGCGTAGCGTAGCGGTCATTTTTTGCTTGCTCGCAGTCCTCAACGTCAAGTTGGCGACCGCGAGCAAGCAAAATGACATCCCGGCGAGACTTTTTCCTCGTTCGCGATCAGCAACATCAAGTTGCCGATCGCGAGCGTGGAAAATAAACCTCCCGGCGAGATTCTCAACGCGGGAGGTCAGGTTTCTCATTGCGAGTGGTCGCGTATGCTCGCGACCGCTCGTGATGATAAACTACCAGTCCGCGTTGAGAAAGCTGCCGCTCGAGTAGAAATCTACTCGAGCGGCAGACAACTGACCGCTTGCACTGTGCAAGATGCGGTTTGCACTGATTGCACAGTGCGGACAAGCATCCGCACTGTGCAATCAGTGCGAACAGCATTTTGCACAGTGCACTACGCAGTTCGCGTAGCTCGCGTAGTGCGAAGTGCACTACGCGTAGCTATGCGTAGCGCTACACGCGAACTACGCCCAGGGTTAATGATTACACTACACAAAATGATGCGAGTTATGTCCACTCTGAGTTGAAACTTAGAAGAACTTTCAAGGTTTTACTTCAAAAAAGTGAAAAAATATACTTTGTTTTTCATATTTCCACTCAGACTAATCCACTCTATGCATTTGACCCAGGTTACATTGCGGCCGGCCTGAAGTTGAACCTCGGTCCTGTCTACAGTGACTATTGACTTCTATTAGGCGCTTTAATTTTGGGGGTGCTTTTTCCACTTAAATCATATCTCTAGGTCCTCTTATTGGATTTTTATCATTTTGGTGTAATTTTTCTTATTATATTTTCTGTCTTTTTTAAATCAGAATGGGATTTTTATTGTGTTATGTCTTTGGCTGTTTAAGTATTTTGGTACTTCTAAATATGTTCTACATTTTCTCTAAGTTAAACCTGTCTTCTCTGGGCCATATCTACTAGGGGTTAAGCTTAGATTTAAATTATTGAAAACTTTGATTGGGCCTAAGAGGTTTGCACCGTGAGTTACAGATGAGCTTACTTGACGTTAAATATGTCAGAGACACCCTTCAGAGGTTTGGTGATTTGACGGACCACCGGATTTAGAGTGGGCAAACGAATGGCCAGTTTTCATTGCCCCTTACTGCCAGGTAACACAAGGCAGTAAGGGACACTGAAAACAGTAAAGTGATCCCCACACTGTGAGAGTCAACTCCTACGATGTGGGGGCCATTAGTTTTTGTATTTTCAAAAGAAAAATCTGGCTTTGGGATTATGTTTTTGAAAATACAAGAATATGTTGACAGTTTGATGGACTGTAACATCATTTTGATCGTATCATCTGTCAAACTTTTAATACATTCACAGGAACCACTGTGGTGGCTGATCCTGCTAATGTTATGAGTTGTTCACTGGCCTGGCGTACATCCCTAAAGTTGGTAGGCAAGGGACCTTCGGTATGAAGTAAAGTACCCGGCCATATTGAGAAATTTACCGCTATCAGCCAAAGTCTAAATTAGGTCCTTTATTACTTGCGATGGACTGCCATCCACCCCAATGAATAATTCACTTTCTTACAATGACTTTTTCAGATATAAGCAGTACAAATTGGCATTGCCAATGACTGTTAAACATTTTTAATATTTTTATCCAGAGTCTCTTCCTCAAGAGGCTCAAAGGACTTGCCTCAAACCAGGGAGGCTTTCAAAAATGAATTGCAAAAAAGTACAATCAGTTAAAGAGTTATTCATTGAATGTCAATTATTTAAGGAGATGCATTCATGAAGGTTTAGATGTTGCCTTGTTCGATATGTTTGGACAAATTAAATCATTTCACATTCATGAAAACACTACAAAAACAATATGTGACGTGAGGGGATCTGCTATTCATAGTAACTCAAAACAAACACTGAGATTATCATGACTAAATAACCATTTTAGGGTCCAATGTAATATGCATTATTAGCAATGGTGTAACCTGTAAAACACTCACTGTGTTCATTCACTTTAGGTGCAATGCAAAGAGGTGGTCCTTATTCAGTTGGAGAACATTAATCAGTGGATATGTTATCCTTAAAAAATCCACTTTTACCTGAAGTTTCCGAAAATAAAATCTTTGACTTCTTTTGAACTATTTAGTGAGCACATGGCTGTAATCTTACTCATCTTTTTCCATTCATGAATAGACATTGTAGAGCATGGCTGTAGTTGGGCTGCTCAGGCTCATCCTCAGGCAGCTGATGCTAGACTGCTGCTGGATCTTGCCACAGGAGGGTTGAGGTGGCTGTGCCCTGTGAAAGAGGATTCAACTACCAACAACAGAGCCTCAGAGCTCCAGGCTGCTGCTATGTCCAGAGTGTGGTTCAGATAGCATCCTCCCATCTCATTCCTCCTCCTCTTCAGTGCCAGTGGACATCTGTGCTGTGCATTAGAGGGACAAATCTGAGAAGCGGCAGTGAGACTTCAGGTGTCACCAATGTCATCCTACATGCGGCTGTGTCCATTAAGCCCAATTTAATTGACTAAAACTTTATTTTGATACTCTTTCAGCTAGTAGTACCATTTTACATAATCATGCTGTATTTTACATTATTTGTTTTGCTTTGCTACAAAGAAGGGAAGTAGAATCATTGTGCAGAATAATGCTCCAAAGTAGGCATTCCAGTGTGAGGGGCAGATCTGCACCTAGGTGAAGTAGAGGGAAGGTGGACAGGCAAAGTGGCTTGGCTGCTGGAGATGCATTAACCCTTTCATTCACTGGTATCTGTTTCCCCCTCTCCTCCTCCTACATCAATACAACTGCAAACCATTATGGGACATTGAATGCCAGATGGACAGCACTGGCTGCTCCTGGGGCATTTGCGGTGATGCCAAGCAGACAGAGAAAATACACTGGGCAGTGAAATGTGGAGATGGATGGGGCTGAATGAGCAGAGAATGCTGACTAGGTGAAATGAACAAAAAATTCTGGTAACAGCTGATGGATCTAAAGAAGTGGACAAGCTATTTTTGCATGCCTCACCGATAGAAAGTGTAAATGGGATAAAAAAAAAAGCATTCACAGTTTACTGTGCAATGTTCCTGAAATGTGAGAGATAACCCAGCAGGCCAATGTGTGAAGGTGGCTCACTCAAATAAACCAAATAAGCCAATGGCTGGAAAAGGCTGATCTCAAGTGCTTTTCCTGTGTGATGTGTGTGTGTGTTTTGTGTGAGGGTAGTTGTTTATTTTGTGAATTATGTGTTAGGTGCTAACATTAAGGTGTTGTCTTATCCAAAGCAAAAATAGCTATCTGTAGCTACACCTAACAGGAAAAGCCAACATAATCCAAGGTGCTATATGTCATGTTTGTGCCATAAATGTTATCTATTTATTTGAACATGGGCCATTCTGTATAAAATATTAAGGTGCCAGGAGCTGATGAAAAAAAACTACATATTTTTTCTCAAATTTCTATCATTATTTGTGGTAATATGTTACATCTCTCTAACAGTTGATGAACATATCATTGTTCATCTAGTAAGGCCAGAGCCATATCTTATCAGACACCTTAATTGCAATTATCACTACACACGAATGCTGAGATTAGACAGGCCATCAGAATCCTTAGAAGGATGGCGCTCATAGCATTAGCACCCACTGTCTTTGTCAATAACAACTTTTAAAGGTATTCTCCCCAAGTTATAGGTCTGAGCAATGTATTAAGTCTTACCCAGGGAGGGCCTTTAAAGCGGCATGTAGAGTCTGCTCTGTATTTGGGAGTTTGGCTCTCCCCGGGGGTTAAGGATATTGTATCTTTGAGCTATGAGCTACTGGTCAAGTCATTCAGGCGTATTTTTGAGCAATGGAATAGGCTATCTCTTGGTCTTATTGGGTGCTGCGACATGATCAAAATGGGGATTCTTCCTACGTTTTTACATTTACCTAACTGCAGCTTTTTTTTCTCAGGTGAAGAGATCATGGAGTCAGTTTATTTGGCAATATTAATGCCCATGAAGGGTAATTTTCCAACTTTCGGAGGATGAAGGTGGTTGGTGGCTCCTGAAATTGAACTTTTATTTCTGGGCAGCGTTTTCTGAGTGATTGTCCCAAGTGATGCTTTTTCATGAATCATGGTACTTACGGTCTCTATATTTTGAATCTGGCCCACAGGTACGGTTTCATGATCCATCTTATGTTAAGCGAACACGTTTCTGTTTGGAGACTTTTAGAGATGAATCGGCTCGGCACACCTTCAATATGAACCTTATAATTGCCCTTGAGGTGTCTCAATGCACTGTAGCACATTTTCAGGCCTGGTCCCCAGCGCATCTGAAGCTCTTTTTAAAACATATGACGCTGAGAATAAGCTATGAATTAGATAATGACTATAGTATCCAATTAAAGTATTATAAAAAATTTGCGGAAAACATAGTATACAAAACCCCCGAGAACTATCTACAGTTCCAGTTAGAGCACAGAGTAAGGCGCTGTATCCTTCTTCTGCGATTAGGAATTCTCCATCTAAAAGATCTTTCTCACGTATTACTAATCTGTCCTAACCCGATTTTGTTAGAGGCTCGGCAATGATTCATAAAGCCAATCCGCTTAAGATACAATGCTATTTTAGTTCGAGATCTAATTACGGTGTGTAAGTCTCCCTAATGAATTTGTTTGCTACAACTTGTTTAAGTTTTTAAAGAGTTTTTAAAACTATTTTTTGAAAAGGTGCACAAATCTAACAGTTGGAACTTATGTATGTTGTACTTGCGGACTACAAACTGCTTTAACCTGTGTAAACTTATAAAGAGTTTTTAAAATCGCTTTTTAAAAATATAATCTAATATGTTCTATATTAATGTAATTGTATTTGTTGACCTCAGTCGAGGTCTGAATCAAATACAAATTATTGAGAATTATTGAGTAACAAATTATACACATGCACCAGTTCCACGATGAGACCTCAACAATGAAGAGGCTAAGCCTCCATGCACCTACCTGACATTCTCTCTACTTTGGCCCTAACAGGCCTCCTTATAAATTGGATCTAGTACAGGTACCTTTAAATACCTGCAGATCAAAAACATTCTTAACATGCAAGTAAAGGACCCAGGGATGCTGAAAAGCATACCCTGTGTTGAACTTTTGTTTGGCACTCGTTCTAGAGGGAGAATCAACGGCTCAACCAGATAATCTAGAGGTTGTAGCTACTAAATGGTCTTGTAAACTGTAGACACAAATCAATGCAGATATGATTATGGAGTCTATCTATTTGAATAATCAGTTTGTTAATATTTCCAGGCTAAAGGTTCATCATTTTAAGATATTTATTATACACCAATTCAACTATTCATCTGGGGTTGCCGGACAAGTTATGAATGTTTTAGTTGTGGTGAGTCGGGCGCTGATACAGTGCATATTTTTTGTTCCTGTATGGCAACATCTCAGCATTGGAAGGGGGCTTTTCAGGTTATTTATAGGGTCATTTGAAGTTCTATTTACCCCAGTACACAAGTGATTATTGTGGGTACCTTTGGTGTAGTCCTTTCGGAACTGAAGTATAGTATGTTTTTATGACTGTTTTTGCTGGGATTCTTGTCACAGGCCACTGGCTCGATCCTGATCCACCCTTGGCTGTTAATTCATGTAAGCAGTTTATAAAGATTTATGTGTTAGAAATGTCTCTTGCCATGCAGATCGCGGGAGGAAAATATTTATGGTAAATGTGGGCTTTGGTAGATGTGGATGGGGTTGCTGGTTTGTAAGGGAATGGTGAATCTTCTACTATTGGTTGTTGCAGATCATGGAAGATTCAAATTTGTGCTGGTCTCGTTTCTTTAATTGCTCTTTATCCTTTTTTGTTTCTTCTAAAATGTGAGGTATTGTTGTTTTCGAATTAAGTGATGAGCATTACGTTTTATGGTGCTATCACTCTTCTGCATTCTATTTTGTAAAGCTTTAAAAATAAAATAGAATTAAAAATAAATAAAGAGAGTGAGGGCCTTTAACAGTTAGCATAACCAAAGGAAGGAGTGCCATACTCCTATTAGATCATCCGAGAGTAGAATTTTCTGAAATAAACAAGGAAAAAACTGAAAGAGAAGCATTGGAATGTTGGAGAGTCTCTACTGTCCATACCAGCCATTATTGTTCCTGTGCCATCCATTGTCTTTAAAGAAAATCTTATCTTTTCAATGTTCTAATATATGATCATAGCCTGCAGCAGATTACGAGATTAGTTTAGTTAGTTAGATGAGTTAACCTCAGATACACGGAGTTAAAATGTGAACGAGGGTGGGGTCCATTAATAACTATTGTACAGCAAGAGGCATAAGAACTGCAATATAATGAGACTGTTCCACCCACTGAGGGTAGAACATTCTCAATTAATCAGGAAGAAAGAGAAAAACAAACATTGGAATATTGGAGCAGAATACCTGTTCTAGCCATTTTTGGCCCTGAGCCACTCTGCTGTCTTCAGTGCAGCTCTCAACGTTCCTTTGGTCTAATATAGTCTTGTAGCTGCTGTTTTGCATTATACCCACCATTAGAGCCCCAATCTAGTGGTATCGGCCAGAGACAAAGGCAAGGACCTCTGTCAAGCGAGCAGGACTTTAATCCACAGTACTGCACACTATAGCAGACTATAAAACTATTAGAATATTCCACCAATGAAGGCAGAAAATCCAAATAAAAATAGGCTCCTGAAGGCCAAAAGGGATTTAAAACTCTTTGTGTCTCTGAAGCTTCAGTGCTGACAGTTGCTGTCCCTCAGACAGATCAAACATATTCAGCCGGAGCTCAGCCCTGCCAAACTGCTTTTGTACATTTGTCAAGGTCGATGCATACAGAGGAGCTTTGAAAATATCCCTCCCTCCTTCTGTGGCTTCAATGACACTGAGCTACAGGAGGAGAAAAGGGGGAAGGTTTACTGTGTGGCTTCATTCATAGTCTTTGGATCCCTCATTCCTCTGTGCAATCCACATATCTTGAAGAGAGAGAGGAGCAGGAGAGTCAGAGGTCGCAGATTAGGGCATTGGACAGTTGACAGCAGCAGGCCCATGGCAGTGGTTATAGCCTGCAGCTACTCTCACGTGGAGCTCTCCACATTACAATGTATTAATTAATGCTATCTGCCTGTGTTCGGTGTGATTTAAGGGAAGGAACCCTAATTATCTTATAGTCCAAACTATGCTTTTCTTCTGAAGTGATATTTGCATTTTCTACTGATATACCCCACTGCATTTTATATAGTTGTATATACATGTATCTGAGTGCACATTTTAATTTATAAATGTGTTATTCATTTAGTTTTGATTGCACATGCACAACAATTAACATTTGCTTTGTCACAATTTGATAGTGCATTATATGTGCACCTCCCTCCACGTCACAAAAAAGACCTATTACATGTGGAGTCCTCCAGGGTCCCATACTGCCTCCTTTCATCTTCAACCTTTACACTGAGGTGCTTGGTGCTCTACTTACTGATAACAGTATCAAGATTCAACAATTTGCTGATGACACACAAATTTGTCGAAAAGGCTCCTCTGCTTCAGATTTCCAACACCTCAAACACTGATTGCACATTATTCAGACCTGCATATCCAGAACTTACCTGAAGCTCAACCTAAACATGATAGAATTTATAGTATTTGCCTAGAACAACAAACATGATACAGTACAATCCTTACTTGATATCATGAGCCTTCACAGCTTTAAACCCCTAACTCTCACTGAATGCCTAATCACCTGAATTCACTCTAGACACCATCCTTTCCCTCAAGGAACAAATTGCCAAAAAGCAAAGATAGCCATGACCCAGCTCTTTCTCCTAAAGAAAGTCAAAACCTTTCTTCCAGAGAGTCCTAGTACTTTCGCATCTGGGTGGGAATAATGCCCTACTCCAAGGCCGGGCCTGCCAGACTCTACACTAGCACTCCTACATGCTGCAGAACTTCTCATCCAAGTTCTGAAGAAATATGGTCATATTACCCTCCACCCTGATGGAATTCCCTTTGCTCTCCTTGCCAGTTGGCACCATCTTCAAAACCAGAAGCATAATTTACAAAGCCTTCACAAACAGCACCCCTGCTTATCTTACAGATAAGATATACCACTTCAGGGGGTTTTCAGCAAACGCACAGCCAGGACATCATCAGATGGTAGACTAAGACATGTAAAAAAGAAAAAAACAAGGTCTTTTCCATCTATGTACCCAGGATATGGAACAATATCTGTGTATCAATATGGACTGCCCTAACACTAATCCAATTCAGGAAAGAGTTGAGGGCTCATTTCTTTAAAAAAATACTACATCATAATGCACTAACCGTCTACAAGTCAGCCTCCTCTCCGATTTTAAGCTTGGCTTTGGCAATGAATGGCTCTCTGCTGCCTTTTGGCTAGGTCTGTGCTATGCAAATATCATATAAAATTATGCATGCATGCATACATACATACATACATACATGCATACATACATACATACATACAAATATTCATGTTTATGCATTAATATGATTTACAAAATGAGATAGAATTTATTGAACGTGCAAAAAAATATCTCATACTAGTTGTTGAATTTTACATCATTCTTGGTGAGGTCTGCTATTTTCTAAATAATCAGAAAAGGTGTATTTAAGCAGGTATAGATTTGTATTTGATTAGGGGCTTCAGATGAGGTACCCTCAAATCTGGGAGACTGGCTGTATGAGACACCAGTCCAGAATCACAGGAGTTCTGTGAGTCCTCTGTGGAGTACCCCAACCCTCTAGTCAATGAAAAAACAGGAAAGTGAGAAAGTTTAGTTTCTGCTTTTATATTCATTTTCCAGACAGGGAATGTGCATTCCTCAGTCAAAGACCTGAAACTGATTTGGGGCTGTTCCTTTTCTTTGTATTTTCCACTCCATAACATAGACATGGACTTTGACTAAACTCTTTTCAGCAGGTAATTAAGAGGGATGCCGCCAAGTAGAGCACCCACAACAGTGTCACAATCAGCTACAAAGCTCTGAACCTGGCTGTCAACAACACATTTGGGAGTAGAACTAGAGGAAGAGAAAATATTACCTGTACAGTTAAAAATAATCTAATGACTCAAATGCCAGCCTACTCCGTGTTGAAAAAACCCTGTCGCACTCCACCTGTCACAATTAGCGTATAGCTGGGCGGAGACAGAGAATTGCCTGTTATAGGTCCCTATTAAAAAGGTACTCGTGTCATGTGTCCCAGTTATTTTATAATCATAAAACTCTGACCTCACTTGCATGGTTAGGACTTGGCTGCAATACTAAATACTGAAGAGTGATGCTCAACTGCATACCTGAGCACCCTTGCAGGGTAATGATAGTACTTATGTAGGGGAGTGGCCTGTTTGTTGAGAATCATGGAACCATCTTCACCAACTGCATGCCCATGGTAGCAAAGTGGATGCGATCCAACTGCCTGAAGTTCAACTCCAACAAGACGGAAGTACTGGTCTTCGGCAACAAGATCTCTCCTTGGGATTCCACCTGGTGCCCATCGGAGCTAGGACCAACACCCACAGACCACTCAACAAATATAGGGATTATTCTAGATGACAAGCTCAACATGATGGCTCAGGTCAATCCAGTGTGCACCTCCTGTTTCCACCTCCTATGCATGCTGTGAAAGATCTTCAAATGGTGCCTCAGAAAACAAGACGGACAGTCGCACAAGCACTCATCACCAGCAGGCTAGACTATGGCAACACTCTCTATGTTGGAATCTACAAAAAACTCCTACACAGACTCCAGACCATCCAGAACGCAGCCGCAAGACTCATATTTGACCTCCCATGCTGCACCCACATCACACCGCACCTCGGGAAGCTTCACTGGCTTCCCATTCACAAGGACAGCCAATTCAAACTTCTCACACACACATACAAAGCCCTACACAACACAGGACCAGAATACCTGAACAGCTGCATACACTTTCACCAACCCACCAAACACCTACGCTCTGCCTCACTGTCACTCACACACACTCCCAGCATCCACAAATGCAAACCTGGACGTTGCTCATTCTCCTACAATGCAGCCAAGACATGGAACGACCTTCCTCATTACATCAGAGCCTCCACCTCACTTCTTGAGTGCCGCAACAAGCTGAAGACTTGATCTTCATATAAGCACCTTGGGATTACACACCTTGCACAAGCATCTGGATACACTCTCAGGTGATTAGTGTGCTATACAAAATCTACATAACATATCATAACATAACATAGAAGTGAATGAAGACAGGGCTCTATAACTTGTTGGTGCAACAGCTATGTTCTAATCCTTTTATAGAAAAACTGCATGGTCAAAAACATGTAGACCAATTGGGCAGAAGTACTTGAAGGCCTGAATAAGGGTGTCAAGGAAGCCCAAATAAAAAACAGCCTTTTCAGATTTTGTACTGGACACCTCAAAAAAATTCAACAAGCAAGTCTCTTGAATAATTCTCATTGTTGGAAGTGTGGCCAATATGGTAGCCATATTGTCAACTCCATAAGTGCCTAGCTATCTCCAGGTCCTGGACCCTAATAGGGGAAGCATTAAGTGAGAATTTACAAATGTATAATCTGGTCAGACTACATAATATGACTGACTGACTGTCTTTGACATGTCGCACAATACCTTTGTTTGCGACGTCTATGACTGCCATCAAAAGGTGTATATTAAGACAATGATGACCACCCCAATTACCTACCTTTCATATATGGTTGGTAGAAATATACTATTAAATCAAAAGGGGGAGAAAGAAGCTGAGATCCATTCGGCTTCCAAACGAGAATCAATAATCATAAGAGAATGGATCACTTGTACCTGAGTAACCAGGGTCAGGTATGGTAGCCTTCATTAAAAACCCTCATTCATGTACATAGGTGGTCGGGCGGTATATCTTGATTATCCACCTTATATATCAACGTGACAGCATCATCATTGTTTTTTTTTTAGAATATGCTATCCTCCACCTGGAGGTAGATCAACTGGTGATTACAGTAGTGATCAGTAATAAAAGTGGGTGGGTGTGGTGGGTTAAAATTACCTACATCTCCAATCTAGAAAAAACTTTATTCAGTTAGAGATGAGGCAAAGTAAAATCAAGATGGTGCGTATGAAGAAAGGTTACTGTTCTAACGCACTTGTTTGTCCAAGTGAGTGGTCGACATATTTCAGCCCCATATGTGCCCAGCCGGGTCGGGGGGCTTTCTTCAGGACCTGTGCTTAAGTGAGGTTGCTAATTGTGCAGCCTGGGAAGGTAGGTCATTGACTTACCACTCTTCAGTAGTTGTCGGTCAAAAGTACCTATAACTGTTGAGAAAAAGGAGAGGAAATAGATCATGGTAATACAGTTTTTACATTGTACATTTTAGTGACAACCATGATCTTGAATATATAACCGTGATGCTTGCAGCAGTGTATTAAAAGACAATAATTCTTAAGTGGAGGAATACATTAAACGCTAAACAAGATGAAGCACACATGGATACTTAGAGTGCGATCTTCAGGGCAGAAATAATTTCCGTGTTAATTAACATAGTACAGATGTGTTTAGAACAGTTCATGGGAGCAGGCGTTGTGGATCCCATTTTGTAAGTAGGTGCTCGCTGCAATGGTAAGCGAACTATCTTAAAGGTTATGTGGTGACATCCATATATTGGTGTGCGCTTTTATAATCAGCCATAAGTCGGTTTTTGTAGCATCTTGCACACTTGTAGTATGCTTGTTATGGTCTTGGGAAGTGGAGGAAGGTACGTATCGCACTTGCCACTTTCCGACGTTATATGATATTACTAACGTGGAAGATACTGGGCGTACAGGGCTACATATTCGTGTGTGTTGGTGTGGTCTCGAAGGAGGTTTGTTAATAACGGGTCTTTAGGTAAGGATTATCTGGTAGGCAGCGCATAAGTCATAGTTATTGGTAGATGTAGGCATAAATAATGATACATGGTTTTAGTTCTACGCAGAGGATCTCTGAAGAAACGTGAAATTCTACGCGCAGTTACACAAATACCTTAATTTCCCTACTCCGGGCATCCTCGGGGGACCGGCTGGCTTATTAAACTGCTTGAGAATAAACAAACAGGAGGGAAAAGTTTAAATTAAAAGTTAAAATACTGTCTCCAAGCGTCCTTGTGTGTCTGGCCGCTCTGCTGTAGGGTGCTCGTAAATACCTGACGGCGTTGTGTTGCACGACTTGTGCTCGCTCTGTAAACGGTGCCCCGGGTAACGCGGGGCCGTGGTGAGCCTCTATTATCTATTCTCTTCAGGATGGTGGAAATGGTAGAGAGACTAAACCCTAGGTGTCATCTCGAGTCTGGGTATGCGTTGTTAATAGTAATGAGACGTTTTTACACATATGAAGTTATAATTCTGATTGTGCAATGAGAGAATTGCTTTTACAAAATGCAAAAGTTGTTGGTAGTGTGTTCATCTCTACCAAGGGGATTTAACCACGGGTCTCATTGCCGGCATTTTTCGGGGGGCATGTCTACCAGTTGAGTGCGCCTGTATTTGGTGGTTAATGGGTGTGTCCTGTTGCGGGGAGTGATAAGTACCTCAAACATTATTATATTACAGGTAAAGCCATATCATTGCTGTGGCAATGTTAAGATGATGTTATGTATTCAGCTAGGTGTGAATGGTGCTTGGAGGTGCTGTTGTTACTCGTAATCTGACTCTAATGGAGGTTGGTGGCTCTAGCTGCTATAGCTTTTCGGAATGGCTCTTGTGACTTTTAACAAGTGAACATCGATTATTAGGAGAGAGTGTGCCACAGAATATTATCATTCAACCCTATTACGTGGGTCCTGAGGCGATACACCCATTGTTGCTCTTTTTCAAAAAGGATCCGTTCAGCATTCTGATTTTTCGCTAATAGTGTCTCAAGGATTACCCAGTTCAATTTGTCAACTGTGTAGTTGAATTCAATAAAGTGGTTACTCATCTTTGCTTTTTTACATTTTATATTGCTCCTGTGCTCGCATATTCGTTGTTTGATCATGCAGCAGGTCATCCCAATGTATTTCAGATGGCAGGGGCAAGCGATCATATAGATCACATGTGTAGAGTTACAGTTGGTGTGATGTATTGTCCATGATAAATCTGGGGTGAGATGTAGAATTTTGTAACCTTGGTTAGTTTCCACACTAAGCATGAACCGCAAGGGTAGTGTCCAATTATGGGGGTCATGTTCCAAGAGTTGGTAATCGTCTCTCTCTTTGGCTTTGGTGTGGGTCTGGTGTGCACGAGGATATCTCTAAAATTCCTTGTCCTCCTGTTAGCAAATCTAGGTTTGGGCCACTTTAGAGAGCCAGAGATAAGGATTCTCCAATTTTTATTTACAATTTTCTTCACCGCGTTTGTAGCTGTACTATACGTCGTAACGTAGGTGAGTAAATCCTCAGGTGCTTCCTTTGGCATGATCTCTAGTAGACTTTCTCTGGGTTGGTTCCTTGCTCTTTTTTGGCATTTGTGTATCGTCTTAATGGGGTAATCCCTGTTTGTTAGTTTATGACAGAGTTCTTTTGCCTGTGTTTTGTAGTCTTCTAGTTTGCTACAATTCCGCCTGTATGGTAAATTATCTCTCAATGGTCGCGGATGGAAGCTGTTGTAGGAGAGTAGGCTGTTCTTTGAGGTAGGTTTATAAAACGTCTTGGTGTGGATGGTATTATTCTCTATGTAGATTGTAATATCCAGAAACTCCAGTTTATGGTTATCTGCCGTGTATGTGAATTTAAGAAATTCGTCTCTGGTATTGATCCAATCATGGGAATCTGGCAGACTGTCTGGGGTGTCGTTCCAGATCATGATCACGTCATCTATGTAACGTTTCCAAAACAGTATTTTGGAGATGAAAGGATTGTTGTCATTCAATATGTACGTGTTTTCGAAATTGCTGACATATAGCCCTGGTACACTCGGGGCGAATGTACTGCCCATTGAAGTCCCGTGACATTGAAAATACAATGTTCCGTTATATTCAAATAAAATTTTGGTGAGGGCTAGTCGGCAGCACTCCAACACAAAATGTCTCGGTGTCTTGTATTCCCATTGCTCGGAGAATAGTATGTCTTCTAAAGTCTCAAGGGTCTTTTGTTGTGGAAGGCTGGTGTAGAGACTCTCCACATCTAGGCCGACCAGGCACATGTTTTCCTCTTGGAAGGACTGTCCCTTAAGTAGGTTCAATAGATCTCGAGTATCCTTTAGGTACGTAGGGGTCTTTGGTACCAAAGGTCTCAGAAATTGATCCGCGGGAGAGGCCAGAACAACCAAAGAGAAAGAAGGAAAGGAGTTACCTGGACAGAACAAGAACGTCAAGTCCAAACGTGCAGCATGTCCAAAGAGAGACCAGGACCCAGCACAACGACTCGCTTGTAGTAAATTTAACAGACGTGATCTTGACGAAAGATCAAGAAAAGCTTTTGAACAAGGGCTTGGGCTTTGTACCTACCCCACCACTAGACGTGTTCAAATTACAATGTGAACTGGCTGAATTTTGTAGAAAGATCAAATTAAAAGCCTTCTTTACGAACAAGAAGACACTACATCAGGGAGTGATACCAACCTACGACGTAAATCTACCTTCTGTGCCCCGAACCACCTTACACAGGTTGAGATTCAAGCCTTTGAACAAGCAGTCGTGAAGGAAGTGGAAAAGGTCAAAGACATCACAAAGAAATCCTTTGTGAATATTAAAAGGCAAGAACACCAAGCACTGGATGAACTCCGCCGACATGATGACCTGATAATAAAACCAGCGGACAAAGGGGGAGGCATTGTCCTGCTCAACAAAGAGGGATATGACAGACAATGCCTAGACCTCCTATCCGATGAAAAGTTCTACAGAACAATAACTACAGATCCTACAAAGATACTACAATGAACCATAGAACTAATGGTCGATGAAGCAGAGATGAACCTCTGGATCTCTAAGAACGAAGCAGACTTTTTGAAGACCAAAACACCCAGGGGCATATTCACAAGGAGCTATCGCCGAATTAACGGCACTTTATCGCAGCCAAAGTTGTGATAAATGTATCCCCCCATTCACAAGCCGGTGTAAACAGCCCACAGCACCAGTTTACCCGCGATAACAGCCGCAAAAAATATCGCCACAGAGTACCCTCGCAAATATCGCTAATGAGATGCAGAGTAGGCGTTCCCGTGACAAAAGCCGAGACAACAGCACACCTCAACATTCACAACAACCAGCCACATCCGCGATAAAAACACAAAACAGGCGATAAGGCGCGTTAGCACCAGGAAATCTACACCTGCTCTGACCTGGTGTAAAGTCGGACGGCAGTCAGCACCACAAAAGGGAGCACAGCCCAGGGCCACATCCAAAGGACAACAGATGCCATGGAGCCACACATCATGCAGCCCAGACACCCAAGAGGGCCACAACACCCACCCCCACAACCCCAGGACCCCATCCCACACCCGGAACACACCCCCGGACCAACACAGACGCATCGCAGAAAAAAACAGCGGAACCCCAGGAAACGTACCAGCCGCACAGACCCAACATCTGACAATGTCACCGTCCACTACAGGCTGAAAGGGACAACCATCCTACCATCCTGACCATCATCGCCTAACAGGCCTACGGCAACAACACAGCGGACTACCAACATCCCACCCCACACAAAGCTGATGGCATGGCTGCACCTGTTGGCCCCTGAGACCCCCCATCCAACACCCGCCAGAGTCGGAGGAGTCCCACAGCCAGCCACATCCAAGTCCCCCACACCTGTCCTGGACATCACCATCACCCTGGTACCCCAGTCCCCATACGTGCAACACAATGCGCAGGATCCGCTGGAGACCAAGCAAGGACCATACGCCATAGCAGGATGCACGCACGTGTTGGGGGCAACACACAGCACACATGTACTACCTGTGCCCCCTGGTGACACAGCACACAATCACCACAACAGGAAGCACACGTCTCACACCAATGTGCAGGCAACAACAGAACACCGTGGAACACCCAACAATGTCGCCTTCAAATACACAGCCAGTGTGCATGATACCTTCATCCTCCAACAGTCCATCATCAACCAGCGTTCCCAGGATGGCAACAAGGGAAATGTACAGCCCCTTGGCAATATACAAATGAACACCCCACACACCTCAACACCACAACCATGCAACTCACAACTCTGGCAATGCACACATCACAAAATCACATACAACAGGCACAACAATATGCCCACCCACCAGACACGACAGAACAACTTACAATGCCCACATGGGCAAGCCCTGAAAATGAGCCAGCAATGGCATGGCACCTCAGCCACATACTAGCCGAATGTGGGGAGAGGTGGCAACCAGGCATGTGTGAATGATGCAGTAGAACCATGATTGGGAAAGTACACAATGCCAACAGTGCCGGAGATGTGCTGGACACCTCGCAGTATGCAGAACACACCCATATCCATGGCGACATACACCGCTTGCGTATGGAGTGTAGTGGACAGTGGATGCCACCATGTCACCACAGCCAGTGGGGGACCACGCGGAAATGTTGCCTGTTATGCCCCCTCCAAGCATCAGCGGAGTGGGATGGCCCGGCGTACGCCACGCCAGCGTAGGGGTGTGAATAAAAACCACAGAGGCCTGGGCGTGGTCCACTTCCGGAAAGACCCACGTCTCTGCCAGGGCAGCGCCTCCCACCTCGCCACGAGGCCGATGCCATCCTCGTGAGCGGAGTTGCCTGAGATGCCGTGCGCCTGCCGGACCCCGGCACGCTGGTCCACGAACCTGTCAGGCTGCCTCTGCGCAGCCAATCCACACTGATCACCTTCCGACACCGGCATGTGTCAAGGAGGGCCCACCACGTGCCGGCGCAAGCCACAAGCCCTAGGCCCGAGACCTTTGCAGCTACCTCAGACCATCACGGCTGCCACAACACCGGCCCACTTTATTCCTTTTTCATTGACGTACTCCACTGCCGCCCTCGGCCCACTCTTCGGACCAGTAGGTCCCACATGTGGAACTGTGTCTTGAGTCATGAATGGCAGTGACCCCATATCCCGGCCAGCGGCCACAGCACCAGACCTCCCCAGTTCAGTGAGGCATAGTTCCATATGGGCATCTTGCGACACGTGGTGCCACTAACCCTGTTCAACGCCAGGCTGCTACACGTGGTGCCACTGAACCTGAACTACGCAGGCCAGTGGGGCCATCCAACCTATGCCGGCGACACTCGGTGAATGGGCCGTGCTGACCGCTGCCTCAGGCCTACACCACGGTCAGGTAGGTCACACATTTGGAACTGAGTCTTGATTACACTATGGCAGTGAACATCATTTAAGGCAGAGAACAATAGACTATACACCCTCTGATGTGGTGGCAACAAGTCTGTGCATGGCATCACAACCACACGTGTCTGTGGGCCTACGCGGACCACTGTCCTCGGCCTATGCTGCACACGAGTGGGATCACTGATTTGGAACTGACCATCGGTAATTCAGAAGGCAGAATACATTTCCTCGCACGAACGGAGGGGCGTAAGAGGATGACACGTTGCAGTCCAGAGGGAACAGGATCAGCGTCACGGAGGTGATTGAACACTACCGACAACTGCCACTGTGTCACCGACTCTGTGCATCGCGAGCCAACGACCCGTGGCTGTGGGCCACTGCTGACCGCTGCCTCCGGCCTACACTGCGGTCCAGTAGGTCACAGAGCCTTGATTTGGCATTCTTGGAGTTCACATCTGTGTACGGGCATCATCGCAGACTGCATCCCCTCACAGCACCTGTGCCACTAAGTTTGTTCCCCGACATTCATGGACACTCACTGGTCGGACATTGGTGGCGTTTGAGTCCATGGACTAGGGGCTAGTTTTCATCCTCATGTAGCTGATCCCGAATTGTTGGTGAAGACGAGGGTTGCGCTTTCCACTCCTCCATTTGCTGCTTCCAGATAACATCACACCTTCCGCATCATGCCCTGGAGGACACCTTCCACTGTCCCCCGCAACCCTCCGCAACATACACCTCGGACATTGATGGGGACCTGCCCAGGTCGCATGGCCCATCTGACTGCACCGCAAGTCACCGTCCCGTGGCTGGGTGCCTGTGCCGGCCGCAGTGCATCTGGGGCCACTAACTCTGTGCTGCTCAGGCCTGGGACCCCTTCTTCTGAGTCATTGTATGGCCTCTGTAGCGATGGTCTTGGGGTCATCAACGCCATGTGTCTGGAGGCCTGCGCTGTCCGCCTCCTCCGGCCCCAACTGCGGTCCACCAGGGCCCACACATGGCATTGAGTCTTGACCGGCCCGGACGTCGCATCACCGTAGGAGGCACACGCCACCCCGCAAGGACCACCTTCAACCGCCATCTTCCAGAGTCGAAACGGTGGTCCTGACAGACCTAAGGAGTTGCTCAGACCTGTCGTGGATGACATCATCGGCCTGCTACCCTGCTCAGCACTCCAGGTGCCAGTGACTCAGTGCACCGCAAGCCATTGTCCGTTACTGATTGAGTTTTGTGCTGTTGTGAGGTTGCGCAGCAATGTCACCTCATGCAGTGGGGAAGACCTGGGACTATGATGAGGTAGATGTGTCAAGTGTGCGGAAGGGAGAGGGCACAGACAATGGGAGGGCAGGAGGCAACAGCCCCACGGCAGGAATGCAGACTGGTGGTGGTGGTCAAGCTACACACCCGGATCTATTGCTGGGTATTGCGCTGTGGACTGCGGACGCAAGTGTCACCTCAGGCAGTGTGGGAGACCTGGGACGTTGATGAGGAAGTTGATGCAAGTGTAACACACCCCACTGCATCTGCATCAGGACTGATCCGAAGGGACACAATCCTAGCAATTTCTTCACATGAGCGCGCTCTTCTCTAGTGCCCCTGGCTCAGTGCACTGCAACTCAAGGAACGTCCAGACTGAATATTGGGTGACCTCTGTCCTTACTCCGGATCCCTCCATGTTGCTCTGCAGTTGACTCTGTTATGCTGGTGTTTTCTGTTTCCATTGCACTGGTGTCCACTGTTCAGGTTGTTGGCAGCACCAACGTGCGGGCTGGCTTATACTCACCCCACACACATCCAGCACAGGCGTCACTGTACATCTGGCCCTGCCAATAAAGGGGCCGGGCGCACGTGCCCGTGGCCAGTTCAACATGATATGTGCATGTGTCTCTGTGGAGGTGTGGGTCTCCTTTGTAGGGTGTGTGGGGTCCCTAAAGGGTATTGGACACCCACGTATGTGTTCTAGTTCGCATTCCATGGGTTCAGCAACACCCTCACCTGTTGGGCCACCTCCTTTTGGCGTTCTCCCACCTGGCATTGCGATGCCATGTGTGGGTGGGTGAAGTGTTGTGAGCCAGCCGTGATTGCGGGTGCTTCATGCTGTGTGGTCTGTTGCAGGGGCTGGGTTCTCCTCTGAGTGGCTTGTCTGCCCTGGTCCTGGTGGTGGGTTGTGTGGGATGTCCATGGGCTGTTGTAGGGCGTCGGTGTCTGGGCTGTGGTGTTCGTCTCGGGCATCACTGATGGGTTGTCTGTTCTGACCTGCTGGAGGTGTTGTTTGTCCCTCTGCATTGTGAAGGGGAGGTGCATGTTGGCATTGTGTTGGCGCGTTGTTCTTGTCGACATGCAGACTGAGTGATGATGTACATTGTGAGTGTTTGGGCGGTGGTGGCTATTTGAGTTGGGACAGTGTCCATTTGGCCTACATGGCTGATGTGGGGTTGTAGGGATAGATGTGCATCTCACAGTTCCCTGCTCTGTCCGATGTGATTGTTCTGTTACTGTGCCTGGTTGGACCCAGTTGTGTCCCCTGTTCTGCAGTGTGGGTGTTACACTTTGTGCCACATTGTCATGGTATGTGCTGTGATTGCTATGTGTGTGTGCTGCAGTGTGCCACGGGGTTGGGGGACATGTCCCTGGGTAATTGTGGGTGTGCAGTGTGTTACACCTCATTGTGCATGTGTGGCATTGTGCCCATCACCCACCGTCCCCCCAGTCCCTGTTGGATCCTCACCCTGTTGTTGTTGTGTCAGGTCCTGTCGGGCTGTGTCCGTACTCCCTCCTCCTTGCACCCTCGCCACACTGATGACTGTGGCCTGGGTTGCCTCCTGCTCTTCCTGTGGCGCTGGACTGCCACCTCCTGTCGCCGTTGCTGCCTTCCTGTTGGCAGCGGGTTTGTACCTGGTTTAGGTTGTCAGGTCCTGCCGGCGCCTCTTGGCCTCCTGGATTGGCCTCCTGGGCTCTGCGACTGCATTCCAGGCGGTCTGCTTGTGGGTCATTTGCTGATAGTGTTCTGTCGCCTCCGTGGCCTTGGTCTTGTTTTCCTGCGGTCTGCACCCCGTCTTCCTCTCCATTTTCTCCTTGCCTTCCCCGAGCCAGTTGTTCCTTGCTGGTGGTCTGTGGGGGTTGTGGGGTTCGCGTTGCCCTCTGCGCTGGGTCAGGGTGCATCCATGTTGCTTCGTGCTTTGGCTTGTTTCTGGTGTGTTGTGTCTGTGGTTTTTATGGTGCAATTTCCTGCCAGACGAGTGGGATTTGCAAGCCTGAGGCTGGTTTTCACAACTTTTTGTACCGCGATTGTCCTCATCGCATGATTTCTCGCGTTTGCGTTTCGCATTATTTCGGCATGGCATTGATTTTCACGCTGACATTTGAGGCGTTATCTGGTGACTATCGCATGGTACCGCCTTGTTGTGAATTCCACGTTGACACGGGGTTATTTTCCCGCGATGGGCTGCGATAATGAAAGTTGCGTTACGCTACTCTTGCGGTAGTTTTCACACGTTCTTGTGAATATACCCCTCAGAGTATCGTATTTTTACTCACTCCCTAAAATACAAAAAAACAGGACACCACCACCAGGACGCCCGATAGTCTCAGGGATTGGCTCTGTTCTTGAGCCTCTCTCTCAATTTGCGGATCACTTTCTGAGACCTTTGGTACAAAAGACCCCTAAGTACCTATAGGATACTCGAGATCTATTGAATCTACTTAAGGGACAGTCATTCCAAGAGGAAAACATGTGCCTGGTCGGCCTAGATGTGGAGAGTCTAAACACCAGCCTTTCACAACAAAAGACCCTTGAGACTTTAGAAGACATACTATTCTCCGAACAATGGGAATACAAGACACCAAGACATTTTGTGTTGGAGTGCTGCCGACTAGCCCTCACCGATTTTTTTTTTTTAATATAGCGGAACATTGTATTTTCAATGTCACGGGACTTCAATGGGCAGTACATTCGCCCCGAGTGTACCAGGGCTATATGTCAGCAATTTCGAAAACACGTACATATTGAATGACAACAATCCTTTCATCTCCAAAATACTGTTTTGGAAACGTTACATAGATGATGTGATCATGATCTGGAATGACACCCCAGACAGTCTGCCAGATTTCAATGATTGGATCAATACCAGAGACGAATTTCTTAAATTGACATACACGGCAGATAACCATAAACTGGATTTTCTGGATATTACAATCTACATAGAGAATAATACCATCCACACCAAGACGTTTTATAAACCTACCTCAAAGAACAGCATACTCTCCTACAACAGCTTCCATCCGCGACCATTGAGAGATAATTTACCATACAGCCAGTTCTTACGCCTCAGGCGGAATTGTAGCAAACTAGAAGACTACAAAACACAGGCAAAAGGACTCTGTCATAAACTAACAAACAGGGATTACCCCATTAAGACGATACACAAATGCCAAAAAAGAGCAAGGAACCAATCCAGAGAAAGTCTACTAGAGATCATGCCAAAAGAAGCACCTGAGGATGTATTCACCTGCGTTACGACGTATAGTACAGCTACAAACGCAGTGAAGAAAATTGTAAATAAAATTTGGAGAATCCTTACCTCAGGCTCTCTAAAGTGGCCAAAATCTAAATTTGCTAACAGGAGGACAAGGAATTTTAGAGATATCTTCGTGCACACCAGACCCACACCAAAGCCAAAGGGAGAGACAATTACCAACTCTTGGAACATGACCCCCATAATTGGACACTACCCTTGTGGTTCATGCTCAGTGTGTAAACTAAAGCAAAAACAACAGTTGATGGACAGAATGCAGAACAATGTCATACATTCACCCCAGTACAGAGATCTGGGCCTAAATCCATCGTTTTTTTGCTCACCATGCCATTCCAGTTTGAACCCAGCCATATGCAAATCAGTCTTGACCCTGTGCCTCATGGGAACAGCCCAGCCCGAACTGCCAAGCCAGGTCCTCCCTGGACTGGAAACAAGCATCCTAGGACCGGTTTCGGGGTTACACCCCTCTTCAGCCAGGATAGCTTGATTCCAGTGGCATGGAGAGCACGGGACCCACGTCTGGGCATACCCGTCCCACTCGGGGTGACAAATGCAAAAACAACAGTTGATGGACAGAATGCAGAACAATGTCATACATTCACCCCAGTACAGAGATCTGGGCCTAAATAAATCGTTTTTTTGCTCACCATGCCATTCCAGTTTGAACCCAGCCATATGCAAATCAGTCTTGACCCTGTGCCTCATGGGAACAGTCCAGCCCGAACTGCCAAGCCAGGTCCTCCCTGGACTGGAAACAAGCATCCTAGGACCGGTTTCGGGGTTTCACCCCTCTTCAGCCAGGATAGCTTGATTCCAGTGGCATGGAGAGCACGGGACCCACGTCTGGGCATACCCGTCCCACTCGGGGTGACAAATGCAAAAACAACAGTTGATGGACAGAATGCAGAACAATGTCATACATTCACCCCAGTACAGAGATCTGGGCCTAAATCCATCGTTTTTTGCTCACCATGCCATTCCAGTTTGAACCCAGCCATATGCAAATCAGTCTTGACCCTGTGCCTCATGGGAACAGTCCAGCCCGAACTGCCAAGCCAGGTCCTCCCTGGACTGGAAACAAGCATCCTAGGACCGGTTTCGGGGTTTCACCCTCTTCAGCCAGGATAGCTTGATTCCAGTGGCATGGAGAGCACGGGACCCACGTCTGGGCATACCCGTCCCACTCGGGGTGACAAATGCAAAAACAACAGTTGATGGACAGAATGCAGAACAATGTCATACATTCACCCCAGTACAGAGATCTGGGCCTAAATCCATCGTTTTTTTGCTCACCATGCCATTCCAGTTTGAACCCAGCCATATGCAAATCAGTCTTGACCCTGTGCCTCATGGGAACAGTCCAGCCCGAACTGCCAAGCCAGGTCCTCCCTGGACTGGAAACAAGCATCCTAGGACCGGTTTCGGGGTTTCACCCCTCTTCAGCCAGGATAGCTTGATTCCAGTGGCATGGAGAGCACGGGACCCACGTATGGGCATACCCGTCCCACTCGGGGTGACAAATGCAAAAACAACAGTTGATGGACAGAATGCAGAACAATGTCATACATTCACCCCAGTACAGAGATCTGGGCCTAAATCCATCGTTTTTTTGCTCACCATGCCATTCCAGTTTGAACCCAGCCATATGCAAATCAGTCTTGACCCTGTGCCTCATGGGAACAGTCCAGCCCGAACTGCCAAGCCAGGTCCTCCCTGGACTGGAAACAAGCATCCTAGGACCGGTTTCGGGATTTCACCTCTCTTCAGCCAGAATAGCTTGATTCCAGTGGCATGGAGAGCACGGGACCCACGTCTGGGCATACCCGTCCCACTCGGGGTGACAAATGCAAAAACAACAGTTGATGGACAGAATGCAGAACAATGTCATACATTCACCCCAGTACAGAGATCTGGGCCTAAATCCATCGTTTTTTTGCTCACCATGCCATTCCAGTTTGAACCCAGCCATATGCAAATCAGTCTTGACCCTGTGCCTCTTGGGAACAGTCCAGCCCGAACTGCCAAACCAGGTTGGTTTTGCTTTGTTCGCCCTAAGTTGACAGGGTATGCCCAGACGTGGGTCCCTTGCTCACTTTGCCACTGGATTCAAGCTAGCCTGGCTGATGACGGCTGTTAGCCAGAAACCGGTCCCAGGATGCTTGTTTCTGGTCCAGGGAAGACATGGCTTGGCAGTTCGGGCTGGACTGTTCCCATGAGGCACAGGGTCAGACTGATTTGCATATGGCCATGTCTGAACTGGGGTGGCGGAGTGAGCTAAAGAATGATGATGGATTAAACCCAGATCAGTTGACTGGGGGTTAGTGCTTGCAATGTTCAACACTCCGTCCATCATCCCCTTTGGTTTTGCTTTGTTCGCCCTAAGTTGGCAGGGAATGCCCAGACGTGGGTCCCTTGCTCACTTTGCCACTGGATTCAAGCTAGCCTGGCTGATGACGGCTGTTAGCCAGAAACCGGTCCCAGGATGCTTGTTTCTGGTCCAGGGAAGACATGGCTTGGCAGTTCGGGCTGGACTGTTCCCATGAGGCACAGGGTCAGACTGATTTGCATATGGCCATGTCTGAACTGGGGTGGCGGAGTGAGCTAAAGAATGATGATGGATTAAACCCAGATCAGTTGACTGGGGGTGAGTGCTTGCAATGTTCATCACTCCGTCCATCATCCCCTTTGGTTTTGCAGTGTGTAAACTAACCAAGGTTACAAATATTCTACATCTCACCCCAGATTTAACGTGGACAATACGACATCACACCAACTGTAACTCTACACAAGTGATCTATATGATCACTTGCCCCTGCCATCTGAAATACATTGGGATGACCTGCTGCAAGATCAAACAATGAATCTGCGAGCACAGGAGCAATATAAAATGTAAAAAAGCGACAACAAAGATGAGTACCACTTTATTGAATTCAACCACACAGTTGACGAATTGAACTGGGTAATCCTTAAGACATTATCAGCGAAAAATCAGATTGCTGAACGGATCCTTTTTGAAAAAGAGCAACGATGTGTGTATCACCTCAGGACCCACGTAATAGGGTTGAATGATAATATTCTGTGGCACACTCTCTCGTAATAATCGAGGTTCACTTGTTAAAAGTCACAAGAGCCATTCCGAAAAGCTATAACAGCAAGGGCTACCAACCTCCATTAGAGTCAGATTACGAGCACCAACAGCACCTCCAAGCACCATTCACATCTAGCTAAATACATAACATCTTCTTAACATTGCCACAGCAATGATATGGCTTTACCTGTAATATAATAATGATTGAGGTACTTATCACTCCCCGCAACAGGACACACCCATTAACCACCAAATACAGGCGCACTCAAATTGTAGACATGCCCCCCGAAAAATGCCATCAACGAGAACCGTGGCTAAATCCCCTTGGTAGAGATGAACACACTACCAACAACTTTGCATTTTGTAAAAACAATCCTCTCATTGCACAATCAGAATTATAACTTCATATGTATAAGGACGTCTGAATACTATTAACAACGCATAACCAGACTCGAGATGGCACCTAGGGTTTAGTCTCTCTACTATTTCCACCATCCTGAAGAAAATAGATAATAGAGGCTCACCACTGCCCCGCGTCACCCGGGGCACCGTTTCCAGAGTGAGCACAAGTCGTGCAACACAACGCCCTCAGGTATTTACGGGCACCCGACAGCAGAGCGTCCAGACACACGAGGACGCTTGGAGACCGTATTTTAACTTTTAATTTCAACTTTTCCCTCCTGTTTGTCTATTCTCAAGCAGGTTAATAAGCCTGCCGGTCCCCCGAAGATGCCCGGAGTAGGGAAATTAAGGTATTTGTGTAACTGCACGTAGAATTTCACGTTTCTTCAGAGATCCTCAGCGTGGAACTAAAACCATGTATCATTATTTATGCCTACATCTACCAATAACTATGACTTACGCACTGCCTACCAGATAATCCTTACCTAAAGACCCGTTGCTAACAAACTTTCTTCGAGACCACACCAACACACATGAATATGTATCCCTGTACGCCCAGTAACTTCCATGTTAGTAATATCATATAACGTCGGAAAGTGGCAAGTGCGATACGTACCTTCCTCCACTTCCCAAGACCATAACAAGCATACTACAAGTGTGCAAGATGCTACAAAAACCGACCTGTGGCTGATTATAAAAGCACACACCAATATATGGATGTCACCACATAGCCTTTAAGATAGTTCGCTTACCATTGCAGCGAGCACTTACTTACAAAATGGGATCCACAACCCCTGCTCCCATGAACTGTTCTCTACACATCTGTACTATGTTAATTAATATATTTGGCAGCAGCAGCAGCAAGATGGCCGACCGGACGTGATCCGTGCCGGCTCCGCCGCCAGTGAGCTGTCGTGGGCGGTTGTAGATCCCCATCGTAGCCGAAACCTACAGGAGCATGTTACAGGCACGGTGGTGATTCTAAGGTGCCCGGAGGGAGCAGGCTGCCGACAATAGATCAGAGGAAAGCCTCGGATTTGCCGGTGCGGAAGTAATATTCAAAATGGTGCCGTCCCACTGCGACGTCCCTGAACACCGGCAGAGAACACTGGCTGCGAGCTACTGGTGACGGGGCAGTGAGCGATCGTGACTAGCCGGAGGTCAGAAAGAAGTGCCGGCTCACATGGATGTATGACCGCAATCGGGACCAGACACGAGCATCCCAGGGAAGTCAGCAGCCACCATCAGTGTGGATCCAGAATACGGCGGAGGGGGTGAGTGCGACTGTGGCGTGACAATAGGGGTGCAATCTCCTACATTCCCCAAAGCCAGTGGGGTGTCATAGCGAGAAGAGGGGTTGCACTGAGTGTGGCGAGGTTTCCCCCCTCCGTGCCGCCTGACCCCAAGACGGCGGTTGAAATGCTCCGCAGGGGAATATCCACATGATGCGCCCAGGGAGGTGCTTGATGAAGTGGCCAGAATACGCGGGGGCCCCCTGAGATCCTTTAGGAGAAGCGACAAGTGGACCTAGTGTGAGGACAATCCTGGGCAATTACCTATGCCTGACCTCAAGATGGCCACCACTGGGGACATTTAACATGAGGAGCTGCAATCTAACCAACTGGGAAATCAGCAAGATAGCACTATAAGGCACAGAAATTTGGACTGGTAAGCCCCGGAGAACTTAGGGATCAGTGATTCCCTCGTAGATGGTGGAGACGCCGGAAGGGGTTTCGGTCTGAAGTGCGCCTGTACCAGCGGTCCACCACATTGCCTGACTCTATAATGGCGCCCAGAAAAAATCTACAATGTCGCTGTGGGGGGCTATAGAGGACTAAAGTCTGATGAGGATCAGGTCTCTAGGCACAACTCCTCTTCAGCTTCACCCCCGCCAAGAGGTTTAAAGGCAAGAACGATGGGTTGTCCTACAATCTGCTGACCTTGGAATCTGTCCCTTCCACCTCTCCTCTCACCACTTTTATCCTGGGGGCCAGCTGGAGAACATAGAGGACGGCGCTTCCCAGTAACACCATGACCGGTGCCTCTCGATGGAACTTTGACGATGCCCCCTGGGCAGATACCATAACTGTTGGTACTTACCTTGGAGCCCGAGCAACCTTGGCCGATGCCCGGTGGAGCTGTCCTATTCAGCTATAGAGGAGTTTTGGCTCTGGTTCACCCCCTCGGCCGACACCTACCCAGCCGGACATCTGACATTGTTTTCCTCGTCGCCCCATTGTGTTTCCTTCCCTCCCCCGCATCTCATGTTTTTGTTTTCTCCTATGTCTTTACTTGAAACCTGTAATTCATGTAACTATGTAACCTGTAATGCTCTGTTCCTCATGTAAAGCGCTCTGATACCTCCGGGTCTAGCCAGCGCTATTTAAAACTTCGCAAATGAATAAAATAAAGAAATAAAATTAACCTGGAAATTATTTCTGCCCCGAAGATCGCACTTTAAGTATCCATGTGTGTTTCATCTTGTTTAGTGTTTAATGCATTCCTCCACTTAAGAATTATTGTCTTTTAATACACTGCTGCAAGCATCACAGTGATATATTCAAGATCATGGTTGTCACTAAAATGTACAATGTAAAAACTGTATTACCATGATCGTTTTCCTCTCCTTTTTCTCAACAGTTATATGTTGTTGGACTTGGTCCTTTTTGGCCGGTTCACCCCTAAACTTTTTGCCTTGTATGTCAGTAGTTTTAGGTCTCTGGGCACTTTAGCACTGTGGTCCAGTGTAAAGTGCGTGCGCGCTGAGTGCGTGTGGTGAGATTGTCCTGCCCTCCCATAGGAATGCATGGGGGATATGTGTGTCCATGGTAATTCCTGGTGTGAGAGGAGTGCAGGGGCGAGTTTAGTATGTGCGAACTCGTGAGAATAAATGCTGCGCAATGGTGTGCGCAGATTTATTATAACTGGTGTAGAAATGCCACTTCTAGAAGTTGGCATTTATGTGTGCTCTGTGTCTGCCTGCCTGATGTGAATTGCATGTCTGGCTTGTGAGTGACAGGGGCTGAGAGGTGTGTGTGGCTCAGGAGGGGCAGGATGAGTCAGCGCAGGGCTGAATAGGAGATCTGCATCTAGATGGGAGGGAGGAGTTGCACCTGGGACCTGAATAGGGCTGTGCCTTCCCTCCACAATGCTGGCTCCACCCCCTGTGGTGCGTCTGATGTCCCTAGCCTGTCCTGTGAAAGGAGAGAGGAGCTGAGCAAAACAAAGTGCTCCAAAGCTCCCCCAAACCAGTTGCGTCTGGTTTTTCCCCAGCCCTGTGCTGTGACACAAAGGGAAATGTGTATAAAAGAAGGGGCTGTGACCCCATGAAAATGTTCAGTGTGCAGTTCCTGGTTGCTGTTCCTACGGGGCGTGCTGCTGTTGGGGCCCAGGGGGGCTGCCAGGAGGGCTTGCCTCCCTGGGCCCTGCATTGCCCCTTCACCTTTGAGGACTTTTGCTTCCTCTAGCGCCTGGAAGCGCTATCCTTTATTTGCCCAGCTGAGCAGGAGCGGGGGCTGTGCAGCGCGATGCTGTTCGCCTCGTTGGAGGGAATCCCGAGGCGAGGGATTCCCCCGTGATGCTCCAGTGCGCGGGTGCCCACCCCGCGTCTTTGCCTTTTATTGACGGAGCGGGAGCCCACCCGCTCTATATTTTAATTTCCGAGGAGCCTACCCCTCATGGCTGCAGCCGAGAAGAAAACGTTGCCGGGCCGCTGCCAGCGCGACCCGGAAGTCAGGCAACCTTGCCTGCGACGTGGGCGGGGCCGGCGGCAGGACCGGAAGTGATGGCGGTACCGGTGCGGGGCTCCCATGAGCCGAGGGGAGCCCCGGTGTGCAGAGGAAGGGAGAACGGGAGCCCACCCGCCTCCCGGCGAAGCACTGGAGAAGTCCTGAGCCCTAGGAGAGGGCCCAGGCAGAAGAACAGTGCGTCTGGAGCCTCGCGGGCTCCACATCCAAGTCCCGGGTCCCAGGAGGGGGCCCGGGTGAAGCGAGGAAGACAGGAAATGTCCAGCGGGGCTCCCGTGAGCTGTTGGGAGCCCCGGAGACGGCGAGAAAAGGAGAAGTCCCGGGTCCCAGGAGGGGGCCCGGGTGAAGCCAGGAGAGGAGAAGCGGCTCCAGCGAGAAGGAGATCCGAGGAGTCCTGCGTCGTGGCAGAGGACCCGGTGAGTGGCCGCCGCCTGCTGTGTGTTGGTGCCTTTCGAGGCACGTTGCCGGTGCTTGGGGGGACTTGGGGGCATTCCTTGGCACAGTCGTAGTGCCGGATCCCTCCTCCTGAGCGGACCCGCCGTTGCGGGCCGCTCCAACGCTTGAGCATAATTGTTTCAGAGCCCAGATGGCTCCAACATAGCGCATATTTGTTTTAGAGCCCCGTGTGGCTCCCACGAGGGGCAGATGTATTGTTTGAGGGCCCAGAGGGGCCCGTGCTTTTCCCCGCGTTGGTCCCAGTTCCTTCCACAGCTGCCCCGAGAGTGAGCGGGCAGCTGCAACCTTGGTGGCACATTGATTCAGAGGGCACATTGAGCGTCCAGGCCTCAATGGGTACTTACAGCTGCCCAGCAAGTAGTGGGCAGCTGCACCATGTAGGTTATTCTTTCTTAGGGGGACACATGTTTTAAATTTAGGAGTGAGATGCACTCCGTGGCTCCTGACTTTCACAGCTGCCCAGCAAGTAGTGGGCAGCTGCTACGTTTAGGTTTGCGCAGTTGCGCACCCTTGACTTTCGCTGCGTTGGCAGCGCGCCCTGACTCTGTGGACATAGGGCATTTGAGCCCTTTAGAGATGGCCAGTTGGCCAGGGGGACAGTTAGGTTTATAGGGCGCCAGGCCCTAATGTGATTCATGTGCTAATGTGATTTTGGGTGCTAGGAAATGTAATTCATGTAGTATGATTTACGCACCCTGTTTTATACCTCTAATGTAATTATGATTATGAGGTTATTTGCATACTGTGGTTATGCTGGTGAGGTTGGCGCAGAATGTAATTCGCGCCTGATGTGATACTGTGCATAATGTAGTTTATGTTACAGGCTGATGCTAAGTACAGTGGTTACCAGTGATTACTGGTTGTACGTTCATGATGTGTTCTACATTGATTATAAGTACTACCTATACTAAGTTCGCTTTGTGCTGGTCCTGACAGTGGTCCAGTTGGCCCTGTCAGGTGTAAATAATTCCCTTGTAAATATGACCCCGTGCCAGGTGGCATGATGTATATTATGTGAGTACTATTCTAATGTGTTTTATGATAATACAAAGGCTATTTTTGATATAACCTTGTGTGGAGTTCCTTTTTGTGGTGTGCCTAGTATGTTGTTGCTGTGGGTGTGTTGCGCAAACGCTTTACACATTGCCTCCGGGATAAGCCTGACTGCTCGTGCCAAGCTACCAAGGGGTGAGCAGGGGTTATCTGGGATGTGTAACTCCCTTGCCCTGACTAGAGTGGTGGTCTCTGCCTGGCTTTGGCGCAAGCCTTAGCCAACCAGAGATCCCATTTCTAACATTGGTTGTCAGCGGTGGGGATTAGGACTTGCGTTTGCGCAATACCACAGCGACAACTGGCTGCATTACAAAACTCTGCATTTTAGATAGTCACATGGAAAGGGATTATTGCTTCTGAGTTTGTTTTAAGTGTCATTTCTTTTTGAAATGTGTTTCTTGTGCACTATGAGTTGGGTGTCCTGCCAAGGACAGAAACCAGAGAATCTGGAGGAGAGACTGCCCTTGAGCCATTGCGCTGGTTCTTGGGTTGGCCTACAGTGGGGACTTAATTGGTATGGTCACTAGCTCGGGAGGGTAGATTATCCCCTAAGTGCAGTGTGAGTTTTCTGGATTCCCCAGTGAGGGTGGGATCCAGTGGTGGCAGCAGAAGTGTGTCCAGTGCATGAATTCCCCGTCCCGTTCCCAGAGTATGGTACCTGGTGCTCAGTAAGAGGGGTGCAGGTTGAGATTCAGGGGCAGTAGATACTGTCTCACCGGTCTGGGGGGAGTGTGTGTGGATAAATGGTGTGTTGCACTGGACGAGTGGGTGTGAGTTCTCTGAAATAAGGAGCTTGCTGAATACTTGGGTGTGAGTTCTCTGAAATAAGGAGCTTGCTGAATACTTGGGTGTGAGTTCTCTGAAATAAGGAGCTTGCTGAATACTTGGGTGTGAGTTCTCTGAAATAAGGAACTTGCATTGGGGAGTAACCTTGAGGGATGGTGCAGGTGTCTCCCAACCCGTGTGGCGGAGATGGTTCAGAGGAACCCAACTAGGAACCGTTATAGTGAGGAGGTTGCAAGGCCTCACATCATGTCCTGCGAGGAAGGTGTGAGACTGGGCCGTATTCCGAGCCTCAATCTCAAGTCTCCGGTACTGGATGGTTCTTAGAAGGAACACCAGGAAAGGAACCTAGTCTGTCCTGTTGGACTGTTCTGTATGGGGGACCTCCCCGTGGTAGGTGAGCTGGAAGTGATTCCAATAAGAGTGGCTCAGGTGTCTTCCATGGTGGAGGAGGTTCAGTGTAGCCCAGCTAGGTCCCGGTGTAGGGGCTCACATCTTGTCTCAGAGGAGAAAGAGTGAGTGGTTCTGTCCCAAGGTGCCCGAAACCCAGTCGCAGGACCTGGATTGTTTCTTAAAGGGAACATCAGGTTGGGGGCCTAGGCTGTACTTGTAGGCCATTTGAGGAGGATCTCCCAGTGTCTAGAGGACGTGGAGCGTCTGTAATCAGAGCTCCAGCAGTCCTAGTGTCTGGCAGTACCACTCCCCTTGGGAGGGTGCAGAAGTCCAGAGTGAGGGGTGAGAGGGGGAAAAAGTACCCAGTGGAAGAGCCAGTGGGTCAGGGGCCAGCCAGCAGGGCTGAGTCGCCAATGAGTGACCATGGTGATGCCACTTCTGCCCTGGGGTTGCGCCGGGCAGACTGTCACACGACCCGTTAGTTATGTGTCACCCTCGTGAAGTCCTGGTTCGCCGGGCATCTGACCAAAGGGTACGTCCCTGGGTTGGGGAGCCAGTAGCCGGTGTTTCCGGATCTGGACGGCAGGGCGACTGTAATCAGTGTCCTGGCCGGTTTTGCCTTCTAGGGGGTACCACTCCAGTTGGGAGGGTATCGGACTCTGGAAGGGGGTGCAGAGGGAGGGAGTCCTCGCCTCTGACCCCGGTGCAGCCGGTGAATTTATTTCCCAGGTGGTAGACCAGTGATGGAGAGAGGTCCTGAACTGGTGGGAGAGTTGTGTTCTGGTAGGTGCTTCTCCTGGGAGAGCGCGAAACGTCAGAAATAGAGGTAGGGGAAGGAGATGCTTCGCCCGTGACCTCTGGTCAGCCTGAGGGTGCGGACCCTAGGTTGAAGGATCAGTGGTAGTTTGGAACTACACTGAGAGGGAGAGTGGAGAATGGCTAATGTATGCCAGGGGTTACTGCCCCCACTCTGGATTGGCAAGGACCAGTGGCATCTGGGTGGCCTAGGGCCTGGTCCTGGCCATGGACAACTAAGGAGTACCGGTGGGGTAGCCTAGTTGGTCCTGAGTTTTTTCTCTTAGATAGATTCCGTGGGTTCCAAGTGGCGTAGAACCGGAGGGTGTCCCTGCAGTACGGGCCCGCGTCCGTGTTCTATCGCCTCCAAGCAGGGAAGCCCATCACGGTGGTGATTGGTCTGCCCTGCGTTTTGGCTGGAAGGGGTTGTGTTGGACTTGGTCCTTTTTGGCCGGTTCACCCCTAAACTTTTTGCCTTGTATGTCAGTAGTTTTAAGTCTCTGGGCACTTTAGCACTGTGGTCCAGTGTAAAGTGCGTGCGCGCTGAGTGCGTGTGGTGAGATTGTCCTGCCCTCCCATAGGAATGCATGGGGGATATGTGTGTCCATGGTAATTCCTGGTGTGAGAGGAGTGCAGGGGCGAGTTTAGTATGTGCGAACTCGTGAGAATAAATGCTGCGCAATGGTGTGCGCAGATTTATTATAACTGGTGTAGAAATGCCACTTCTAGAAGTTGGCATTTATGTGTGCTCTGTGTCTGCCTGCCTGATGTGAATTGAATGTCTGGCTTGTGAGTGACAGGGGCTGAGAGGTGTGTGTGGCTCCAGGAGGGGCAGGATGAGTCAGCGCAGGGCTGAATAGGAGATCTGCATCTAGATGGGAGGGAGGAGTTGCACCTGGGACCTGAATAGGGCTGTGCCTTCCCTCCACAATGCTGGCTCCACCCCCTGTGGTGCGTCTGATGTCCCTAGCCTGTCCTGTGAAAGGAGAGAGGAGCTGAGCAAAACAAAGTGCTCCAAAGCTCCCCCAAACCAGTTGCGTCTGGTTTTTCCCCAGCCCTGTGCTGTGACACAAAGGGAAATGTGTATAAAAGAAGGGGCTGTGACCCCATGAAAATGTTCAGTGTGCAGTCCCTGGTTGCTGTTCCTACGGGGCGTGCTGCTGTTGGGGCCCAGGGGGGGCTGCCAGGAGGGCTTGCCTCCCTGGGCCCTGCATTGCCCCTTCACCTTTGAGGACTTTGGCTTCCTCTAGCGCCTGGAAGCGCTATCCTTTATTTGCCCAGCTGAGCAGGAGCGGGGGCTGTGCAGCGCGATGCTGTTCGCCTCGTTGGAGGGAATCCCGAGGCGAGGGATTCCCCGTGATGCTCCAGTGCGCGGGTGCCCACCCCGCGTCTTTGCCTTTATTGATGGAGCGGGAGCCCACCCGCTCTATATTTTAATTTCCGAGGGAGCCTACCCCTCATGGCTGCAGCCGAGAAGAAAACGTTGCCGGGCTGCTGCCAGCGCGACCCGGAAGTCAGGCAACCTTGCCTGCGACGTGGGCGGGGCCGGCGGCAGGACCGGAAGTGATGGCGGTACCGGTGCGGGGCTCCCATGAGCCGAGGGGAGCCCCGGTGTGCAGAGGAAGGGAGAACGGGAGCCCACCCCGCCTCCCGGCGAAGCACTGGAGAAGTCCTGAGCCCTAGGAGAGGGCCCAGGCAGAAGAACAGTGCGTCTGGAGCCTCGCGGGCTCCACATCCAAGTCCCGGGTCCCAGGAGGGGGCCCGGGTGAAGCGAGGAAGACAGGAAATGTCCAGCGGGGCTCCCGTGAGCTGTTGGGAGCCCCGGAGCCGGCGAGAAAGGAGAAGTCCCGGGTCCCAGGAGGGGGCCCGGGTGAAGCCAGGAGAGGAGAAGCGGCTCCAGCGAGAAGGAGATCCGAGGAGTCCTGCGTCGTGGCAGAGGACCCGGTGAGTGGCCGCCGCCTGCTGTGTGTTGGTGCCTTTCGAGGCACGTTGCCGGTGCTTGGGGGGACTTGGGGGCATTCCTTGGCACAGTCGTAGTGCCGGATCCCTCCTCCTGAGCGGACCCGCCGTTGCGGGCCGCTCCAACGCTTGAGCATAATTGTTTCAGAGCCCAGATGGCTCCAACATAGCGCATATTTGTTTTAGAGCCCCGTGTGGCTCCCACGAGGGGCAGATGTATTGTTTGAGGGCCCAGAGGGGCCCGTGCTTTTCCCCGCGTTGGTCCCAGTTCCTTCCACAGCTGCCCCGAGAGTGAGCGGGCAGCTGCAACCTTGGTGGCACATTGATTCAGAGGGCACATTGAGCGTCCAGGCCTCAATGGGTACTTACAGCTGCCCAGCAAGTAGTGGGCAGCTGCACCATGTAGGTTATTCTTTCTTAGGGGGACACATGTTTTAAATTTAGGAGTGAGATGCACTCCGTGGCTCCTGACTTTCACAGCTGCCCAGCAAGTAGTGGGCAGCTGCTACGTTTAGGTTTGCGCAGTTGCGCACCCTTGACTTTCGCTGCGTTGGCAGCGCGCCCTGACTCTGTGGACATAGGGCATTTGAGCCCCTTTAGAGATGGCCAGTTGGCCAGGGGGGACAGTTAGGGTTATAGGGCGCCAGGCCCTAATGTGATTCATGTGCTAATGTGATTTTGGGTGCTAGGAAATGTAATTCGTGTAGTATGATTTACGCACCCTGTTTTATACCTCTAATGTAATTATGAGTATGAGGTTATTTGCATACTGTGGTTATACTGGTGAGGTTGGCGCAGAATGTAATTCGCGCCTGATGTGATACTGTGCATAATGTAGTTTATGTTACAGGCTGATGCTAAGTACAGTGGTTACCAGTGATTACTGGTTGTACGTTCATGATGTGTTCTACATTGATTATAAGTACTACCTATACTAAGTTCGCTTTGTGCTGGTCCTGACAGTGGTCCAGTTGGCCCTGTCAGGTGTAAATAATTCCCTTGTAAATATGACCCCGTGCCAGGTGGCATGATGTATATTATGTGAGTACTATTCTAATGTGTTTTATGATAATACAAAGGCTATTTTTGATATAACCTTGTGTGGAGTTCCTTTTTGTGGTGTGCCTAGTATGTTGTTGCTGTGGGTGTGTTGCGCAAACGCTTTACACATTGCCTCCGGGATAAGCCTGACTGCTCGTGCCAAGCTACCAAGGGGGTGAGCAGGGGTTATCTGGGATGTGTAACTCCCTTGCCCTGACTAGAGTGGTGGTCTCTGCCTGGCTTTGGCGCAAGCCTTAGCCAACCAGAGATCCCATTTCTAACATATGTACTTTTGACCGACAACTACTGAAGAGTCGTAAGTCAATGACCTACCTTCCCAGGCTGCAAAATTAGCAACCTCACTTAAGCACAGGTTCTGAAGAAAGCCCCCCTACCCGGCTGGGCACATATGGGGCTGAAACATGTCGACCACTCACATGGACAAACAAGTGCGTTAGAACAGTAACCTTTCTTCATATGCACTACCTTGATTTTACTTTGCCCCATCTCTAACTGAATAAAGGGGCATATTAGCAAGACCCACGTTAAAATTATCGCCGTTTTAGCGGCAGGAAACTGCCGCTAAAACGGCGATAATGGGCTTGCTAATATGCGTTATGGAATTCCAATAGAAGCCCAGGTTAGATGTCCTGCACATCTAACCTGGTCTTCTATTGGAATTCTATAACGCATATTAGCAAGCCCATTATCGCCGTTTTAGCGGCAGTTTCCTGCCGCTAAAACGGCGATAATTTTAACGTGGGTCTTGCTAATATGCCCCATAGTTTTTTCTAGATTGGAGATGTAGGTAATTTTAACTCACCTCACCCACCCACTTTTATCACTGATCACTAATGTAATCATCAGTTGGTCTACCTCCAGGTGGAGGATAGTATATTCTCAAAAAAACAATGATGATGCTGTCACGTTGATATATAAGGCGGATAATCAAGATATACCGCCCGACCACCTATGTACGTGAATGAGGGTTTTTAATGACGGCTACCATACCTGACCCTGGTTACACAGGTACAAGTGATCCATTCTCTTATGATTATTGGTAGAAATATACACAATGGCCTAATATGAATGACTTATATGCAAACTGTGCAAGATTTAACTGAGGTCCTTCTGAGCATCTGGTTTGCATTCATCGAAAAAACCCTGTAGGTTAGAGCCAGTGGGAAAAACCTTGCAGAACAAGATCTTAGAAACAACAGGTTCCTTAGAATGCTCTCTGGTACCCCTGACCGGGACTACCCTTAACATTTTTCATATGCTAGGTATGGAAGACTTGTACATTTACACGGATTTGCTCCTTTTTTCTTTTGTTTCTCAATTACATGTGCTGTGGTTTGTATGATAGTCTAAGTATGTGGGATTATACCAGTAGGTGCTGTTAGCAGCGTGCTAGCCCTTCTGCTGAAAGATACTGAGTGGAATGTCATGCTATGCACATGATCTAGGATATAGCTAGCCACTGGTCCATAATTAGCCTCAGTTGCCTTGTATCTAACCCTGGGCGTAGTTTGCGTAGTAGCACTTCACGTAGCTACGTGAAGTACATTTTGAACTACACGTAGCTATGCAAATTGCGACTGTGTAACTGTGTGCTTGACTGCACTGTACAATAATTGCCAAAGGCATCTTGCACAGAGCAAGTTAAGATAAAATAAGTATCTCTGTGTTTATATGCTAAAATGCATATAGCATTTCACAAAAGTAAAATCAATAAATTAACAAGCAGTGAGAGAGGTGATGATTTTGGTATCCTCCCTAACATAGGGAGAGAACCAAGCAGATGCCTTGAAAACAAAAAGCACATCTTTTGAACGATTCAGTGGTGGTCCCATCCTCTTAGGATCACCCCAAGCACAGTTATTGGCAAAAATACAATCCCAACCAAAGGCCCTGCAAAGCATTATGGGACGAGATTAGCAGTGGGCAGTGAATATTATAGTAGCCAATATCAAAATAATTCTACAAAGAGCTGCAGTTCCACTAGTCGTTACTAGATGTCCCTCACGAGTCAAATGCAAAAGCTTCATGAAAGGGTTTCAATGCTTTTGCATTTGACTCGTGAGGGACATCTAGTAACGACTAGTGGAACTGCAGCTTGATGTATTAATAATTTCAATGCTTTTGCATTTGACTCGTGAGCGACATCTAGTAACGACTAGTTGAACTGCAGCTCTTTGTAGAATTATTTTGATATTGGACACTATAATATTCACTGCCCACTGCTAATCTCGTCCCATAATGCTTTGCAGGGCCTTTGGTTGGGATTGTATTTTTGCCCATAACTGTGCTTGAGGCGGTCCTAGGAGGAAGGGACCACCACTGAATCGCTCACATGATATGCTTTTTGTGTTTAAGGCATCTGCTTTGTCCTCCCCTAGGTTAGGGGGAACCCAAAATCATCACCTCTCTCATTGCTTGATATTTTCATTGTCAAAGTTCACTTTTGTGAATTTGTTATAGGCTTTTAGCATAGAAAATTGCTTTAACAAAGCATTTGTATGTGTTTAATATACTGCTGCTACGCTACGTCGATTAGCAGAGTTTTTTACTCTGCTACGTGCAATTTGCGTAGTGCATAGTAACACAAACTTTGCATGCTCCGTGAGCGTAGCAAAGAATTATGCCTAGGGTTACTTGTATCACCTTTTTGTTAATATGCTGTTACACAGTGTATACTATGGAAGGCTGGGTCCATTGTTGACCCTTGGTCTCTTATTCCTTTCCTTTCCTTTTTATTTTATTTTCTTTATTTTTTCGTTGTTTGTTTCTTTCTTTCTTTATTTTGTTCAGATTTGCAGATTCGTTCTTCTATGTGAGTTACCATTTTCAATGTATTCTATTGTGTGCCAAAAAACACTTAGGGGCCGATTACGATGCGGCCCATAAAGGCTCCGACTGATGGTCTGAGCCTTTCCGGGCAGCATCTCGGTTTACTTTCCGACTGCCTCATTACAATACTGGTGATCGGAAACTAAACCAGCCGGCCCGTAATCCCAAAGGCGGTCTTTCAGCCCTTGGGATTATGATGCACGGTTTCCGGCAGGGTTTCCATGCCGGCCTTTCCAACATGGAAATCCTGTCGGAAAGTGTTTGGGGCCCCTAGCTGGGCCCCCTTGTGTGCACGGCCTCTGGTTGGGGGTCGAGGGGGCACCTGTGGTGCCTGCCATGGGGTGCAGGGATTAACACCACCTCCCATTTCCCTATGGGAGCATGCAGTACTGCCGGTTTATGGCTGTAATACATGCTCCCATAGGGAAATGTCGGATTGAGACCGAACAATGTTTAGTCGCATCCTAATCAGGAGGTCAGGACTGCCAACCGGAGGTCAGTTGGTCCCAGTTCCGAGACGGTGTCGGACGGACGCAAGTCCGCCTGACATCGTAATATTCCCCTGAGATTTCGTCAGTCGGCATTTACTACACCAGGGAAACAAAAGGAATGATAGGTGTTTGCAGGAGTTACTAAAGTTACTTACCCCTTGTTCAGAACTGTTTGTCTCTGTACTACTGATGAAGGAGGGTCTTTCATGTTTATTGCTTTGTTCATATCGATGAAATCATCATTAAATACATTTAAAAAAACAAGAGATAGTGTGGAAATGTGCATTTGCAAATGCTTTTGTTTCTTTTAGCAAACCTTCCTTTCATTTAGAAAAATATATTCTAAAATCTTCTGCCTGACTACCCACTTGTCATTACTACCAAGCCCATACCAATATAAGTATGTTTTGAGTTTTTGTCACCCATAACACCTGAATGTTTCATAATGCTTGACCCACACCCAGTAAAACACAGATAATACTGTTACGCAACTCATCAGTGTCAATTTTGCCAACTTATAAGTATGAAAGATTAAGGGGCATATTATCAAGCACGGCGTTAAAATTATCGCCGGTTTAGCGGCAGAAAACTGCCGCTAAATCGGCGATAATGGGCTTGATAATATGCCGTGGAGAATTCCAATAGAAGCCCATGTTGACACCAGAACATGGGCTTCTATTGGAATTCTCCAGGGCATATTATCAAGCCCATTATCGCCGCTTTAGCGGCAGTTTTCTGCCGCTAAAGCAGCGATAATTTTAACGCCGTTTCTTGATAATATGCCCCAAAGTGAGTGCTTCACGATTTAATCTAGTAACCAGTAGGTACCACAGAAAGGTCTGCAGTAGACATACTAACTAAATGAGCTACCTTACCAGCTCATTATAAGCTACAAATAAGCTTACCTTCTTCATATTTTTCAATCACTATTGACAAAGAATAACAAGTATCTACAATGATTTGTGAGGGAGCTGACAGTCTGCTGAAGGGTGCTAAACAAGATGGTGGTGCACTAAACAAGCTGCTGAGGCCGTGCAAAACAATCCTGCAATATCCGATTATTCCTGAACTTTTGACAGCAAAAAACATGTTACCCAAACAGCCAATGACCTTATGGGAGCCTGCGAAATGCGCCAGAGGAGGAGTGCGGTTGAGGACGCCTGCTGGAAGATAGCTGCACCTCACAGTTAAACACCCAGAACCTCGAGCTTGCCCTGCAGCCTGGAGGAATACAGTTGGCTCTGATTACGGGGGCGCTGACAGAGGGCCGGATTTGCGGGACCCGCTCATAGCTGGCAACCCCCAGGGGAGGTGGATGTGGGGGCGTCACTCAGAGCAGTATCTTGCTGCAATGCCCAGCAAGCGTGACCCCCCCTCTCACAGCTGTTAATACTTACTCACTAGATTTCGTTCTAAACTGTTTGCAAGATCACCACACTACTGTACTGAATAGTGTCTAACACACTGTTGTGCTGAATGGCTATGTTTGAGCGTTGCATTCACCTCTTGTGCTTATGAGATTGGATAGATTGGCTGAAGAGTTTGGGTTCAACGTGGAGAGAGTGGGAGGCATATTTCATGGGCACTACATGACACAGCAAAACCACTACGCAACTACGCACTCCCATACATGACCATACCATTCACATAAGTAAAACTTATCCAATTACCCTCCTCTCATCACAAGATTTGCAATGTGCCACACTAAAGCTAATGATCTGGAATGTCCACGGAATAAATGACCACCCCAAAGTGTGACTGATCCTGTCCTACCTTGCACGACACAAGATAGCGTTGCTCCAAGAGACCCATGCAGCAAACTCTTATGAAAGTAAATTTGCAAAGAGTTGGAGTTCCTCGTTACTTTTCCTCCTACTCAACCCACTCTATGGAAGTTGTGATTCTAGTAAAAAAAAAGGCACACAGTTGAAACCTCTCACTCACATAGCCGATGCTCAGGGGCGCTACTGACGAGTGCAAGAAATATTGGAAAATGTCCACATCACACTACTGAACATATATGGGTCGAACTTTGATGACCCCAACTACTTCTCTGAAAATGAAGTAAACCTTGCCCTCCAGCCTGGCCTAGATCACACTGGCACTGCACTGGGCAGGAACACCCACACCCGACCAGACTCTTAAACACTAAGACACATTTTGAACCATTGGACCACTACCTCGTACATCACCATGACACCACTGACTTTTCATATTTCTCAGTGGTGCATGGCTCCCATTCTAGACTGGACTACTGGCTGGGCTCCAAAGACATCCTAGAATGGACTAACTCAATAGCATAATTTCTGTGAACACTCTGATCACTCACTGGTCAAGCTTACCATAGGAATTCCCCCCAGGACCCACTCTTGCGCATTATAGAGACTTCAGCCACTAGAAAGACTCAATCTGTTTTTCACATCAGAGATTAGAGTGGCTATTCTCTCTCATTTCAAGATCAATTGAAAATTTGTCTCCATCATGGCTATGCTTTAGGACCCCTTTAAAGCAGCAGCACAGGGTGAATGCATCTCGAAGGACCATGACATGCTCAAATCAATACGAACTGTCCACACTAAATTAGAGTACGACATATGTGCCCCGGAGGAGTAGAAGACTGTAGACCATAGAAGATAAGGCTAGCAGCCCTTATCCTGAAACACTTGGAATTTCATGAAGAGGCTGAGAGACAGGTTACATTCTTTAAGAAGTACACAACAGCTAAATGCTATGGAAGGGGAAAAGACCAGGGAAAATGGTGGTGGACATGATTCACCCACCACGGGCATCATCAGATATAAGAAGGATCAACACTCCAGACAGCAGACCTCAGTACACCCCCACAGAGATCATAAATATATTTGAACATTACTGTACCGAGCTTCACAAACCTTAATAGAGCGACACAAACCCCTATGCCAGATTATTACTATACAAGAAATGAAGGGGGTCAAATGATCTATAAAAAATGACACTGCCCTAGGCGGCGGAGGTCTCCCTGTGGAATTTTACAAAACCTATTCGCAAGAGCTTGCCCCCATACTCCTAAAGATCTATACCAAGGCATTAAAAAACAGCATCCTACCATAGATGATCAGGGAAGTCATTGCCATCACTCTACCTAAACAGGGTAAACCCCTCTAATTCTGTCACTGTAGATAATTCAATTTTGGCCAAAGTCCTCACTAACTGCCTCTTACCACTACTACAGACCAATTGGGATTCATCCCAGGTAGATCCACTGCCAATAATTTACACACACTATTCGCACTTACTCACAAAATCGATCCCGAAATATTTGTGTCCGCTGCTTTCCTGGATGTTGCTAAAGCCTTGACTCTTTTGAATGGCCTTACATGCTTGTGGAACCAGAGAGAATGGCAGTTGGTAGGGACTTCCTTGGACGGTTCAAATTACTCTACACTGGACAACAGGCTAGGATTAATGTGAACTCATTGTTTACTCTTTATTTTCTGATAAGCAGAATGTTAAGTCAGTCCTTCTCCCTATCGACCATTATCTTTGCCAATGTGATGTAGCCTTTGGCATGTACACTCAGGAACACCACCACCACAGAGGCATACAATTGGGTATACGTAGACTTCTACTATCAATGTACGCCAATGCCATCCTGCTCATTGTGAAAAACGCAGCATTCAAACTACCCCATACACAGACAAAATAATATCATTTGGCAAATGGTCTGGATTGCAAATGAACTGGGCAAAATCAATATTAATGCCCCTGATGCCGAGCTCAGAACAACCCGCTTCACCATTTCTGCTACAATGGCCAACAGATCAGTGAGATATCTGGGCATTAGGTATCAAACGGACACAACAACAGTAGTTCAGGGGAATTACAGCTGCAGTATCTCCAGCATCTCAGTTCCTAGTCGAGAGAGGGATCAAGCTCCCATTCTCAGTGGCGGGCAGAATTGGTCTCATGAAGATGGTAATCGCCCCTAAGCTGCTCTACCTTTCCCTAAACACTCCAATCCCCCTAAACAAATCCTTCATTGAACAGCTTAGGTTCCCTATGATAAAATTGGTTTGGGCAAAGAGGCAGCCTAGAATAACCTGGTCCAAGATGCAACTACCTATCAAACTAGGTAGGTTTGCCACCCCCAACTTTGAGGTGTACTACCCAGTGGCCCAGGCTCAATATGCGCACCACTGGATACATGACATGAAGCACACACCATTCCTGAACCTGGAGGTGGGACTGTTTGCCCCCACCCCTTACAACACACTGTCCTGCTGAGCCACACTCCTCCCAAGGAGGAAATGCATATCGTCAAATGTACAGGGTGAGACTGGGCGGGGCTCACTGACCTTAATGGTGCAGGTGAAAGATATTCCCCACACATTCTGTTACATAATAACCCCCAGAGGCCGCTAATGACTGAAGCGAAAGTGCAGTGGCAACTACGAGCAAAAGCGCTGCACACTACTGTTGATCGTTTTGCTAACAATTACTTCATGCCCTATAAGGTTGGAGGGGTGACCCCGCCAACCACTTACATGCACTAATCTATCTGTGGCTCCACTACTACCTAAAGGATCTTTATTGATCATTTTCAGCAGAACCAATTGAGTGGCTGCTACTTACACTGCTCTCCACCAACCCCACTCCCTTCATGTTGGTCGCTCATCTATACAACACCACCATGCAAATATTGGCAAACATCACACTCCCACTGAAAGACGGGTGGGAACTTGGGCTGGGTCATAACATAGCAATTGTACAGGGGATGTATTGTTCTGAACAGATCAGAAGTGTTTCCCCTGATTTACTGATATTCAGTTCAGGTTCATCCCAGGGTCTATTAACACCCACTGCTAGGCTGCGATAAGGCCTCTCAGCAAACGCCGCACGCTGGTGCTGTGCTACTCCAGATGTGGGATTCCTCCACACAGCTTGGTCTTGCCCTGGAATCAACTCCTATTGGAAGAAAGAAACCTGCAAACGAGCTTCAAGCAATGACCACCTCAGATCTGTCTGGAACACCAGTGATGGCTTTGATCGGCTATGTAAGACGTGGCAAAACCCTATTTGGTATGTGTTTCTTTAGCCCTGCTACTGGGAAAAAGAAGGCTGATCATGAACTGGAAATCGAGGACAGTCCCAATATGTGGCAATAGATCTGCCAGAAATGCTGATGTATATAGCAAATTGCTTCCTCCTACCTCCAGACCAGACCAGAAGATACATGAGCTCCACTTCACACCTACCATGCCGCACTAACCACTCGTAACTTGTTGTGGAGAACCAGGCTGCCCTGAACTGGACAAAGTGGGAAGGTCTATCAATCTGGTAGATGGATAAACCTTGTGTGCAGACTGATGTAATGCTAGAAAGCCAGTTTCCTTGAAACTTGTTACTTATTGTGTCCAGGGGTGGCTCCTCTGTTGGAGTGGAGGAGCATCGCCTCACTCAAAATTTCCCTAATACCCCATGAAAAATAAAATGGTCACTTATTACCATTTTATTTTTCATCCCTGTCCAGTCAAGCGCCAGGACGGGGGCGGGGTCGGTGCTAAGTGACAGCAGTAGAGAGGAGGGTGGGCTGTCTATGCACTTATGTTTAAAGTGCGCATGTCTTTTTGGCCAGCCGTCTTGATACGGCCAGCCACACATGCGTGCATTAAAGATCTCTAACTCAGCAGTCTTGAGACAGCTGGGTTAGAGTCAGTGGAGGTCTTCAGGGTGCTGTGGAGGGCAGAGTGAAGCCGCTCCCTCCAATCAGGGCACTGCTCTCACAGCATGAGAGCAGCGCCCTGATTGGTCAAGGGAATTCTAGGCTCGTGCTTCCAATTCCTGTGAAAGTTCCGGAGCGGAGGACAGCGCATTCCGCAGTAAGTTTCTTAAAATGTATTTATTTATTTTTGTGCGCTGCCCGCCTCCTTTGCCCGTAGATGCAAGCCACTACTGATTGTGTCTACATGTGTGATTAGTTTGGTTAAAATTAAAATAAAGATTTAAAAAAAGTTAGAAGGGAGCTAAACAGACGAGGAAAGAGACATAGGAGACATTAGATGTTAGGGAGAACAAAAACAATAATTCCACTAATCATCATGCATGCTATATCCATGTATGGAGATTTACTATAGACTAACTCTAATTATATAATAATGATAATCTACTCTAATTGCTATTGGGGCTTTTCTTTCACAATTATATAAAAAAAATGAAGACAGACAGAAAGAGTGTTTCATTTTCCCAAATGGACCCTCTTTTCACTTGTGTAAGTCCTTTTGCAACAGGATTTTTCTTACGTGGAAGTCTTTGGGGAACAGGTCTCCACAGCCTTTTGTTAAGATTCAGGGGCATATTAGCAAGACCCACGTTAAAATTATCGCCGTTTTAGCGGCAGGAAACTGCCGCTAAAACGGCGATAATGGGCTTGCTAATATGCGTTATGGAATTCCAATAGAAGCCCAGGTTAGATGTCCTGCACATCTAACCTGGGCTTCTATTGGAATTCTATAACGCATATTAGTAAGCCCATTATCGCCGTTTTAGCTGCAGTTTCCTGCCGCTAAAACGGCGATAATTTTAACGTGGGTCTTGCTAATATGGCCCTCAGGGGCATATTAGCAAGACCCACGTTAAAAGTATCGCCGTTTTAGCGGCAGGAAACTGCCGCTAAAACGGCGATAATGGGCTTGCTAATATGCGTTATGGAATTCCAATAGAAGCCCAGGTTAGATGTGCAGGACATCTAACCTGGGCTTCTATTGGAATTCCATAACGCATATTAGCAAGCCCATTATCGCCGTTTTAGCGGCAGTTTCCTGCCGCTAAAACGGCGTTAATTTTAACGTGGGTCTTGCTAATATGCCCCTCAGTCTTTAAAAAGCCCATTAAACCTCTTCAGAACAGTCAGGTATCTTACTGCTACCAAGAAACCTGTACTGGTCCAAGCACCGGACGAGAAGGTATGAGATGTACTTACACTTGGAAAAGCAGAATGACAAATCTGGTCTTTACACACTAAAGAGAGAAAGTCTTCAGTATGGGTCTATGCATCTTTTTAAATGATATCATTATGTGTAATCGCCAGGGAAGTTCTCAAATGTTTCAGATTTTCACCCTTTGCAAAGTCTGCTTTTTCCTGGACGACCTTCTGCCTCCATCCGCATAAAATGTCTTTGCTGCTAGCATGTGTCCAAGAGATCGAAGCTCATTTTACAGATCTTGCTGTATTCTGAACTGCTGTGTTTGACAGGTATGTAACCGTGGCAACCCACGTCACATGACCTATTGCCTTGACAGTTCTTAAGTGCAACAGGCAGGGCTCCCTCATGATGAAGCTGAAGATGCAGAAGGAAGGAGATGTTGGGCTGCTCTGTGCTTTAATGTGACAGTCCGGTGTATGTACAGTCTCACTTTAGAATCCAAGCATCTGCCTTTGAATGGGCCCAAAGTCTCCATACTTAGCCACCATTCTGTGGAGACACATACCAGGTACCCCTCCAGGCACTTGATGACTGATCTTCACATTGGGTCATAAACAGTGCTCTGTTGCCATTTTCCTAGTTCTTGCTACAGAAATACCAAGAGGGTGGAATTTTCAGATTCCAAAACTGCTAATTAGTGTAGTGATGACATCAACAGAAATTACATGACATGATGTTTGTCCTATGGTGACATCAGAAGACATCATTTTGCATGACATGGAGCGCACATCCCAAAAACTTACTGTGGCGTTTGGCCTAGATAACGTTATGAGAAGTGAATTATATGACATAAATGACTTCCGTTTGAGCATGTAGGCAGACTTAATTTAACTAAGCCATCTCAATAACAGCAAATCCAGCAGTCGAGTACAGTGTATGTTGTCAGTATGTGTAATGCCCGCCTTTCTCCATCAAACACAGGCAAATCTCAAGCAAAATGTTACCTCGAAATTGTTAGGCATATCCAAGCTCTTGTCTCACACTTCGTCGTAATGTCCACATTGGCGCAACAAAGGCATCTCTCGCTACTGTCATCATGTTTGACCTGCAAGTGAGGAGATGAATTCCACGAAAGGTAAGTTCAGCCTTTCATCCATCTGAGGCCGATAAGTAAAGTTCTAGGGGCATATTATCAAGAACGGCGTTAAAATTATCGCCGCTTTAGCGGCAGGAAACTGCTGCTAAAGCGGCGATAATGGGCTTGATAATATGCCCTTGAGAATTCCAATAGAAGCCCATGTTGACACCAGAACATGGGCTTCTATTGGAATTCTCAAGGGCATATTATCAAGCCCATTATCGCCGATTTAGCGGCAGTTTCCTGCCGCTAAAGCGGCGATAATTTTAACGCCGTTTCTTGATAATATGCCCCTAAAATTATCGCCGCTTTAGCGGCAGGAAACTGCCGCTAAAGCGGCGATAATGGGCTTGATAATATGCCCTGGAGAATTCCAATAGAAGCCCATGTTGACACCAGAACATGGACTTCTATTGGAATTCTCAAGGGCATATTATCAAGCCCATTATCGCCGCTTTAGCGGCAGTTTTCTGCCGCTAAACCGGCGATAATTTTTAACGCCGTTCTTGATAATATGCCCCTTAGTTATTGTTTGCAAGTCTGCAATTAAGGATTTTAGGGGCATATTAACAACGGCCAGCGATAATTATCGCTGGCCGTGCTTAGCGATAATTATATTATCGCAGGCTATCTCTGGCATTTATCGCCCTGGTAGCGCGTTATTAACAACGCGTTACTCCAGGGCGATAAAAATTCCAGAGATAGCGAGGTTATCGCCCTTTTGCAGGGAACATCGCTGGTTTTCCAGCGATGTTCCCTGCAAAAGGGCGATAACCTTGCTGATACGACCCTGTGGTCGTATCAGCAGAATCCACCTCCTATGCCTAACATAGGTAAGTCAGGATTATAGCAGGCGTTAGATTTTGGCGAAAACGGCCGTTTTCGCCAAAATCTAACGTCTGCTATAATCCTGTGGGCTGCCTTGTAAATATCGCGATGTGAACATCGGCGATATTTGCAACGTAGCCCATCCAGGATACGCCAGTAACGCCCACTTTGCATCTCATTAGAGATGCAAGGATGGGCGTTGGGGGAAAGGGCGATAGTGCAAGGATTCACGCGATAGCGTGACCTTGCTGATTAGGCGATAGAATTATCGCCGCTTTCCGTCCGAAAACGGACGCTAAAGCGGCGATAATTGCTTATCGCCTCGTTGTTAATATGCCCCTTAGTAAATGTGTTTTATGTGCCTCCTACTGCACTCTGCCTTTGCACTTTCAATAAAGCTCATATCATATAGTGTCAGGGTGCTCGAACCCACAACCTTAACGTTGAAGATTATAACGTTTCTTACAGAGAAGCATCGTTTGCTGAGCTGCAAGCTTTGCCACAGGCACCGGTGATTGGAAGATCTGCAGGGTTTGCGGGTAGATGATGTTCTCAGATTGGCCTTGTAACCCTTGCTTGGCACTATCATGCACTTCAGAAGAAGCTGCATCACCTTTCATGGAGGGACGAGCTCTGGCTGCACCCGGGCTCATGGAAGTGACACTTGTATTCCCGTTATCTCTCCATCCTGGTCCTTTCGTTATTGTTCTGCTAATTTAAATTCCGAAGAATAAGTAGCAGAATTTTAAAAAAATCAGGTTTAAGTAATATTTATTTGAGAGAATCCCTCCCTCCCGGCATATGAAAATATCAACTGTAGAAAAGAGAAAAGCCCTCCTAGGCTTGTAACAAAATCTGAAGAGATACTCTTGGCGCCCGTGTAACCTTTTAGCCACTCGAATTCAATGAGTGAACTGAAAGCTGATCTCATTTGGAAGCAGCCAACAATTGTAGAGCATGTTTATAGCGCCAAGAAACAAGCAAGTGCAATCCTCCCACCTGAATCACTGCTGCCTGCTGGAGACGCAGGCTTCTCTTTCTGGGTGTTACTGTTGCCTCACAGAAAAGTAGGCACCATTTTTAAAAGCAAAACCACCTTGCAAAGATATCACCACGTTGCGTGAATGGAAAAGCCATAAAGAGAGACCCCATCACGAATTAAAGAAAATAGAAGCATAGCGCCATTGTTCACCTAAACAGACTTTTAGAAGTGAAAAGCAGATCTCGTTTGGAACAGATAGCAGAAACCTATGAAGGTGGTACATAAAACTGGTACTTAAGCCGGCAATAGCAGTTTGTAGACTGGGGGAGGAGGGGGGTCTTGCTGTAAAGCAGGCAAACAAGCCCTGGCACACAGAAAGACACCCACAACATGAGCGAAAGGGAGGAATAAACAGAGAAAGCCCCATCATTAAATTTGCGGATATTTTGGACAGGCACAACGTTTTAGTGACTGGCCTAGAATGGGACACATCATTTAGGGGCATATTATCAAGAACGGCGTTAAAAATTATCGCCTGTTTAGCGGCAGAAAACTGCAGTTTTCTGCCGCTAAACCGGCGATAATTTTAACGCCGTTCTTGATAATATGCCCCTCAGTTCCGTAGTTGTGCAGTGAGGTAGGAGACAGTGTGTTGTAGCAAACTCCGATAAATAGCCATATGTTATTGGCACAACAGACAATTTGACGTGTCATAACCCTATGATCCCTGAATGGAATGGGAGGTTAGGAACAGCAAGAGGAGCAACGGTGCTATTAAGATAAGTTGCAAATTTATTTTTAAAAAATTATCAAACTGAATTCTGGAGTGCTTAATGCATATGTCAAAAGATATAGGGGCATATTATCAAGAATGGCGTTAAAAATTATCGCCGGTTTAGCGGCAGAAAACTGCCGGTAAAGCGGCGATAAAGGGCTTGATAATATGCCCTTGAGAATTCCAATAGAAGCCCATGTTCTGGTGTGAACATGGGCTTCTATTGGAATTCTCAAGGGCATATTATCAAGCCCATTATCGCCGCTTTAGCTGCAGTTTTCTGCCGCTAAACCGGCGATAATTTTAACGCCGTTCTTGATAATATGCCCCATAGAGTTTAGATTTATCTGAAAAGGCTAGACGCAGTGGTAGACATGATATTAATAACACATCTAAAGACAGAATAAATAGTACAATTACACAGATGATGTTGGGGACACACATTTGCCACTCACTTTTTGAATTATTCTAGATGGGTGATGATTTGGATGACATAATCTGTCCTAATCCAAGGACCTTATGGTAGACCCTGAGGTAAGATAAACCATAGTACATGGGTTTCTGGACAGAGAGGAGAAAAGCGGCCAAACTGATGATAAAAAATGAGTTGACAATATCCTTATTGAGCTGGCCCCTGTTATACTTGGCATCTTTTGGCGTGTTTCCGCTGTCGTTTTGCTTTCTGACCTCCTGGTTTTGGCTCTGTTTTTGCTTGTTTAGTGTCTCTGCGCACTTTCTCACTGCTGTTTGGTGTTAAAATGCAGGTGCTCCTGTTGTAAATTGTTATTATGGATTAGTGTTTCCATGATTGGCATATTTGATTTACTAGTCAGTCCCTAGTAAAATGCACTGAGTGTGCCAGGGCCTGAAAATCAAATGCTACTAGTGAGCCTGCAGCACTGATTGTGCCACCCACATGAGTAGCCCTGAAAAGGTAACTCAGGTCTGCCACTGCATTATCTGTGTGCAGTTCAGTACTGCCATGTCGACTTGGCAAGTGCACCCACTTGCCAGGCCCTACCCTTCCCTTTTCTTACATATTAGTCACCCCTAATGTAGGCCCAAGGCACCCCTGTGGACAGGGTGCAGTGTATGTGAAAGGTAGGACATGCCCTGGTGTGTGTGGCATGTCCTGATAGTGAAATACTGCCAATTTCGTTTTCCACTATTGCAAGGCTACCTGTTCCCATAGGACAGAATGGGGAGTTTGGTTATAACATCTTATAAACATAACTACCCCTGGGAACAATGTAGGAAATAAAGTTTAGTATGCCTGAACTCAGAATGTTAAAATACATCTTTTAGTGAGGGTGATTTTCACATTCTGTGTTTGAAAATATCACTTTTAGAAAGTAGGTATTTTCTTGCTTAGCCATCCAGTGTGCCACTGCTAGGTTTGTGTATTGCATGTCTGGCTCTAGGATGACAGGGGCTGGGGCGGAGCAATGGCTCCAGAGAGCCTGATGAGTCAGGGTTGGGCTGAATAGACCTGGGCTGCATTTAGAGTAGGGGGAGGAGATTTCCTTTCACCTGAATGGCCCTGGTCTGCCTCTGACAATGCTGTCTCCACCTCCTGCCAGGAAGCTGCACCAGGGAGGACAGAACTGGTTCTGGCTGGGCAAAAACACTCTTTGCCTCCAGAGAACAAAGAATTTTGTGGTATAAATATTGGGGCCCAGACCCCAGAACTTTAGAACTCTTTTGGACCAAGAAGACTGCCAAGAAGAACAGACGGAGAAGCTGTGAGGAGGAACTACCACTTTGCTGAGTGCTTTATTGTGTTGGCCTGCAGTGGCTGCTTCTGTCTTGGGCAGTGAAAGGACTGGACTGAACTTTCTGCAACTTCTTTATTGAGTATCTCCAGGGGCCTGAAATAGAGCTTGCCTCCTGTTCTGAAGTCACAGGGACTGCAAAGACTTCACCAACCTCTGGGTACCGCTTCTGGAACCGCAGTTTCAGCTGCCACAGAGAAGAGAAACGCAACCAACACCGTCACCGACTCCTTTGCTGGCTCTCTGTTCTGACAGCACCACAGACCGCACCGTCCGCATCTCGCACCGCAACCCTGGTCTCACCAACGATGATGACTGATGCCGCCACCATCGCACCGCTGTTTGCACCGTGACCTGTGGGCACCGCACTCCGCACCGCACCGCCTCGCTTCACTTCGCCTTCCTGGTCTCACCGACGCCATCGCTGCTGCTGACTTCGACACCCATGACCGCATCGTGGCTGGAGGCACCGCTCATATGTTTCACGATGCACCGCCTCGTCCCACACAGCCGTCTGGGCCGACCAATGCCAGCTCCCCCAACCGGCTCTGTCGCCTGCACCGCAACCTGCCAGCACCGGATTGAGCACCGTCTTGCCCTGCACCGTAAGCCTTGGTCTCACCGACGCTGTCTGGACGATCGTCACCGAGCCGCTGCCTGCACCGCATAGAGAGGACACTGCACCCTGCACCGCTTCCGTTTTGCAATGCAACCGCGACGGTTGCCATGACCGGCTCACACCAACGTTTCAGCCGCAACGAGAAAGGTACTATTATCGAGTCTGTTCACGCTTTCGCTGGCCTGTACCGACGTGGTCAGCTGGAACTGTTAGACTCTGTTGTTTTCAGCATCGCGGTAGCCCCGGACGGAGCTACCGACTCGTACGAACTGTGTTTTTCAAGTATTCTTGCAAAGTATACCTTTTTAAGTAGCGTATTGTGGATTTTTATCGTTTTGGTCTTGTTTTAAATATATATAAAATATTGGATATTTTTCTAAAACTGGTGTGGTGTCCTATAGTAGTGTTTTCACTGTATTACTGTTGGTCATGTGCAAATGCTTTACACAATGCCTCAAAGATAAGCCTGACTGCTCGTGCCAATCTACCAAGGGGGTGAGCAGGGGTTATTTTAGGAGTGTAACTCCCTTACCCTGACTAGGAAGAAGGGTCCCTACTTGGACACAGGTGCAAGCCCTTGCCAACTAGAGACCCCCATTTCTAACAGCCCCACATAGTGATACTCTGGTCATCTACCAAAGGGGATATATACTGTACTCTAAATGGAGAAATAGAGAGAGACCCTCCAAAGTTAGGGACTAAATCAGCCATACCTCAAACTTTAGAAAAAATAATGCAAGAACCTGGAGTTGTATACACCTGGACAATGTAACACCCCTAGGTAGGATCTACTCTTATTATTGACATCAACATCACACTTCTAGCAGACTCAATTACTTTCTGGTAAAGCAGGAGAATCTTGAAAAATGTGGAAACATGAGCTACTTAAGTAGATTTTTCAAAGACCACGGGGCATATTAGCAAGACCGGCGATAAAATTATCGCGGTTTTAGCGGCAGGAAACTGCCGCTAAAACGGCGATAATGGGCTTGCTAATATGCGTTATAGAATTCCAATAGAAGCCCAGGTTAGATGTCCTGCACATCTAACCTGGGCTTCTATTGGGATTCTATAACGCATATTAACAAGCCCATTATCGCCGTTTTAGTGGCAGTTTCCTGCCGCTAAAACGGCGATAATTTTATCGCCGGTCTTGCTAATATGCCCCCACATTATTTACTGATTTACATAACAATGGCGCAGTCAGGCAGACCGACGATGCGCCTTGGGCTGATAGACAAGCAGGTTGGTCCCAGTCTCCGCTCAGTTCTAGAGCATTTTTTAGACAAGAATTCTCCCAAGTTTAGAATTTTGGCTATCTAGACACCTTTAGCGCCACCTCCGAGGGTCAAGAACTGGAGGGGTGGGACTCTCTCAGGCTGGGTCCAGATGCAGGTTCAAGATGGTTGGAGCCTTTTGCGTCCCCGAGGCTTTGATCAGGAAGCCGACCAGCTAGCCCTTGAAATCATTTTGGTAGTCTTGGGTTCAAGCAATGGAACAGGGCCCAAGCAGCAAGGAAGGCCTATGAAGCTTTACTGCAGGTTTCAGGCAGCAGCGCAGTCATTCCAGGTGCAGCAAAGCAGTCTTCTGAAGTACACAGCAGACCACAGCAGTAGGCAGTCCGCTGAAAGTACTTCCAAAGGTCCAGAAGGTGTACTGAAGAGAGGGTCTGAGGGTCCTATTTTTAAACCTGGTGCCTTCTTTGAATTTAAAGACGTTTCCAGAGATTCCCTTTGAAGAGCTTGGAATTTCCTGCCTCCCCTTCCCTGCCTCCAGATTGACTGCTGGAACAACAAGGAATTGTGATGTCCTTTGTGTTAAGGCAGACCACAGCCTATTGACTTATAAGAGGGGCTGTGCCCAGCTCTGACATCACTTCTGCCAGTAGTGGCCCATCAAGGCACATGTAATACCACTATTGTTTGGCTGCCTGAGTGGAATAAACAACTGCCAACTACACCCACTCATGTGGCCCAGAAACAGGCTGCATGCACAAAATAGCTAGGGCAAGAAAATGCAAACTTTTGAAAAATGGCCGTTTCAAAATTGTAGCCTAAAATCTGATTTTACCATTAAAGGATGTTCCCTGCAATTTCTTAGACACCAAACATGAAATCTCAACCAGTTCCCAATCAAAAGTTATAACTTATTGTTGGACTTGGGCCCCTTTTGCAGGGTCATCCCAGAACTTTTTGCCTTCCTCCTGTATTTTTTCTGACCTGTTGTTGGTGGTTTTATGACTCTGGGCACTTTACCACTGCTGATCAGTGCTAAAGTGCATATGCTCTCTTTTGTAAATTGTGTTATGGATTAGTGTTTCCATGATTGGCTATTTGATTTCCATAGTACAGTGCCCTATGTGTGCCCAGGGCCTGTAAATCAAATAATGCTGCTGGTGGGCTTGCAGCACTGATTGTGCCACCCACAGAAGCAGCTTGTAAAATGTGACTCAGGCCTGCCATTGCAGAGCCTGTGTGCAGCCTGGGACTGTCATGTCGGCTTGGCAAGTGCACACACTTGCCAGTCCTTAAACCTTCCCTTTTCTACATATTAATCATCCCTAAGGTAGGCCCAAGGTACCCCTGTGGGCAGGGTGCATTGTATGTGAAAGGTAGGACATGCCCTGATGTGTGTGGCATGTCCTGATAGTGAAATACTGCCAATTTCATTTTTCACTATTGCAAGGCTATCTCTTCCCATAGGCCAGAATGGGGAGTTTGTTTATAACATCTTATAAACATAACTGACCCTAGGAACAAGATCGGAAAATAAAGTTTAGTATGCCTAAACTCAGAATGTTAAGATGCATCTTTTAGTGAGGGTGGGCCCGATTCACAGAACTAACTTAAGACAAAATCCTAAACTTATTACCATTTTGGTATTCACAGAAGGCACTTACTCATTTTGGTATTCACAGAAGGCACTTACTTACTCATTTTGAGTAACTTACTCATTCTGAGTAACTTACTCATTTTGAGTAACTTTCTCATTTTGGTATTCACAGAAGGCACTTACTCATTGATGAGTAAGTGCCTTCTGTGAATACCAAAATGAGTAACTTACTCATTTTGAGTAACTTACTCGTTTTGAGTAACTTACTCATTTTGGTATTCACAGAAGGCACTTACTCATCAATGAGTAAGTGCCTTCTGTGAATACCAACATGAGTAAGTTACTCAAAATGAGTAAGTTACTCAAAATAAGTAAGTTACTCAAAATGAGTAAGTAAGTGCCTTCTGTGAATACCAAAATGAGTAAGTGCCTTCTGTGAATACCAAAATTGTAGTAAGTTTAGGATTTTGTCTTAAGTTAGTTCTGTGAATTGGGCCTGGTGATTTTTACATTCTGTGTTTGAAAATACCACTTTTAGAAAGTAGGTATTTTCTTGCCTAACCATCCAGTGGGCCTCTGCTAGGTTTGTGTATTGCATGTCTGGCTTTTGGATGACAGGGGCTGGAGAAGGGCAGCGGCTCCAGAACTCTGATGAGTCAGGGCTGGGCTGAAAAGGTCTGGTCTGCATTTGGAGTGGTGGGAGGAGTAGCACCTTCACCAGAATAGGGCTGTGCCTGCCTTCCACAATGACGGCTCCACCCCCCCTGTGGTGTGTCTGGAGCCAGGGCTCACACTGACAATGGAGGTTGTTGTGCACTTGCAAAGTGCCCCACAGAACTGGTTTTGGCTGGGTACAGACACTCTCTGCCTTCAGAGAACAAAGGATTTTGGTGTATAAAAAGAGGGGCCCAGACCCCAGACTTTTAGATCACTTCTGGGAAATCAAGAGGAACCTTTGCCAAGGAGAATAGCCGGATAAGCTGAGGAGGAATACTGCCCCTGTGCTGTTTGCTGTTTGGGGTTGGCCTGCAGTGGCTGCTTGCTGCCAAGGAAAGGAGAAAAAGGACTTTGCTGTTTGCTTTGTCACCTGCTTGAAGAAAAGATCTCCAAGGGCTTGAAACTGAGCTTGCCTCCTGTTCTGAAGTCTCAGGGACACAAAGACTTCATCCCTTCTGTCTCTCTGCATCTGGAACTGCTGTTTCAGCTGCCACAGAAGGAAATTGCAAAACCGACGCGGGCGAGCAATGCCGTAACCTGCACCAAAGCCGTGGGCACCGCTCGTGAAGAGCACAACGCACCACCCGACTTGCACCGTAGGCCCGACGTCTGCCGATGCCATGCAGCATCAACTCCGAAGCCGTCATCGAGGCCGCTGCCTGCACCGGAGCCAAAGACATCGCTCGTGACGTCCACGATGCACCGTCCCGACTCGCACCGCAGCCCTGACTTCATGGACGCGGAGCCGATCCTCGACATGGGTGACTCCCGAATCCATCAACACTGCACCGCCGTGAGGAACCGACGCCTCACTGCCATTCATGACGTCACCTCCCCGACACAGTAAGGAACCGACATCTCACCTCCCCTGCGCTGCAGTAAGGAACCGAGGCATCACCTCCCCTGGGGTCGTAAGGAACCGCGCCGCAGGTGCCAACGAAGCATCACCTCCCTGATGCCGTGCACCGTCTTTGCTTTTATCAATTCCAGGTACTGTTCTTTGTGGGTCTGCTTGACTACGGGCCCGACCACGAGGTGATGCTTGTTTCCGGTCCAGGGAAGACATGGCTTGGCAGTTCGGGCTGGACTGTTCCCATGAGGCACAGGGTCAGACTGATTTGCATATGGCCATGTCTGAACTGGGGTGGCGGAGTGAGCTAAAGAATGATGATGGATTAAACCCAGATCAGTTGACTGGGGGTGAGTGCTTGCAATGTTCAACACTCCGTCCATCATCCCCTTTGGTTTTGCTTTGTTCACCCTAAGTTGGCAGGGTATGCCCAGATGTGGGTCCCTTGCTCACTTTGCCACTGGATTCAAGCTAGCCTGGCTGATGACGGCTGATTAGCCAGAAACCGGTCCCAGGATGCTTGTTTCCGGTCCAGGGAAGACATGGCTTGGCAGTTCGGGCTGGACTGTTCAAATGAGGCACAGGGTCAGACTGATTTGCATATGGCCATGTCTGAACTGGGGTGGCGGAGTGAGCTAAAGAATGATGATGGATTAAACCCTGATCAGTTGACTTGGGGTGAGTGCTTGCAATGTTCAACACTCCGTCCATCATCCCCTTTAGTTTTTCTTTGTTCGCCCTAAGTTGGCAGGGTATGCCCAGACGTGGGTCCCTTGCTCACTTTGCCACTGGATTCAAGCTAGCCTGGCTGATGACGGCTGATTAGCCAGAAACCGGTCCCAGGATGCTTGCTTCCGGTCCAGGGAAGACATGGCTTGGCAGTTCGGGCTGGACTGTTCCCATGAGGCACAGGGTCAGACTGATTTGCATATGGCCATGTCTGAACTGGGGTGGCGGAGTGAGCTAAAGAATGATGATGGATTAAACCCAGATCAGTTGACTGGCGGTGAGTGCTTGCAATGTTCAACACTCCGTCCATCATCCCCTTTGGTTTTGCTTTGTCAAGTCCTTAAGGCAGCAGTCAGGATTTTGCACCACTTTTGTGCAGCAGGGCTTCTGTCTTTTGCTCAGCAGCTCTTCTTTGTCCTTTTCTTCTCGGTGTCCATCGAATCTAAGTTAAGGGTCCTGGGGTGCCACCTAAATACCTAATTTAGGGTCGTTAAAGGGGAAGACAGGTAGTAGCCAATGAGCTACCTACTTTTGGGGTGTCTACACCCTGTAAGTGACCACTTCCGGTGGGAAGGGGCACTACCCTGACCTTAATTGGCTAGTTTTCCCTCAAACCAAGATGGAGGGAAATGAAAAGTGGGGTCCACATTGCCTGCCCCACCTTAGGGGTGGTGCTGGCTGAATGGGGACCCACCTCCTAATTTACAGAATTTTCCCACCTGTCCTTCCACCAAATGTGGAGCAGGAAAGGGGGTTGGCATCTTGCACTAGCTGGAACTGCTTGAGTTGCATTTCAAAGTGGGTATTTGTAGTTTCCTGCCTTGAAAGGCTGTTCTGTCCTGGGGGTGGTGTGAAGCACCTCCGCCCAGGGCAGGCTCTGTTCCTGGCCTCTGAGAGCACTGGCCCTCACCTTATGAGGTCAGAAACATGTCTGGTGGTGGCAGGCTTGCTAAGAATAGTCAAAGACCACACCAGTGCTTGTTAGGTTTTCAGGGGACCCTCTAAAGGGTCTCCTGTTTGCATGCATGAATACATCTAACACTGGCATCAGTGAGGATTTATTAAGATGAGATGTTTGGTTGCAAACATCCTAGGGTACAGTGAAGCCATCATGAAGCTAGGAAACTCGTATTGACAAGTATCTGGCCTCTGCACTCTCTATGGCTTCCCTGTGCACTTACAATATCCAAGAATTGACGTGATATTGTAGGGTCAAATCTGCTCATGCAGATATGTCCACACACTGGATATACTGCACCCTGCCTCAGGGCTATAAGGCCTGCAGTAGGGGTGACTTGTCTATACCTTATGCAGTGTATGGGGGCATGGCACACAGGGCTGTGTGCCATGCAACTCCAGCACATGTCCTACCTTTTACATACACTGAACCCTGTCCATGGGGGTATCTTGGGCATACTTGAGGGGTGCCTTACATGTAAGAAAAGGGAAGGTTGGGGCCTGACAAGTGGATGCAGTTGTCAGGTTGACATGACAGTTTAAAACTGCATGCACAGACACTGCAGTGGCAGGTCTGAGATGCATTTACAGGGCTACTCCTGTGGGTGGCACAACTAGTGATGCAGCCCACTAGAAGCATTTTATTTACAGGCCCTGGCACACTCAGTGCACTTTACTAGGGACTGACCAGCAAATCAAACTTGTCACTCATGGACAACCAATTATAATAAGAATTTACACAGAGAGCATATGCACTTTAACACTGATTAGCAGTGGTGAAGTGCCCAGAGTCCTAAAACCAAGATTAACAGGTCAGGAAAAATAGGGGGAAGAAGCAAAATGTTGGAGGATAGCCCTGCAAAAAGGGTCATTTTCAACACACACAAACAACATGACAGGTTAGGGTGCAGTTTGCAAAAGGCTTGGACTTCTTGCAATGATCTGATGACTACTGGTTTAGCCATTTAAGGATCAAGTAATACAAGCTGCTGATCTAGGTGAGGTAGCTGTAAGATGTCCCACCTAGCTAACGTGTCTGTGATAAAACCGAAAATGTATCAATGCATGATGAATGTTAGACCTGGCATCCTTGGCGTGGGTTTCCCCTGTATTTTTGCCTCTGCCTCATGTATTTTTACTGTGTGTTGGATTTCGATTTTGTTGGTCTAGATGCTTTGGGCACTTTGCCACTGCGGTTCAGTGCCAAAGTGCGAGTGCTCCCTCTGTAAATTGTTGTCATGGATTAGTGGTTCCATAATTGACCTATCTGATTTACTACTAAGTCCCTAGTACAGTGCCCTGTGTGTGCCCAGGGCCTGTAAATCAAAATGCTGCTAGTGGGCCTGCATCACTGATTGTGCCACTCACACAAGCAGCCTTACAAAGGGTTCTCAGACATGCCATTGCAGTGTGTGTACAGTTTAGTGCTGCCATGTCAACCTGGCCCTATCCTTCCTTTTTCTTACATGTGAGTCACCCCTAAGGTAGGCCAAGGTACATAGGTGGGCAGGGTGTAGTGTATGTGAAAGGTAGGACATGTTCGGATGTGTGTGGCATGTCCTGATAGTGAAATACTGCCAATTGCATTTTTCACTATTAAAAGGCTATCTCTCCCATAGGATAGAATGGTGAGTTTACTTATAACATCTTACACGTTTAACTGCCCATGGGAACAAGATAGGAAAGTGGAGTTTGGTATGCCTGAACTAAGATATAAATATGCATCTTTTAGTAAGGAGGATTTTTATATTCTGGGTTTGAAAATACCACTTTTAGAATTGGAGTGACTGGGGCTGGGGATGTCCATTCTGTTCAGATAGCCACTTGGGGGGTGGGGGGTGAGGTGTGTTTTGCCTTTCCTGGGTGAGTCAGGGCTGGGCTGAAAAGACCTGGGCTACATTTAGAGTAGGGGGAGGAGTTTTGCTTAACACCTGAATCGGCCTGGTCTGCCTTGGGCAATGCTGTCTCCAGCTCCTGCCAGGAAGTTGGGCCAGAGAGGGCAGAACTAATTTTTGCTGAGCACAGACACCCTCTCCCACATGAGAACAAAGGAATTTTGACTATAAAATGTAGGGCCCAGAACCCAGGACTTTTAGATTACTTCTGGAATCAAGAGGAACCTTTGCCAAGGAGAAGAGTGGGAAACTAAAGGACAAGTACTTCCCCTTTGCTGTGTGCTGTTTTGGGTTGGCCTGCAGTGACTGTTTCTACAAAGGAGTGGATGAAGACTTTGCTGTGTGCTGTGTCTCCTGCTTGAGGAAGATCTCCAAGGGAAGTAGAGATTGCCTCCTGTTCTGAAGTCTCAGGGATGCAAAGACTTCACCACCAGCTCCCCTGAACTTCCTTGCAGGGAGTTCTGACCAGTCAGTAGGTGCCTGTTGCTGAATTGGGCTTCGGGAGGTTGTTCCTGCTGATGGGGGCTGGAAAGGAGATGCAACTACGAGAAGTTTGATGTATCTGCACCTGTTTCCTATGCATTACCAAAGAAATCGACGCAGCGCATGCCCAAGGCTGGAGAAATCGCTGCACGCCGAATCCTGTGCACAGATCTCCAAAGTCTGAGATCACCGCACCGATTCAGACGCAGGTCTGCTGCAAGAACCAAAGCATCGTGGGACCAAGGCTGGAGAAACCAATGTAGCACCGTTGCTGCCACTGCATTGAGAACCGCTGCATCCCCGATCCCCACGCATCACACCGGGGCATCAAGTCTACAAGAATGCTGGGGCCGCAGTAAGAAACCTCCCCGCACAGTAAGAAACTGATCCTTCAGGAAGGAACTAACGCATCACCTCCCCTGTGTGATAGAAAGGAACAGACGCAGCTCCTCCCCTGGAGTAAGGATCCAACGCATCACCTTCAATGTGGCTGTTTTTGTTTGTGCTTGTGATGCATCCACTGTACTTTATGTTGAAAGTGTCACAACTATAGTTTGCTATGGACAGAACTGTTTCTACTTTTTGAAAGTCATATTCTGATTACTGTATTGTGGATGTTTGTCGTTTTGGTCTTGTTTGGTTTAGATGAAGATTACTTATTTTTCTAAACTGGTGTGGTGTCCATTTGTAGTGTTTTCACTGTATTAGAGTCTGAAGAATACCCAAGAGAAACCTCCGCTCCGCCGACCTCGCCGAAACCCTGTGCATCCACAGAGCCAGAGTGGGTGGATGAGCCTTCTCCTACATCGCGGCAAAGACCTGGAACGAGCTCCCGATCAACATTAGACGCTCACCCACTCTGCACACCTTCAGGAAGAGCCTCAAGATCTGCCTCTTCGGCTGACTCAGACCTACACCCCGTGCCTTGAGGCCCTCACGGGTGTGTAGCACGCGTCACAATTCCCTGATTGATTGATTGCTTGTACTACTGTCTGTGTGCACAAATGCTTTACACACTGCCTCTGAGATAAGTCTGTCTGCTCGTGCGGAGCTACCAAGGCGGTGAGCAGGGTTTATTTTAGAAGTCTATCCCCCTTACCCTGACTAGGATACGGGGGTAAAGGCTACTTGGATAAAGGTGCAAACCATTGCCAACTAGAGACCCCCATTTCTAACAATGACTGTATCTTCACCTTAGGCCATGTACAGTGATTTGTTGCTATTTGGTTTGTTTGTGCTACAGTAATTCCGCCAGGTAGGGTATTTCAGATGTTAATACTTCTAAATAGTATATCGACATCACCAGAAATGAAATGCAATTTTTGCAGGATGGTGACATCAAACACAATAATTTTACCTGATGTGGAACGCCCATTCCAAAACAATAGTCATGTGATGAAGTAGAGACCAAACATTTTTCCATTTTTATGTTATTATTTATTTCAATGTATTCATGTAACCTCTCACCACCATACGCTCTTACTTGGTCCTCCGATGGGTCTTGCTCTATGCTGAAACGGTCTGGAATATCTGGGGGATGGGCAATTATTCTATGAGGACCAGGAATGGGATAATTTCTATCTATTGTTTTCACTCTACTACATGTCAAATATCTGTAAAATTACTCTAAAATCAATTAAAACCTCATAGATGTATACTCAAATGAACTGATGAGACAGAATCAGCAGAAATGGTATAATTTAAGTTTAGTTACTCAAATTTGGTTTAGATGACATTTAAACATTCAAATAATAATAATAATATTCAACCCTAATATCAGATTAATGAAGTTTAATAATGTAACATCAACTCTCTGAGAAATAGTCAAGAAATTATCCACCTCATCTGAGACGGATCAGGGATCAACCCATTGTAAGAGTCAATAGAAATAGGAATCAGATGAGCCTAATACAGACCCTTTAAGAAGTTCAGCAAAGTTCTGCATAACCAGTTGCAGTTCATAAAGTCTGCAAGGACAATTCACAGCTGAGTGTCGAACCCATTAGCTGAAAAGTTCAATTCTGAACGAGCACACCGGCCGGTAGCAAGTGCAATGTTTGGTTGTAATAGCCGAAATCCTGAATGTCCAAATGAGCCATCTCCAATGAACAGAATGGGTATCGCCGCTGCCCATCAGTCCCCAAAACTAATCAATTATACTCCAAGAATTTCCAGGCATCACCAAAATGTCAGACCATTTAGTCCCATTGGTCAGTCTCTATGTGATGAGGGTGATGTAGCAGGAAAAAAGAATACAATCCAGAAAAATCAAGTAAACCATTACGTAGCTTTCTTACATCAGATAAGCTCAATCATATGAACAAAGAGAAATTTCAGGGAAAGAAATATTAGGATTCATCCACAGTGCTTTCTCAGGTAGCTCTTCTAAAATGTTACAACATTTGTTGCAACTATATTTGAGCTGTATGGAAGATTTAAAAGGAAATATTTTTCAAAGCACACACATATATATAGAAATGTATGGAAAAGGACATTTTATGAACATCGTTAACAACCACGTGTAACACCTACTTTTCTTTTGTCATTTTCAGTGCCCACTTTATAGCATGAGACGTGGTAATTTATCTATTGCACATACGATCTCTCGGTTTCATTAATATCACGTGCATTAACATAAAATACTTGTTATTAATCACATCAATGGGAGTTTGAACATAAACATATCATAAAACTATTCTCTCCTCTGCATGCTTTTACGATGCAGTGTATGAATCAACCTCCATAACAGTTTAAAAAATGTGGAAATCTGAGCACACGTTTGTCATCATTTGTGTTAATGTTGTCATAATCATTTATTTTTGTCATTAAATGTTGTCAAGTGTAATCTCTGCTCTGTCAGTGACATTAGGAACATTATATTATACATGCATAAATGAATTATGTTTGACTACATGGAGAGACTTATTTTTCATTTACTTATCTGTACTTTCTGGGCAATTGGAGTCCATATTGGCCTCTTCATCTTTGTGAATGCTGCAGAAGGTCTGGTACCCTGGGTATTGGTGTAGCATGGCTCTGGTAAATCCTAGTGTCTCCAAACTTAGAGGTGAGGCAGATTTGATCCTTCAGGGCTGGTGTACCACTTTTCATTTATTTGGTTGCTACTTTGGAGTTGCCAAGGAGAAGCAAGTTGGGAAACCAGAATCTGTGGGTTCCCAGCCTGCGGGCTGCAGGGGAGTAGTACCTCCACTCAAAGGGAGTTCTTTGGCTATTTGTAGAAGGCTGGAGGAGCTCTGGGGTTCTTGGAGGCCTCACAGTTGCAGGACAAGACAGCACACCATGACTGTCAAGTCCTTAAGGCAGCAGTCAGAATTTTGCACCACTTTTGTGCAGCAGGGCTTCTGTCTTTGGGTCAGCAGCTCTTCTTTGTCCTTTTCTTCTTGGTGTCCATCGAATCTAAGTTAAGGGTCCTGGGGTGCCACCTAAATAATTTAGGGTCGTTAAAGGGGAAGACAGGTAGTAGCCAATGAGCTACCTACCTTTGGGGTGTCTACATCCTGTAAGTGACTACTTCCGGTGGAAAGGGGCACTACCCTGACCTTAATTGGCTAGTTTTCCCTCAAACCAAGATGGAGGGAAATGAAAAGTGGGGTCCACAGCGCCTGCCCCACCTTAGGGGTGGTGCTGGCTGAATGGGGACCCACCTCCTAATTTACAGAATTTTCCCACCTGTCCTTTCACCAAATGTGGAGCAGGAAAGGGGGTTGGCATCTTGCACTAGCTGGAACTGCTTGAGTTGCATTTCAAAGTGGGTATCTCCTTTGTAGTTTCCTGCCTTGAAAGGCCGTCCTGTCCTGGTGGAGGTGTGAAGCACCTCCGCCCAGGGCAGGCTCTGTTCCTGGCCTCTGAGAGCACTGGGCCTCACCTTATGAGGTCAGAAACATGTCTGGTGGTGGCAGGCTTGCTAAGAATAGTCAAAGACCACACCAGTGCTTGTTAGGTTTTCAGGGGACCCTCTAAAGGGTCTCCTGTTTGCATGCATGAATACATCTAACACTGGCATCAGTGAGGATTTATTAAGATGAGATGTTTGGTTGCAAACATCCTAGAGTACAGTGAAGCCATCATGAAGCTAGGAAACTCGTATTGACAAGTATCCAGCCCCTCCACTCTCTATGGCTTCCCTGTGCACTTACAATATCCAAGAATTGATGTGATATTGTAGGGTCATATCTGCTCATGCAGATATGTCCACACACTAGCTATACTGCACCCTGCCTCAGGGCTATAAGGCCTGCAGTAGGGGTGAGTTGTCTGTACCTTATGCAGTGTATGGGGTCATGGCACACAGGGCTGTGTGCCATGCAACTCCAGCACATGTCCTACCTTTTACATACACTGAACCCTGTCCGTGGCGGTACCTTGGGCATACTTGAGGGGTGCCTTACATGTAAGAAAAGGGAAGGTTGGGGCCTGACAAGTGGATGCACTTGTCAGGTTGACATGACAGTTTAAAACTGCATGCACAGACACTGCAGTGGCAGGTCTGAGATGCATTTACAGGGCTACTCCTGTGGGTGGCACAACTAGTGATGCAGCCCACTAGAAGCATTTTATTTACAGGCCTGGCACACTCAGTACACTTTACTAGGGACTGACCAGTAAATCAAACTTGTCAATCATGGACAACCAATTATAATAAGAATTTACACAGAGAGCATATGCACTTTAACACTGATTGGCAGTGGTGAAGTGCCCAGAGTTCTAAAACCAAGAATAACAGGTCAGGAAAAATTGGGGGAAGATGCAAAATGTTTGGAGATAACCCTGCAAAAAGGGTCATTTTCAACACACACAAACAACATGACAGGTTAGGGTGCAGTTTGCAAAAGGCTTGGACTTCTTGCAATGATTTGATGACTACTGGTTTAGCCATTTAAGGATCAAGTAATACAAGCTGCTGATCTAGGTGAGGTAGCTGTAACATGTCCCACCTAGCTAACGTGTCTGTGATAAAACCGAAAATGTATCAATGCATGATGAATGTTAGACCTGGCATCCTTGGCGTGGGTTTCCCCTGTATTTTTGCCTCTGCCTCATGTATTTTTACTGTGTGTTGGACTTCGATTTTGTTGGTCTAGATGCTTTGGGCACTTTGCCACTGCGGTTCAGTGCCAAAGTGCGAGCGCTCCCTCTGTAAATTGTTGTCATGGATTAGTGGTTCCGTAGTTGACCTATTTGATTTACTACTAAGTCCCTAGTACAGTGCCCTGTGTGGGCCCAGGGCCTGTAAATCAAAATGCTGCTAGTGGGCCTGCAGCACTGATTGTGCCACCCACACAAGCAGCCTTACAAAGGGTTCTCAGACATGCCATTGCAGTGTCTGTGTACAGTTTAGTGCTGCCATGTCAACCTGGCAAGTGCACCCACATGCCAGGCCCTATCCTTCCTTTTTCTTATATGTGAGTCACCCCTAAGGTCGGCCAAAGTACATAGGTGGGCAGGGTGCAGTGTATGTGAAAGGTAGGACATGTCCGGATGTGTGTGGCATGTCCTGATAGTGAAATACTGCCAATTGCATTTTATATAGCCATACTGGGCACCCGTTTTTACTCTTAGGAACAGTCTTCTTTCTATTTCCATCCTTTTTTTCTGACTTCCGGGAATCTCCTTGCATCACATGTTTCCGGCTTTCCATTTATACTGAATGCGCCACCGGTCCATCTGGATCATTTTCGTTTGGACGGTGAGACCATCGGCATCGCACCGTTACTCCAGGACCGTTCTGACCACTTTACAGAGGGACTCTACCACGGCTGGGAAGGGTTTCTATCCTCTGCTCCTCTTGGATATACGCCGACCCCTGCTGACGCTCTTTTTGGCGCCTTCGCCATTTCGGCGCAGTGCGCTGCTGCCCTCCATTCCCGGGGACGGGACCCTCTCCGGACAGGCACCCATTCTTGTAGAAGCCCTCCGTATTTCCGCTGCATTAAGAGGTTAGAACTGGTGTGTTTCGGACGATAGCTTTGTTTTCCTTTAATTCACTTCTGGTCAAAAGAACACGGCATTTATGTTGGATCTCTTATAGGCCTTTGTTGCTTATCATCTTTTTTGTATCTTTATTCTATCTTGTTTCAGCATACTGTTCTCTTATCGCCGGTCCCGAACAACCACCAGACCTTGATTTACTGTTCAGGTTTTTCCCACTTGCGAAAGATTTGAAGTCATTTCTTCATCTAAAACCTCTTCATTTTTCTAAGGTATCATGTGTATTTCTCCTAGTAGTCCCATCTAGTTTAACTATGAGGTTTACAGGCATGAGGACTTGCATTGCAATTTTGTATATTCTTTATTTATTTTTCTCGTTTTCTTTAGTATTTATCCACGAGGTGGTCACTACGCAGGAAGAACCTCCTGACCATTTCCTATATCCAAGATCCAATAGTATCTCATTGGATGTAAGTGCAGGGCTATTTTCTTACTTCCCTTCTGAACTATGCAATTATTATCTTAACTGCACTTCTAGAGATTCTGAGCACGGGGTATCTTTCAAACTCTCGCTATTGCTTGCTTTTTTACTATTTTTTATTGTTCGGTTCATTCTTATCTATTAGATATCTTATCTTAACTTTTATGACATCTTTGGGTTTCTTTATATCTGGGACTTGATCAATTACTTAGGCTTTCTATTATGGACACTTGTTTCTCATTTTACACTCTGTCTTTGCATGTCGACACAGGTAAAAACACTGGAATGATTGATCATCTTATTAAGCTATATTGCACCATTATCAGGTTTTGGTTAGAGCATTTTGTTTTAGGGGAGACAGTATGTGCTATTACATTCATTTATTTATGTCTTTGTTCATTGTAGCTAACATTGGAGCACCATGTTCAAGAAGAGATAGTGACTGTTTATCATTCAGTCTCATTTGTTTATATTTCTACTCCCCACTCCACCTTATCGCTCTGTTCTTTGACTTTCAAATTCTCCAGTGCCCTGAGGAAGGTGAAGGCTTTTCTTAGCCACACACCGAAACGCGCGTCGGCACCGTGCAAGACCGAAACCATATAGTGGTATCATTGAATATTATTCTGTCAATACATTACCACTATTCTACCACTTCTTTCTGGTTTCTGAGGATTATTTGATTTTTAATATGTGGGAATGTTGAATGAATGTATGAGGTTGATTGCTGAGAGTCTATTTGTTGAGTTGACAATGTTTTTATGAGTTTTATGTGGACAGTGTGGTGGGTGAGTCTTTATGTACTTTTTTGAGTATTTCCTTGTCTTGCATTTTTGTTATATTTTCTCCCTATGGATGTACCTTTATTGTATATGTATTTGTGGTGATTTGACACCTACAATTAGTGATTTAAAAACTATGTTTATTTAATAAAACAGAGAAAAAAGTCTTTAGCGTAAAAAGTCTTTATTGTATTTAGTATTGTATTGCTTGACAGGTGATTTATATACCTGTCAATCTATGAATGTGACATATTTTTGACATCAATCTAGTTCTTCTTCCCTGGACACTCTACCTTGCCTTATATCTGCAAGAGACGCTGATACGTCCTATTATATTGGTTGGCAGGTGACATTTCCTTCCCCCTTGGGTTGTGTGCTTTCTTGCATGTCCTGATAGTGAAATACTGCCAATTTCATTTTTCACTATTAAAAGGCTATCTCTCCCATAGGATAGAATGGTGAGTTTACTTATAACATCTTACACGTTTAACTACCCATGGGAACAAGATAGTAAAGTGGAGTTTGATATGCCTGAACTCAGATATAAATATGCATCTTTTAGTAAGGAGAATTTTTATATTCTGGGTTTGAAAATCCCACTTTTAGAATTGGAGTGACTGGGGCTGGGGATGTCCATTCTGTTCAGATAGCCACTTGGGGGTGGGGGATGAGGTGTGTTTTGCCTTTCCTGGGTGAGTCAGGGCTGGGCTGAAAAGACCTGGGCTACATTTAGAGTAGGGGGAGGAGATTTGCTTAACACCTGAATGGGCCTGGTCTGCCTTGGGCAATGCTGTCTCCACCTCCTGCCAGGAAGCTGGGCCAGAGAGGACAGAACTATTTTTTGCTGAGCAGAGACACTCTCTCCCACATGAGAACAAAGGAATTTTGACTATACAAAGTAGGGCCCAGAACCCAGGACTATTAGATTAGTTCTGGAATCAAGAGGAACCTTTGCCAAGGAGAAAAGCTGGAGAAACTAAATCCGTATTTTGTAAATCCGTATTTGTAAAGCGCGAACTACTCACCCTTACGGGTCTCAAGGCGCTGGGGGCCGTCGTGGAAATTAAGTGAGCTATTGCCCAGAGTCACATGGTGCTGAGCTGAGGTGCCGCCGGAGCCGGGGATCGAACCGTGAGCCCTGTGCTCCGAAGACAGCTGCCCTGGCCGCTGCACCACACCTCTCCACCACTTCCCCTTTGCTGTGTGCTGTTTGGGGTTGGCCTGCAGTGACTGTTTCTACAAAGGAGTGGATGAAGACTTTGCTGTGTGCTGTGTCTCCTGCTTGAGGAAGATCTCCAAGGGCTTGAAGTAGAGATTGCCTCCTGTTCTGAAGTCTCAGGGATGCAAAGACTTCACCACCAGCTCCCCTGAACTTCCTTGCTGGGAGTTCTGACCTGCCAGGAGGTGCCTGTTGCTGAATTGGGCTTCGGGAGGTTGTTCCTGCTGATGGGGGCTGGAAAAGAGACGCAACTACGAGAAGCTCGATGCATCTGCACCTGTTTCCTGTGCATCGCCAAAGAAATCGACGCAGCGCATGCCCACGGCTGGAGAAATTGCCGCACGCCGAATCCTGTGCACAGATCTCCAAAGTCTGAGATCACTGCACCGATTCAGACGCAGGTCCTGCTGTGCGGCTGCAAGAACCAACGCATCGTGGAACCGAGGCTGGAGAAACCAATGTAGCACCGTTGCTGCCGCTACATTGAGAACCGCTGCATCCCCGATCCCCACGCATCACACCGGGGCGTCAAGTCTACAAGAATGCTGGGGCCGCAATAAGAAACCTCCCCGCACAGTAAGAAACTGATCCTTCAGTAAGGAACTAACGCATCACCTCCCCTGTGTGGTAGAAAGGAACCGACGCAGCTCCTCCCCTGGAGTAAGGAACCGACGCATCACCTTCCCTGTGGCTGTTTTTGTTTGTGATTGTGATGCATCCACGGTACTTTAAGTTGAAAGTGTCACAACTATAGTTTGCTATGGACAGAACTTTTTGAAAGTCATATTCTGATTACTGTATTGTGGATTTTTGTTGTTTTGGTCTTGTTTGGTTTAGATGAAGATTACTTATTTTTCTAAACTGGTGTGGTGTCCATTTGTAGTGTTTTCACTGTATTAGAGTCTGAAGAGTACCCAAGAGAAACCACCGCTCCCCCGACTTCGCCCTCGCCGAAACCCTGTGCATCCGCAGAGCCAGAGTGGGTGGAAGAGCCTTCTCCTACATCACGGCAAAGACCTGGAACGAGCTCCCGATCAACATTAGACGCTCACCCACTCTGCACACCTTCAGGAAGAGCATCAAGATCTGCCTTTCGGCTGACTCAGACCTGCACCCCCGTGCCTTGAGGCCCTCACGGGTGAGTAGCACGTGTCACAATTCCCTGATTGATTGTGCTTGTATTACTGTTTGTGTGCACAAATGCTTTACACACTGCCTCTGAGATAAGTCTGTCTGCTCGTGCGGGGCTACCAAGGGGGTGAGGAGGGATTATTTTAGAAGTCTATCCCCCTTACCCTGACTAGGATACGAGGGTAAAGGCTACTTGGATAAATGTGCAAACCATTGCCAACTAGAGACCCCCATTTCTAACAATGACTGTATCTTCACCTTAGGCCATGTACAGTGATTTGTTGCTATTTAGTTTGTTTGTGCTACAGTAATTCCGCCAGGTAGGGTATTTCAGATGTTAATAGTCCTAAATAGTATATCGACATCACCAGAAATGAAATGCCATTTTTGCAGGATGGTGACATCAAACACAATCATTTTCCATGATATGGAACGCCCATCCCAAAACAATAGTCATGTGATGAAATAGAGTTACTCTGGGACCAAACATTTTTCCATTTTTATGTTATTATTTATTTCAATGTATTCATGTAACCTCTCACCACCATACGCTCTTACTTGGTCCTCCGATGGATCTTGCTCTATGCTGAAACGGTCTGGAATATCTGGGGGATGGGCAATTATTCTATGAGGACCCGGAATGGGATAATTTCTCTCTATTGTTTTCAGTCTACTAGACGTCAAATATCTGTAAAATTACTCTAAAATCAATTAAAACCTCATAGATTTATACTCAAATGAAATGATGAGACAGAATCAGCAGAATTGGTATAATTTAAGTTTAGTTACTCAAATTTGGTATAGATGACATTTAAACATTCAAATATTAATAATAATATTCAACCCTAATATCAGATTAATGAAGTTTAATAATGTAACATCAACTCTCTGAGAAATAGTCAAGAAATTATCCACCTCATCTGAGACGGATCAGGGATCAACCCATTGTAAGAGTCAATAGAAATAGGAATCAGATGAGCCTAATACAGACCCTTTAAGAAGTTCAGCAAAGTTCTGCATAACCAGTTGCAGTTCATAAAGTCTGCAAGGACAATTCACAGCTGAGTGTCGAACCCATTAGCTGAAAAGTTCAATTCTGAACGAGCACACCGGCCGGTAGCAAGTGCAATGTTTGGTTGTAATAGCCGAAATCCTGACTGTCCAAATGAGCCATCTCCAATGAACAGAATGGGTATCGCCGCTGCCCATCAGTCCCCAAAACTAATCAATTATACTCCACGAATTTCCAGGCATCACCAAAATGTCAAATAACTTAGTCCCATTGGTCAGTCTCCATGTGATGAGGGTGATGTAGCAGGAAAAAAGAATACAATCCAGAAAAATCAAGTAAACCATTAGGTAGCTTTCTTACATCAGATAAGCTCAATCATATGAACAAAGAGAAATTTCAGAGAAAGAAATATTAGGATTCACCCACAGTGCTTTCTCAGGTAGCTCTTCTAAAATGTTACATTTGTTGCAAATATATTTGAGCTGTATGGAAGATTTAAAAAGAAGTGTTTTTCAAAGCACACACATATATATAGAAATGAATGGAAAAGGATATTTTATGAACATCGTTAACAACCACGTGTAACACCTACTTTTCTTTTGTCATTTTCAGTGCCCACTTTATAGCATGAAACATGGTAATTTATCTATTGCACATACAATCGCTCGGATTCATTAATATCACATGCATAATCATAAAATCAAACTAATAATACTTGTAATTAATCACATCAATGGGAGTTTGAACATAAACATGTCATAAAACTGTTCTCTCCTCTGCATGCTTTTATGATGCAGTGTATGAATCAACTTCCATAACAGTTTAAAAAATGTGGAAATCTGAGCACACGTTTGTCATCATTTGTGTTAATGTTGTCGTAATCATTTATTTTTGTCATTAAATGTTGTCAAGTGTAATCTCTGCTCTGTCAGTGACATTATGAACATTATATTATACATGCATAAATGAATTATGTTTGACTACATGGAGAGACTTATTTTTCATTTTACTTATCTGTAGAAAGCATAGCAGTCCAGTACAGTGTATGTGGTTAGTGTGTATGTCCTTTCCCTATCCAGCTCAGGGGAATCCCATGCAGGAGGGCCGGATGGGGGCAGATCAGGGGCCACTGCCGCCATCCGAACCGCGGGGGCAGAAAGACTGTGGCATTTTTTGGGGGAGGTGTGGGCATTGGCATGCCCATTCTGGGCTGACCTCAACCCTGAATAAAATAATAATTCCTGAGGCCTAGAGGGCTTTTTGCCCTCCCCGGGGGGCAGATAAGGGGCTATTGCCCCAATATGCCTCTGGGGAGGGGCAGAAAGACTGTGGTAATTGTTTTTGGGGTGGGGGCATTATCATGTCCATTCTGGGCAGCCCCCACCCAGACATTATAAAAAAAAAAATCCCTGGTGCCTAGTGGGATTTCTGCCCCCCCGGGGTAGATCAGGGGCTATTGCCCCCATCTGTCCCTGGGGGAAGCAGAAAGACTGTTGCATTTTTTTGGGGGGGGTGGGTGCATTGACCTGTCCATCTTGGGCAGCCCCCACCCCTACATCAATAAAAAAAAAATCCCTGATTTCTAATGGGCTTTCTGCCCCCCCGGGGGGAGATTGGGGGCTACTGCCCCCTGGGGGGGCAGAAAGACTGGAATTTCATTGGGGGTGGGGGCATTGTCATGCCCATTTTGGGCAGCCCCCACCCCAACATCAATAAAAAAAAAATCCCTGGTTTCTAGTGGGCTTTCTGCCCCCCGGGGTCAGAAAGACTGACATTTCTCGGGGGGGGGCATTGCCATGCCCTTTTTGGGAAGCCCCTAGCCCAACATCAATAAAAAAAAAATCCCTGGTTACTAGTGGGCTTTCTGCCCCCCTGGGGGGGCAGTTTGAGGGCTACTGCCCCCGTCTGCCACCTGGGGGGGAAGAAAGACTGACACTTCTCTGGGGGTGGGGGCATTGCCATGCCCTTTTTGGGCAGCCCCCACCCCAATGTCAATAAAAAAAAGAAATCCCTGGTTTGTAGTGGGCTTTATGCCCCCCCGAGGGTCAGAAAGACTGACATTTCTCGGGGGGGCATTGCCATGCCCTTTTTGGGCAGCCCCCACCCCAACATCAATAAAAAAAAAAATCCTGGATACTAGGGGGCAGATTGGGGGCTACTGCCCCCATCTGCCACCTGGGGGGCAGAAAGACTGACATTTCTCTGCGGGGGGCATTGCCATGCCCTTTTTGGGCAGCCCCCACCACAACGTCAATAAAAAAAAAAAATCCCTGGTTTCTAGTGGGCTTTCTGCCCCCAGGGGGCAAATTGGGGGCTGCTGCCCCCATCTGCCCCCTGGGGGGGGCAGAAAGACTGACATTTCTCTGGGGGGGGTGGGGGCATTGCCATGCCCTTTTTGGGCAGCCTCCACCCCAACGTCAATAAAAAAAAATTATCCCTGGTTTCTAGTGGGCTTTCCACCCCCCGGGGGGCAGAAAGACTGTTGTGCCCAAACAAATATGGGGGGAGCAAAGGCCGTTGCCCAAGGGGCCGCTCCCCCCTCCCTGGTGCTAGTGGGTGGATCCCTGCTTGGGGATCGCCCTCCTGGGGTAATCCCCAAGCAGGGATCCACTAGGGAAGGGTACCATTGGAAAGGGGAGATTCTCCCCTTTCCAGCGATGCCTCTCCCATCTTTTTCGGTGCTCGGGGGGCTGAGATAGCCCCACGAGCACTGAAACAATGAAACTGAAACTAAGTTTCAGTTTCATTTTCATTGCAATGAAGTCAGCGCGCCATGCGCGCGATCGGCATTGGAATGAAAATGCAAATTGGCCTCTGGAGGTTGGGGAAGCTCTTCCCCAACCTCCCGAGGCCAATAAAAAAAACGTCATGAGCACAGGAGCACTGGTGCTCATGACGGAACCATTCCGTCATGAGCACCGAAGGGGTTAAGAAAACATACTGTTTATACCCTGGCTAATTACCCTCATGCCAACATTGATGATATATTTCTAAGTAAAAACATATAGTTATTTCAGAGATGGTTTTTACTCTCATATCTGGCCATGCTGCTGTTTTGACTGGTTTAGGAATCCTCACAACCAATGAAAACTCAAATGCAGGTTTGACAATCCGTTATTGAATGACAAAACATTTATTGTCATTTATGAGAGTTTGATAAATATTTTTTTAATTAAATTGAACAAAGGGGTCTTTCAAAATTTCTATGTGGAATGCTTTTAAAGCAGCATCAAGAGGGCATATACTTGGTTATACCTCCTGCAGCAGAAAAGAGAGCACGTGGCATTGGAACACTCATAATATACCTCCAAAAAAGACAAGTTTATTCTTCATGAGTTGATAGCAGCTAAAATGCAGTTTAATAATGATCCACCAAAAAATCATGTGGTTATCATCTTGAAGTGAATGCTAGATATTGTGAGAGTACAAATAGATCAGACTCCTTGCTCAGAAAGGAAAAATCAGTAGTCAAATCCATAATATATTACTCAGATGAAAACATTTTCAGAGATTGCTTTTTGTCTGGCTAACTTATAGCACAATCTTTATTCTCCTGAAATCTCCTCATCAGAGGATTCCATAGATGCCTACTTTGCTAAACTACAAAAAGATGTCTTGAAAAATAAAGATCTATCTCCGCTTGAGAATAGCTTGAAAACTGAAGAATTATTTAATACGCTATGATTATTTTAAATGTTTATTCATTTTTCTTCCTTGAATACATCCAATGTGTCATTGAGATTGGAATTTTGTATTATATTTTAATGGCAATGGAACAAACAGGTTTTGTTAAAGGATGTAATATGGCTGACAAATCCAGAACTATCCTAAATATTATTATTATGCCCTCTAGGATGAAACATTCTATTGCTGCAATTACTCAGTCTAAGTAATTATTACAGTAGTATGGTTTTGGCCCTCATTTTTGGGAATTTTTCTCATTGTTATATTCCACCCCGAAAGCAGCTGTCTTAGTTAATCAAATTCAGTGCCCAAATTTGTTTTCAAAAAGAGGTATGAGACAGGACTGTCCTTTATCCCCTCTACTGTGTATCCTAACACGTGAACCATTTCTCATTCAGATTAGAAATGTAGTGCCCTTTTCAAGCTTTATAGATATGGATCTAAATATTACATTTATGACATATGCAGATGATATTGTTTTGTTCATGTCTAAGCCTGAAAAATTCCTATCAGCTTTTTTTAGAACCTTAAAATATACTCTATGGATTTTACTTGTTGTAGGCTCTCGATATAGTGCACTAAAGTGAAGTATGCTGTGCAAAGAGTCTAGTGAGACTCAAATTGGTATACAGAGGCAAAAGTAGATAATAATAACGCTCTATTTGTGGTAGGGTGGGTAAGCAGTTAGGCTTATCAGAGGGTAGTGCTAAGCATTTGTTGTACTCACAGAGGCAATACATGAGACACACACTCAAGAATAAATCTGAGAACAATTTTTAAAACTGACACCAATTTGTATGTAATTTTTCAGACCAATAACTTAATTCTATATTAAATACTTTTTAGAATATGAATTTTCAAGGTTCTCAAAATTAACAACTTTTGTGCGCAATTACTCACCGTTGAAGTCAATGGGAAGAAATTAGAAAGTGCATATAAAATCTTACTGCTCGATTTCAAGTATCCACCATCAGGATTTAAGTGAGTAGCAAGGCCAGGCCCAATGTTCCACCAGCGGGTTCTTGGGAACATCCTGTATTCGGTCAGGCGCAGGGTGCTGAGGTCATTGGTAGCTTGTGCGCTACGAAGAAGGGGGCTACCTGAAAACACACTGCACAAGAGGACTTAAAGGTACGTCCGGGAGGGTCTCACTCAAGGAGCAGGTTGCAAGGGCCTCAGGATCACAGGAGCACAGCTGGTTCATTGGTACCCAGGCCGGGCGGGCTGGGTGGAAAGTAGATAGTTCAGCCAGGTTTTGCGCTTCAAGATGTCCTTGTGGTCAGGAGCAGGCAGTTTGGAGAGGTGATTCCAGGACAGCAGGGCCACTCACAAAGTGGGGCTCAAAGTTCTAGATTTCCATTGATGGGTGCTTGCTTTCGGGGCAATTGGAGTCCAGATTGGCCTCTTCATCTTGGTGAATGCTGCAGAAGGTCTGGTACCCTGGGTATTGGTGTAGCATGGCTCTGGTAAATCCTAGTGTCTCCAAGCTTAGAGGTGAGGCAGATTTGATACTTCAGGGCTGGTGTACCACTTTTCATTTATTTGGTTGCTACTTTGGAGTCGCCAGGGAGAAGCAAGTTGGGAAACCGGAATCTGCGGGTTCCAAGCCTGCGGGCTGCAGGGGAGTAGTACCTCCACTCAAAGGGGGTTCTTTGGCTATTTGTAGAAGGCTGGAGGAGCTCTGGGGTTCTTGGAGGCCTCACAGTTGCAGGACAAGACAGCACACCACGACTGTCAAGTCCTTAAGGCAGCAGTCAGGGTTTGGCGCCAATTCTGATCAGCAGGGCTTCTGTTTTTGGGTCAGCAGCTCTTTTTTGTCCTTTTCTTCTCGGTGTCCATCGAATCTAAGTTAAGGGTCCTGGGGTGCCACCTAAATACCTATTTTAGGGTCGTTAAAGGGTAAGACATGTAGTAGCCAATGAGCTACCTACCTTTGGGGTGTCTACACCCTGTAAGTGACCACTTCCGGTGGAAAGGGGCACTACCCTGACCTTAATTGGCTAGTTTTCCCTCAAACCAAGATGGAGGGAAATGAAAAGTGGGGTCCACATCGCCTGCCCCACCTTAGGGGTGGTGCTGGCTGAATGGGGACCACCTCCTAATTTACTGAATTTTCCCACCTGTCCTTCCACCAAATGTGGAGCAGGAAAGGGGGTTGGCATCTTGCACTAGCTGGAACTACTTGAGTTGCATTTCAAAGTGGGTATCTCCTTTGTAGTTTCCTGCCTTGAAAGGCCGTCCTGTCCTGGGGGAGGTGTGAAGCACCTCCGCCCAGGGCAGGCTCTGTTCCTGGCCTCTGAGAGCACTGGCCCTCACCTTATGAGGTCAGAAACATGTCTGGTGGTGGAAGGCTTGCTAAGAATAGTCAAAGACCACACCAGTGCTTGTTAGGTTTTCAGGGGACCCTCTAAAGGGTCTCCTGTTTGCATGCATGAATACATCTAACACTGGCATCAGTGAGGATTTATTAAGATGAGATGTTTGGTTGCAAACATCCTAGGGTACAGTGCAGCCATCATGAAGCTAGGAAACTCGTATTGACAAGTATCCAGCCCCTGCACTCTCTATGGCTTCCCTGTGCATTTACAATCTCCAAGAATTGACTTGATATTGTAGGGTCATATCTGCTCATGCAGATATGTCCACACACTGGATATACTGCACCCTGCCTCAGGGCTATAAGGCCTGCAGTAGGGGTGACTTGTCTATACCTTATGCAGTGTATGGGGGCATGGCACACAGGGCTGCGTGCCATGCAACTCCAGCACATGTCCTACCTTTTACATACACTGAACCCTGCCCATGGGGGTACCTTGGGCATACTTGAGGGGTGCCTTACATGTAAGAAAAGGGAAGAATGGGGCCTGAGAAGTGGATGCACTTGTCAGGTTGACATGACAGTTTATTACTGCATGCACAGACACTGTAGTTGCAGGTCTGAGATGTATTTACAGGGCTACTCCTGTGGGTGGCACAACTAGTGCCGCAGCCCCACTAGAAGCATTTGATTTACAGGCCCTGGCACACTCAGTGCACTTTATCAGGGACTGACCAGTAAATCAAACTTGTCAATCATGGACAACCAATTATAATACGAATTTACACAGAGAGCATATGCACTTTAACACTGATTAGCAGTGGTGAAGTGCCCAGAGTCCTAAAACCAATAATAACTGGTCAGGAAAAATAGGGGGAAGAAGCAAAATGTTTGGGGATAACCCTGCAAAAAGGGTCATTTCCAACACACACAAACAACATGACAGGTTAGGGTGCAGTTTGCAAAAGGCTTGGACTTCTTGCAATGATCTGATGACTACTGGTTTAGCCATTTGAGGATCAAGTAATACAAGCTGCTGATCTAGGTGAGGTAGCTGTAACATGGCCCACCTAGCTAATGTGTCTGTGATAAAACTGAAAATTTATCAATGCATGATGAATGTTAGACCTGGCATCCTTGGCGTGGGTTTCCCCTGTATTTTTGCCTCTGCCTAATGTATTTTTAATGTGTGTTGGACTTCGATTTTGTTGGTCTAGATGCTTTGGGCACTTTGCCACTGCGGTTCAGTGCCAAAGTGCGAGTGCTCCCTCTGTAAATTGTTGTCATGGATTAGTGGTTCCATAATTGACCTATTTGATTTACTACTAAGTCCCTAGTACAGTGCCCAGGGCCTGTAAATCAAAATGCTGCTAGAGGCCTGCAGCACTGATTGTGCCACCCACACAAGCAGCCTTGCAGAGGGTTCTCAGACATGCCATTGCAGTGTCTGTGTACAGTTTAGTGCTGCCATGTCAACCTGGCAAGTGCACCCACATGCCATGCCCTATCCTTCCTTTTTCTTACATGTGAGTCGCCCCTAAGGTAGGCCAAGGTACACAGGTGGGCAGGGTGCAGTGTGTGTGAAAGGTAGGACATGTCCTGATGTGTGTGGCAAGTCCTGATAGTGAAATACTGCCAATTTCGTTTTTCACTATTAAAAGGCTATCTCTCCCATAGGATAGAATGGTGAGTTTACTTATAACATCTTACACATTTAACTGCCCATGGGAACAAGATAGGAAAGTGGAGTTTGGTATGCCTGAACTCAGATATAAATATGCATCTTTTAGTAAGGAGGATTTTTATATTCTGGGTTTGAAAATACCACTTTTAGAATTGGAGTGATAGGGGCTGGGGATGTCCATTCTGTTCAGATAGCCACTTGGGGGTCGGGGTGAGGTGTGTTTTGCCTTTCCTGGGTGAGTCAGGGTTGGGCTGAAAAGACCTGGGCTACATTTAGAGTAGGGGGAGGAGATTTGCTTAACACCTGACTGGGCCTGGTCTGCCTTGGGCCATGCTGTCTCCACCTCCTGCCAGGAAGCTGGGCCAAAGAGGACAGAACTGTTTTTTGCTGAGCACAGACACTCTCTCCCATATGAGAACAAAGGGATTTTGACTATAAAACCTAGGGCCCAGGACTTTTAGATTACTTCTGGAATCAAGAGGAACCTTTCCCAAGGAGAAGAGCTGGAGAAACTAAAGGAGAAGTACTTCCCCTTTGCTGTGTGCTTTTTGGGGTTGGCCTGCAGTGACTGTTTCTACAAAGGAGTGGATGAAGACTTTGCTGTGTGCTGTGTCTCCTGCTTAAGGAAGATCTCCAAGGGCTTGAAGTAGAGAATGCCTCCTGTTCTGAAGTCTCAGGGATGCAAAGACTTCACCACCAGCTCCCCTGAACTTCCTTGCTGGGAGTTCTGACCTTCCAGGAGGTGCCTGTTGCTGAATTGGGCTTCGGGAGGTTGTTCCTGCTGATGGGAGCTGGAAAAGAGACGCAACTACGAGAAGCTTGATGCATCTGCACCTGTTTCCTATGCACCGCCAAAGAAATCGATGCAGCGCATGCCCACGGCTGGAGAAATCGCCGCACCCTGAATCCTGTGCACAGATCTCCAAATTCTGAGATCACTGCAGTGATTCCGACGCAGGTCCTGCTGTGCGGCTGCAAGAACCAACGCATCGTGGGACTGAGGCTGGAGAAACCAATGCAGCACCGTTGCTGCAGCATCATTGAGAACCGCTGCATCCCCGATCCCCACGCATCACACCGGGGCGTCAAGTATACAAGAATGCCGGGGCCGCAGTAAGAAACCTCCCTGCACAGTAAGAAACTGATCCTTCAGTAAGGAACTAATGTATAACCTCACCTGTGTGGCAGTAAGGAACTGACGCAGCTCCTCCCCTGGAGTAAGGAACCGACGCATCACCTTTCCTGTGACTGTTTTTGTTTGTGATTGTGATGCATCCACGGTACTTTATGTTGAAAGTGTCACAACTATAGTTTGCTATGGACAGAACTGTTTCTACTTTTTGAAAGTCATATTCTGATTACTGTATTGTGGATTTTTGTCGTTTTGGTCTTGTTTGGTTTAGATGAAGTTTACTTATTTTTCTAAACTGGTGTGGTGTCCATTTGTAGTGTTTTCACTGTATTAGAGTCTGAAGAGTACACCAGAGAAACCTCCGCTCCGCCGACCTCGCCCTCGCCGAAACCCTGTGCATCCGCAGAGCCAGAGCGGGTGGAAGAGCCTTCTCCTACATCGCAACAAAGACCTGGAACAAGCTCCCGATCAACATTAGATGCTCACCCACTCTGCACACCTTCAGGAAGAGCCTAAAGATCTGCCTCTTCGGCTGACTCAGATCTGCACCCCCGTGCCTTGAGGCCCTCACAGGTGAGTAGCACGCTTCACAATTCCCTGATTGATTGATCGATTGCTTGTATTACTGTTTGTGTGCACAAATGCTTTAGACACTGCCTCTGAGATAAGTCTGTCTGCTCGTGCCGAGCTACCAAGGGGGTGAGCAGGGGTTATTTTAGAAGTCTATCCCCCTTACCCTGACTAGGATACGGGGGTAAAGGCTACGTGGATAAAGGTGCAAACCATTGCCAACTAGAGATCCCCATTTCTAACAATGACTGTATCTTCACCGTGGGCCATGTACAGTGATTTGTTGCTATTTGGTTTGTTTGTGCTACAGTAATTCCGCCAGGTAGGGTATTTCAGATGTTAATACTTCTAAATAGTATATCGACATCCCCGGAAATGAAATGCCATGTTTGCAGGATGGTGACATCAAACACAATCATTTTCCATGATATGGAACGCCCATCCCAAAACAATAGTCATGTGATGAAATAGAGTTACTCCGGGACCAAACATTTTTCAATTTTTATGTTATTATTTATTTCAATGTATTCATGTAACCTCTCACCACCATACGCTCTTACTTGGTCCTCCGATGGATCTTGCTCTATGCTGAAACGGTCTAGAATATCTGGGGGATGGGCAATTATTCTATGAGGACCAGGAATGGGATAATTTCTCTCTATTCTTTTCACTCTACTACATGTAAAAAATCTGTCAAATTACTCTAAAATCAATTAAAACCTCATAGATTTATACTCAAATGAAATAATGAGACAGAATCAGCAGAATTGGTATAATTTAAGTTTAGTTACTCAAATTTGGTTTAGATGACATTTAAACATTCAAATAATAATAATAATAATATTCAACCCTAATATCAGATGAATGAAGATTAATAATGTAACATCAACTCTCTGAGAAATAGTCAAGAAATGATCCACCTCATCTGAGACGGATCAGGAATTAACCCATTGTAAGAGTCAATAGAAATAGGAATCAGATGAGCCTAATACAGACCCTTTAAGAAGTTCAGCAAAATTCTGCATAACCAGTTGCAGTTCATAAAGTCTGCAAGGACAATTCACAGCTGAATGTCGTAAGGACCCTTTAGCTGAAAAGTTCAATTCTGAACGAGCACACCGGCCGGTAGCAAGTGCAATGTTTCGTTGTAACTGACAATGGAGGTTGTTGTGCACTTGCAAAGTGCCCCACAGAACTGGTTTTGGCTGGGTACAGACACTCTCTGCCTTCAGGAAACAAAGGATTTTGGTGTATAAAAAGAGGGGCCCAGACCCCAGACTTTTAGATCACTTCTGGGAAATCAAGAGGAACCTTTGCCAAGGAGAAGAGCCGGATAAGCTGGGGAGCAATACTGCCCCTGTGCTGTTTGCTGTCTGGGGTTGGCCTGCAGTGGCTGCTTGCTGCCAAGGAAAGGATAAAAAGGACTTTGCTGTTTGCTTTGTCACCTGCTTGAAGAAAAGATCTCGAGGGCTTGAAACTGAGCTTGCCTCCCGTTCTGAAGTCTCAGGGACACAGAGACTGCATCCCTTTTGTCTCTCTGCATCTGGAACTGCTGTTTCAGCTGCCACAGAAGGAAATTGCAACACCGACGCCGGCGAGCGACGCCGTAACCTGCACCAAAGCCGTGGGCACCGCTCGTGAAGAGCACAACGCACCGCACCGACTTGCACCGTAGTCCTGACGCCTGGCGACGCCTTGCCGCATCAACTCCGAAGCCGTCATCGAGGCCGCTGCCTGCACGGGAGCCGAGACACCGTTCGTGAAGTCCATGACGCACCGTCCCGACTCGCACCGCAGCCCCGACTTCATCGACGCAGAGCCGATCCTCGACGTGGGTGAATCCCGAATCCGTCGACACCGCACGGTCATAAGGAACCGCCGCCTCGCCACCATTCATGACGTCACCTCCCCGATACAGTAAGGAACCGACGTCTCACCTCCCCTGCGCTGCAGTAAGGAACCAAGGCATCACCTCCCCTGGGGTCGTAAGGAACCAACGCCACAGGCTCCAACGAAGCATCACTTCCCCGATGATGTGCACCGTCTTTGCTTTCATCAATTCCAGGTACTGTTCTTTGTGGGTCTGCTTGACTCCGGGCCAGATGCCACACACCTCGCGGTCGGTGCCGTACTTTGGGATTTTCTTCTGTCACGACGTTGTAATAACTCCAGGTGGAGTTATTTGTTGCAAGAGACTTTATTTAAGTGAATAACCTATTTTTGAGGATAATTTTGATTCTGTATTGTGGATTTTTGTCGTTTGGTCTTGTTTTGGTTTAGATAAAGATGACTTATTTTTCTAAACTGGTGTGGTGTCCATTTGTAGTGTTTTCACTGTGTTACTGTATGTGTTCACAAATGCTTTACACACTGCCTCTGAGATAAGCCTGTCTGCTCGTGCCAAGCTACCAAGGGGGTGAGCAGGGGTTATTTTAGGAACGTATCCCCCTTACCCTGACTAGAAGCAAGGGTCCCTATTTGATCAAAGGTACCTACCTCTGCCAACTAGAGACCCCCCATTTCTAACACTTATTAAATATAATAAGGAAAGCCACTGTTATGCTTTGGGAGAGGTAGGCATCACATTAGTGAAAAACAAATTTGTAAGTATTTTACTACCAGAACATATAAAACTTAACAGTAAATGTCCAGCCTTTTAATTGCAATGCATCCTTCCCTATGGGCTACCGATTGACTACATTAGGGGTTACCTATATGCAATAAAGTGGGTATTCAAGGTTTGATAAGGGGTTATTTTGCCAAGTTAAATTCATAGTTTAAAACTGCATTCAGGCTGCACGGGCAGACCTGGAATATATTTCCGGGGGCTACTTAAGTGGGTGGCAATAAGTGCTGCAGCCCCTCTAGTATCATTTAATTAACCGGCCCAAGATGTATAGTGTACCATTTTACTATGGACATATAACTAAATTAAATATGCCAATCAGGTGAAAGCCAATTTTACCATGTTTTAGGGATTAAATATATGCATTTTAGCACTGGTTACAAGTGGCAAAGTTCACAGAGTCCTAAGGCCAACAAATTTGAATTCAGAAAAATAGGAGAGGTGAAGGCAAAACGTTTAGGGATAACCCTGCAGAGAGGGTCAAGTCCAGCACTGACTTGTACTAGCTTTCATAGACATTCAATATAGACATTGTGTAATTTACACTTGCACATCATATTTCAGAGTTGTCTAATAATGTCGAGTTTGCAGCAGATTGATGAAAGGGAAGGATAGGGACATTTGTTGTGCCAAAAAGAACATTGATTCTCCTCCAAAATCTCTTTCTATTTTAACATTGAAAGATCTTCTCGAAGAAATCAGAAAAATGAAACCTTTTGTGGTATAGACTATTATTCAATTGCAAAGAATTGAGGAGATGGAGTAGAGGATTTGCGAAGTTGAAGACTCTGTTCTAGATGAAACCAACATAGTTAAAGAAAATTTGGAAAACAGAAATAATCTGAAACTTTATTGAATATTTGAGGGCTTCAGAATGCTCTAATATGATTCGTTTTTTAGGAAAATGTTTTTCCACAATTACTCACTTGGAAATAATCTACTCCTCTCAACATCCAGAGAACCCATTGCTGGGGTCCAAATCTCTCTGCATCTTCACACTGCAAACTGAGGGGTATTCTAATTTTTTTCCTGCAAATGACTGTTGTATTGGAAGTTTTTTTCTGCATCAATATAAAAAATAGACAGGAAATCAGGTTTATTTATCAAAACAATAATTTTTTCTACTCAACATTTGACATTATGTTACTTGCTGTTCTTGTTGTTTTGTATTTTCACTCATTATGCTCCTTTTTGTCTTCCAGAAGGAAAGACTGTGTCTTTCCTTATTTACAATTGTTGTCTGATCATAGTATCTTGCCTAGCCCATTGTTTGTCATTGGCTTTTCGTAATTTGTTTTGTTGCAACTATAGGTAAGTTATTTACACTTTGCACTTGTATATTTGTTATATATTATGTTATGTGTATTTGTGAGCCACACTATCACCTGCAAGGGTATCCTGGTGCTTTAAGTCTTGATTCTGTTCAATTCAATGCTTGTATATTTTTTATTTATATTGCTTTTTTTTCAAAAACATCTTGCATATTTATTAGTAGGAGTCATGGATCATGCATCTTCTTTCAGGTACTCTGCTACCATTTCATCCTACCGTTTTGTGTTTTGTGACTTATTATGACTAGGACTTTGTTTTTTCTCTGTCACCAATTTAACCCCTTCTCTGCTAGGCCTTTTCCCCCCTGTGCTAAGCCTTTTTTTGGCTATTTGGGGTAGTTCGCGCTTAGGCCCTTGTAACTTTTTGACCACATAAGGTATCCACGCCAAATTTGGGTCCTTTTTTTCCAACATCAAGGGGATTCTAAAGGTACCCAGGGTTTGTGGATTCCCCTGGAGGGGACCCAGAAATTAGCCAAAATACAGCTAAATTTTGTTTTTTTTGTGAAAAATGGGAAAAAAGGGCTACAGATGAAAGCGTCTGTTTTTTTCCCCTGCAAATGGTATCAGAAAAGGGGTTGTGGTGCTGAAATCACCATCTTCCCAGCTTTCAGTGACAAGCAGACGTTTGTCAGAAAACCAATTTTTTTTTCACAGTTTTGGCATTTTTCTGGGACATAGCCTATTTTTGCTATTTTTTGTCCTTTCAACCTCTTTCCAGTTAATGGTAGAAATGGGAATGAAAGCAATAATGGATCCTGGAAAGCTATACATTTTAGAAAAGTAGACAAAATTCTGAATTCAGCAAGGGGTGATTTGTGTAGATCCTTCAAGGTTTCTTTATAGAAACTAACCGTTGAATATAGGAAAAATTGAAAATTAGTTGAAAAACAGTCATTTGTGTCAACGTTTTCACCTGTAACTTCTTCTAATTATGACAGCTGTTTAAAAGCAATATACCGTTACATCTGCTGAACCTATCTGGTTGTGGGGATATATAGGACTTGTAGGTTCACCAAGAACCAGACGAACCCAGAGCCAATAACTGAGCAGCGTCTTGCAATAGTTTTTTATTATGTACCGGGTATATAGCAATTAATTTGGGAAAATATATACATGGAAAAATCGGTATGAAAGACACCTATTTATTTCTGAAATTGTAACAAAATACAGAGTTTAGAAACAGTAGATATTTGCACATTTCCGAAATTGTGAGTACCCATACTAGCATGAGAATTATAGGTCATTTTTCAAAATGACTTCTTTTTAACACATTGTCTTTCATTTGGAAGGCAGAAATGCATCGAAAGTCAATAGCTAATAACAGTTGCTCTACAATTCTGTGTTACCCTAAGTCTCCCGATAGAAATGGTAAATCACTTGTGTGGGTAGGCCTAGTGCCCGCAACAGGAAATGACTCAAAACGCAAAGTGGACACACTTTATTTTTACAGTGAAAACTGACCCTTTTTTGTAAAGTGCCTAGCTGTAGATTTTGAACCCTAGCTCTGCCGGCACCTAGGGAAACCTGGAAACCTATACATTTTTTAAAACTAGACACCAAGGGGAATCCAGGATGGGGTGACTTGACTGGCTCTCACCAGGTTCTATTACCCAGAATCCCTTGCAAACCAAAAACTTTGTTTAAAAAAAACACATTTTCCTCACATTTCTGTGGTGGAAAGTTCTGGAATCTGCATGGATCCACAAAATTCCCCCCAACCTGCGTTCCCCAAAGTCTTCCGAGAAAAATGGTACCTCACTTGTGTGGGTAGGCCTAGTGCCCGTGATAGGAAACGGCCCAAAACGCAATGTGGACACACCACATTTTCACAGTGAAAACGAACCCTTTTTTTTGCAAAGTGCCTAGCTGTAGATTTTGAACCCTAGCTCTGCCGGCACCTAGGGAAACCTAGCAAACCTATACATTTTTGAAAACTAGACACCAAGGGGAATCCAGGATGGGGTGACTTGACTGGCTCTCACTAGGTTCTGTTACCCAGAATCCCTTGCAAACCTAAAAACTTGTCCAAAAACAAATTTCCTCACATTTCTGTGGTGGAAAGTTCTGGAATCTGCGTGGATCCACAAAATTCTACCCACCCCGCATTCCCCAAAGTCTTCCGAGAACAATGGTACCTCACTTGTGTGGGTAGGCCTAGGGCCCGCGACAGGGAACGGCCCAAAACGCAACGTGGACACACAACATTTTCACAGTGAAAACGGACCCTTTTTTTGCCAAGGGCTTAGCTGTAGATTTTGAACCCTAACTCTGCCAGCACCTAGGGAAACCTAGCAAACCTATACATTTTTGAAAGCTAGACACCCATGGGAATCCAGGATGGGGTGACTTGACTGGTTCTCACCAGGTTCTATTATCCAGAATCCCTTGCAAACCTAAAAAAACACATTTTCCTCACATTTCTGTGGTGGAAAGTTCTGGAATCTGCGTGGATCCACAAAATCCCCCCCAACCTGCATTCCCCAAAGTCTTCCGAGTAAAATGGTACCTCACTTGTGTGGGTAGGCCTAGTGACCGCAACAGGAAATGCCCCAAAACACAACATGGACACACCACATTTTCACAGTGAAAACGGACCCTTTTTTTGCAAAGTGCCTAGCTGTAGATTTTGAACCCTAGCTCTGCCGGCACCTAGGGAAACCTAGCAAACCTATACATTTTTGAAAACTAGACACCAAAGGGAATCCAGGATGGGGTGACTTGACTGGCTCTCACTAGGTTCTGTTACCCAGAATCCCTTGCAAACCTAAAACTTTGTCCCCCAAAAAATTTCCTCACATTTCTGTGGTGGAAAGTTCTGGAATCTGCGTGGATCCACAAAATTCCACCCACCCCGCATTCCCCAAAGTCTTCCGAGAACAATGGTACCTCACTTGTGTGGGTAGGCCTAGGGCCCGCGACAGGGAACGGCCCAAAACGCAACGTGGACACACAACATTTTCACAGTGAAAACGGACCCTTTTTTTGCAAAGTGCCTAGCTCTAGATTTTGAACCCTAACTCTGCCAGCACCTAGGGAAACCTAGCAAACCTATACATTTTTGAAAGCTAGACACCCATGGGAATCCAGGATGGGGTGACTTGACTGGTTCTCACCAGGTTCTATTATCCAGAATCCCTTACAAACCTAAAAATTTGTAAAAAAAAAAAACACATTTTCCTCACATTTCTGTGGTGGAAAGTTCTGGAATCTGCGTGGATCCACAAAATCCCCCCCAACCTGCATTCCCCAAAGTCTTCCGAGTAAAATGGTACCTCACTTGTGTGGGTAGGCCTAGTGACCGCAACAGGAAATGGCCCAAAACACAACATGGACACACCACATTTTCACAGTGAAAACGGACCCTTTTTTTGCAAAGTGCCTAGCTGTAGCTTTTGAACCCTAACTCTGCCAGCACCTAGGGAAACCTGGAAAACCTATACTTTTTTGAATACTAGACACCCAGGGGAATACAGGATGGCATGACTTGACTGGCTCTCACCAGGTTCTGTGAAACAGAATCCCTTGCAAACCTAAAAATTTGTCCAAAAAACCACATTTTCCTCACATTTCTGTGGTGGAAAGTTCTGGAATCTGCGTGGATCCACAAAATACCACCCACCCCATGTTCCCCAAAGTCTTACGAGAAAAATGGTACCTCACTTTTGTGGGTAGGCCTAGTGCCCGCCACAGGAAACGTCCCAAAACACAACATGGATACACCACATTTTCAGAGTGAAAACGGACCCTTTTTTTGAAAAGTGCCTAGCTGTAGGTTTTGAACCCTAACTCTGCCAGCACCTAGGGAAACCTAGCAAACCTATACATTTTTGAAAACTAGACACCAAGGGGAATCCAGGATGGGGTGACTTGACTGGCTCTCACCAGGTTCTGTTACCCAGAATCCCTTGCAAACCTAAAAATCTGTCCAAACATACACATTTTCCTCACATTTCTGTGGTGGAAAGTTCTGGAATCTGCATGGATCCACAAAATTCCACCCACCCCGCGTTCCCCAAAGTCTTCCAAGAAAAATGGTACCTCGCTTGTGTGGGTAGGCCTAGTGCCTGCGACAGGAAACGGACCAAAACGCAACGTGGACACACCACATTTTCACAGTGAAAATGGACTCTTTTTTTGAAAAGTGCCTAGCTGTAGATTTTGAACCCTAGCTCGGCCGGCACCTAGGAAAACCTAGCAAACCTATACATTTTTGAAAACTAGACACCCAGGGGAATATAGGATGGGGTGACTTGACTGGCTCTCACCAGGTTCTGTTACCCAGAATCCCTTGCAAACCTCAAAATTTATCCAAAAAACCACATTTTCCTCACATTTCTGTGGTGGAAAGTTCTGGAATCTGTTAGGATCCACAAAATTCCACACACCCCGCATTCCCCAAAGTCTTCCGAGAAAAATGGTACCTCACTTGTGTGGGTAGGCCTAGTGCCCGCGACAGGCAAGGGCCCAAAATCTATTGAGGTGACATCAAAATTACCTATCACAAAACAACCTGGTTTTGCAATTGGAGGTCCCATGAGTTTTTGGCCCCGGGCTCGGCAGCCATCTAGGGAAACCTACCAAACCCACACATTTCTGAAAATTAGACACCCGGGGGAGACCAGCAAGGTATGGCTTGCGTGGGTCCCCCAACATTTCCCTACCCAGAATCCCCTGCAAACCTCAAATTTTGCTGAAAAAATTGCTTTTTCCTCAAATTTCTGTGTGGGAAAGTTCTGGAATCTACGTGGATCCCCAAATTTCCTACCACCCAGCATTCCCCCAGGTCTCCCTATAAAAATGGTACCTCACTCGGGTGGGTAGGTCAAGTACCCGCGACAGGCAAGGGCCCAAAACCTATTGAGGCAACATCAACATTACCTATCACAAAACAACCTGGTTTTGCAAGGGGGGGTCCCATGAGTTTTTGGCCCCGGGCTCGGCGGCCATCTAGGGAAACCTACAAAACCCACACATTTCTGAAAACTAGACATCCGGGGGAGTCCAGCAAGGTATGGCTTGCGTGGGTCCCCCAACATTTCCCTACCCAGAATCCCCTGCAAACCTCAAATTTTGTTGAACAAATCAATTTTTTCCCACATTTCTGTGTGGGAAAGTTGTAGGATCACTGGGCTGACACAAATATCCTACCACCCAGCGTTCCCCCAGGTCTCCCGATAAAAATGGTACCTAACGTGTGTGGGTAGGCATAGTGGCTGCAACAGGAAATGGCCCAAATCATACTGTGGAGACTTCAAAATTACCTATAACAAAACTACCTGGTTTTGGGGGGGTCACCTGGGGTTTTGGCCCTGGGCTCGCTGCCATCTAGGGAAACCTACCAAACCCACACATTTCTGAAAACTAGACACATTGGGGAGTATAACGAGGTATGGCTTGCGTGGATCCCCCAACGTTTCCCTACCCAGAATCCCCTGCAAACCTCAAATTTAGCTGAAAAAAACACATTTTCCACATATTTTTGTGTGGAATCACCATGGTGGCACAAATGTCCTTCCCCACAGCGTTCTCCTTAGTGTCCTGAGTAAAATGATACCTCACTTGTGTGGGTGTCCTATGCAGAATTGGCTAAAAATGTATTTTTAAAAAAATTTAGCGCTTATAATTCTCTGTGCTATACCCTTATTCCCTATGTTTTGGGCTCTTCCCAGTCACAGGCCCTTTCCCCACCCACACAAGTGAGGTATCATTTTACTCTGGAGGCTGAGGGGAACGCTGTGGGGTAGGACATTTGTGCCGGCATGGTGATTTCACCCAAAAATATGCAAAAAAATTGTTTTTTACAGCTAAATTTGAGGTTTGCAGGACACAGTGTGGGTAGGAAAACGTTGGGGGATCCACGCAAGCCATCACTCGCTGGACCTCCCCGGGTGTCTACTTTTCAGAAATGTGTGGGTTTGGTAGTTTCCCAAGATGGCCACCGAGCTCGGGGCCAAAACCCAGGTGACCCCTTGCAAAACCAGGTTGTTTTGTGATAGGTAATTTTGATGTCTCCTCAATACGTTTTGGGCCCTTGCCTGTCGCGGGTACTTGACCCACCCACGCGAGTGAGGTACCATTTTTATAGGGAGACCTGGAGAACGCTGGTGGTAGGAAATTTGTGGATGCACATAGATTCCAGAACTTTCCCACACAGATATTTGAGAAAAAGTGATTTTTCATCAAAATTTGAGGTTTGCAGTGGATTCTGGGTAGGAAAACTTTTGGGGCCCCACGCAAGCCATACCTCGCTGGACTCCCCCAGGTGTCTACTTTTCAGAAATGTGTGGGTTTGGTAGTTTCCCAAGATGGCCACCGAGCCCGGGCCAAAACCCAGGTGACCCCTTGCAAAACCAGGTTGTTTTGTGATAGGTCATTTTGATGTCTCCTCAATACGTTTTGGGCCCTTGCCTGTCGCGGGTACTTGACCCACCCATGCGTGTGAGGTACCATTTTTATCAGGATACCTGGGGGAATGCTGGGTGTTATGAAGTGATTTTTTCATCAAAATCTGAGGTTTGCAGGGGATTCTGGATAGGAAAACGTTGAGGGACCCACACAAGCCATACCTCCCTGGACTCCCCTGGGTCTCTAGTTTTCAGAAATGTGTGGGTTTGGTAGGTTTCTCTAGATGGCTGCCGACCCCGGGACCGAAAACTCAGATGCCCCCTATGTACCTGAAAATTACCTGGTTTTGCAAGAGGGTCACATGAGTTTTTGGTCCCGGGCTTGGCGGCCATCTAGGGAAACCTACCAAAACCACACCTTTCTGAAAATTAGAGACCCGGGGGAGTCCAGGAAGGTATGGCTTGCATGAATCCCCCAAAGTTTTCCTACCCAGAATGCCTGCAAGCCTCAAAGTTAGCTGAAAAAATCACTTTTTTCTCAAATTTCTGTGTGGAAAAGTTCTGGAATCTACGTGGATCCACAAATTTCCTACCACCCAGCGTTCACCCAGGTCTCCCAATAAAAATTATACCTCACTCGCGTGGGTGGGTCAAGTCCCCGCGACAGGCAAAGGCCCAAAACGTATTGAGGAGACATCAAAATTACCTATCACAAAACAACCTGGTTTTGCAAGGGGGGGGTCACCTGGGTTTTTGGCCCCGGGCTCAGCGGCCATCTTGGGAAACTACCAAACCCACACATTTCTGAAAACTAGACACCCGGGGGAGTCCAGCGAGGTATGGCTTGCGTGGATCCCCCAACGTTTTCCTACCCAGAATCCCCTGCAAACCTCAAATTTAGCTGAAAAAATCACTTTTTTCTCAAATTTCTGTTTGGGAAGGTTCTGGAATTGACGTGGAGCCACAAATTTCCTACCACCCAGCGTTTCTCCAGGTCTCCCGATAAAAATGATACCTCACTCGCATGGGTGGGTCAAGTACCCGCGGCAGGCAAGAGCCCAAAACCTATTGATGAGACATCAAAATTACCTATCACAAAACAACCTGGTTTTGCAAGGTGGGTCACCTGGGTTTTTGGCCCTGGGCTCGGCGGCCATCTTGTGAAACTACTAAACCCACACATTTCTGAAAAGTAGACATCTGGGGGAGTCCAGCAAGGTATGGCTTGCATGGATCCCCCAAAGTTGTCCTACCCAGAATGCCCTGCAAACCTCAAATTTTGCTGAAAAATTCACTTTTTTCTCAAATTTCTGTGTGGGAAAGTTCTGGAATCTACGTGGATCCACACATTTCCTACCAACCAGCATTCCCCCAGGTCTCCCGATAAAAATGATACCTCACTCGCGTGGGTGAGTCAAGTACCCACGACAGGCAAGGGCCCAAAACGTATTGAGGAGACATCAAAATTACCTATCACAAAACAACCTGGTTTTGCAAAGGGGGTCAACTGGGTTTTTGGCCCCGGGCTCGGCGGCCATCTTGGAAAACTACCAAACCCACACATTTCTAAAAAGTAGACACCCGGGGGAGTCCAGCGAGGTATGGCTTGTGTGGATCCCCCAACGTTTTCCTACCCAGAATGCCCTGCAAACCTCAAATTTAGCTGAAAAAAATCACTTTTTTCTCAAATTTCTGTTTGGGAACGTTCTGGAATCTACCTGGATCCACAAATTTCCTACCACCCAGCGTTCACCAAGGTCTCCCGATAAAAATGATACCTCACTCGCGTGGGTGGGTCAAGTACCCGCGACAGGCAAGGGCCCAAAACTTATTGAGGAGACATCAAAATTACCTATCACAAAACAACCTGGTTTTGCAAGGGGGGTCACCTGGGTTTTTGGCCCCGGGCTCAGCGGCCATCTTGGGAAACTACCAAACCCACACATTTCTGAAAGTAGACATCCAGGGGAGTCCAGCAAGGTATGGCTTGCATGGATCCCCCAACGTTTTCCTACCCAGAATGCCCTGCAAACCTCAAATTTAGCTGAAAAAAACACATTTTCCACATATTTTTGGGTGGAATCACCGTGCCGGCACAAATGTCCTACCCCACAGCCTTCCCCTCAGTCTCCCGAGTAAAATGATACCTCACTTGTGTGGGTGGGGCAAGGGCCTGTGACTGGGAAGAGCCCAAAACATGGGGCATAAGGGTATAGCACAGAGAATTCTAAGCGCTACATTTTTTTTAAAATACGTTTTTAGCCAATTCCTCATTGGACACCCACACAAGTGAGGTATCATTTTACTCAGGACACTAAGGAGAACGCTGTGGGGTTGGACATTTGTGCCGCCATGGTGATTCCACACACAAATATGGAAAAATGTGTTTTTGTCAGCTAAATTTGAGGTTTGCAGGGGATTCTGGGTAGGGAGACATTCCGGGATCCACGCAAGCCATACCTCATTTGACTCCCCAGGGTGTCTAGTTTTCAGAAATGTGTGGGTTTGGTAGGTTTCCCTAGATGGCGGCGAGCCCGGGGCCAAAACCCCAGGTGCCCCCCACCCAAAACCAGGTAGTTTTGTTATAGGTAATTTTGAAGTCTCCACAGTACGATTTGGGCCATTTCCTGCCACTATGCCTACCCACACAAGTGAGGTACCATTTTTATCGGGAGACCTGAAGGGACGCTGGGTCGTAGGACATTTGTGTCAGCCCGGTGATCCTACAACTTTCCCACACAGAAATGTGAGAATAAATTGATTTTTTCAACAAAATTTGAGGTTTGCAGGTGATTCTGGGTAGGGAAATGTTAGGGGACCCAGACAAGCCATACCTTGCTGGACACCCCCGGGTGTCTAGTTTTCAGAAATGTGTGGGTTTTGTAGGTTTCCCTAGATGGCCGCCGAGCCCGGGGCCAAAAACTCATTAGACCCCCCCTTGCAAAACCAGGTTGTTTTGTGATAGGAAATTTTGAAGTCGCCTCAATAGGTTTTGGGCCCTTGCCTGTCTCAGGTACTTGACCCACCCACACAAGGGAGATACCATTTTTCTTGGAAGACTTTGGGGAATGCGGGCTGGGTGGAATTTTGTGGATCCACACAGATTCCAGAACTTTCCACCACAGAAATGTGAGGAAAATGTGTTGTTTTTGACAAATTTTGATGTTTTGAAGGGATTCTGGATAACATAACCTGGTGGGAGCCAGACAAGTCACCCCATACTGGATTCCCCTGGGTGTCTAGTTTTAAAAAATGTATAGGTTTGCTAGGTTTCTCTAGGTGCCGGCAGAGCTAGGGTTCAAAATCTACAGCTATGTACTTTGCAAAAAAGGGGTCCGTTTTCACTGTGAAAATGTGTTGTGTCCACGTTGCGTTTTGGGCAGTTTCCTGTCGTGGGCACTAGGCCTACCCCCACAATTGAGGTCCCATTTTTCTCTGAAGACTTTGGGGAATGCGGGGTGGGTGGAATTTTGTGGATCCACGCAGATTCCAGAACTTTCCACCACAGAAATGTGAGGAAAATGTGTTGTTTTTTTTACAAAGTTCGAGGTTTGCAAAGGATTCTGGGTAACAGAACCTGGTGAGAGCCAGACAAGTCACCCCATCCTGGATTCCCCTGGATGTGTAGTTTTTAAAAATGTATAGGTTTGCTAGGTTTCCCTAGGTGCCGGCAGAGCTAGGGTTCAAAATCTACAGCTAGGCACTTTGCAAAATAGTGTCAGTTTTCACTGTAAAATGTGGTGTGTCCATGTTGCGTTTTGGCCCGTTTCCTGTTGCGGGCACTAGGCCTATCCACACAAGTGAGGTACCATTTTTCTTGGAAGACTTTGGGGAATGCGGAGTGGGTGGAATTTTGTGGATCCACGCAGATTCCAGAACTTTCCACCACAGAAATGTGAGGGAGATGTGTTTTTTTTTAACAAATTTTGAGGTTTGCAAGGAATTCTGGGTAACAGAACCTGGTGAGAGCCAGTCAAGTCACCCCATCCTGGATTCCCCTTGGTGTCTAGTTTTAAAAAATGTACAGGTTTGCTCGGTTTCCCTATGTGACAGCTGCGCTAGGGCCCAAAATCCACAGGTAGGCACATTGCTAAAAACAAGTCTGTGCCTAGTGGGCTTTCTGCCGCCCTGGGGGGAATAGGGGGTTGCCCTGATATGCCCCCAAGGGGGCAGAAAGACTGTGGCTATGTTTTTGGGGGGTGGGGGCATTGGCATGCCCATTCTGTGCAGCCCCCACCCCCACACATATAAAAAGCCAGCATAATCGCTGGCGCCTAGTGGGCTTTCTGCCCCCCCGGGGCAGATCAGGGGCCACTGCCCCCATACGGCCCTCGAGGGGGGGCAGAAAGACTGTGGCATGTGTGGGGGGAGGAGTGGGCATTGGCATGCCCATTCTGGCCTGACCCCAACCCTGAATAAAAAAATATATATTCCTGAGTCCTAGAGGGCTTTCTGCCCCCCCTGGGGGGGCAGATAAGGGGCTATTGCCCCAATATGCCTCCGGGGAGGGGCAGAAAGACTGTGGTAATTGTTTTTAGGGTGGGACCTTATCATGCCCATTCTGGGCAGCCCCCAACCCTACATTATAAAAAAAAAAAATCACTGGTGCCTAGTGGGCTTTCTGCCCCCCCCCCCCCGGGGGCAGATCAGGGGCTTTTGCCCCCATCTGCCCCTGGGGGGAGCAGAAAGACTGTTGCATTTTTTTGGGGGGGTTGGGGGCATTGACCCACCCATCTTGGGCAGCCCCCACCCCTACATCAATAAAAACAAAAATCCCTGATTTCTAATGGGCTTTCTGCCCCCCGGGGGGGCAGAAAGACTGGAATTTCACTGGGGGTGGGGGCATTCTCATGCCCATTTTGGGCAGCCCCCACCCCAACATCAATTAAAAAAAATCCCAGGTTTCTAGTGGGCTTTCCGCCCCCCTGGGGGTCAGAAAGACTGACATTTCTCCGGAGGGGCATTGCCATGCCCTTTTTGGGCAGCCCCCACACCAACATCAATAAAAAAAAAATCCCTGGTTTCTAGTGGGCTTTCTGCCCCCCCGGGGGCAAATTGGGGGCTACTGCCCCCGTCTGCCCCCTGGGGGGGCAGAAAGACTGAAATTTCTCTGGGAGGGGGCATTGCCATGCTATTTTTGGGCAGCCCCCACCCCAACGTCAATAAAAAAAAAAATCCCTGGTTTCTAGTGGGCTTTTTGCCCCACCGGGGGGCAGATTGGGGGCTACTGCCCCTGTCTGCCCCCTGGGGGGGGCAGAAAGACTGACATTTCTCTGGGGGGTGGTGGGGGTATTGCCATGCCCTTTTTGGGCAGCCCCCACCCCAACATCAATAAAAAAAACATAATCGCTGGTTTCTAGTGGGCTTTCCGCCCCCCCGGGGGCTACTGCCCCCATCTGCCCCCTGGGGGGGCAGAAAGACTGTTGTGCCCAAACAAATATGGGGGGAGCAAAGGCCCTTGCCTAAGGGGCCGCTCCCCCCTCCCTGGTGATAGTGGGTGGATCCCTGCTTGGGGATCGCCCTCCTGGGGTGATCCCCAAGCAGGGATCCACTACGGAAGGGTACCATTGGAAAGGGGAGATTGTTCCCTTTCCAACGATACCTCTCCCATCTTTTTCGGTGCTCCAGGGGCTGAGATAGCCCCACGAGCACTGAAACAATGAAACTGAAACTAAGTTTCATTTTCATTGCAATGACGTCAGCGCGCCATGCGCGCGATCGGCATTGGAATGAAAATGCAAATTGGCCTCTGGAGGTTGGGGAAGCTCTTCCCCAACCTCCTGAGACCAATAAAAAAAAGGGAAATCCCTCTGCTGTCTGCAGCAGAGGGATTTAGTGCTCCTGTTCTCATGACAAAATGGTTCCGTCATGAGCACAGGAGCACTGGTGATCATGACGGAACCATTCCATCATGAGCACCGAAGGGGTTAAGAAAACATACTATTTATACTCTGGCTAATTACTCTCATGCCAACATTGATGATATATTTCTAAGTAAAAACATATAGGGGCATATTAGCAAGGAATAGCGATATATATTGCTAACCGCGCTTAGCGCGACTTTGGTTAACGCCGCCTATCGCTGGAAAATATCGCTGAGATAACACCCTATTAACAAGGTTTATCTCCATAGCGATAATATTTCCAGCGATAGCGGCAAAATGTGAGAATATCGCTGGAAAAGCAGCGATATTCTCGCATTATGGCTAAGGTGGATTCAGCATTAGAATCCACCTCCTATACTTCAAACAGGTAAGTCATCCTCACTAGCAGGAGATAAAATATAGCGATAAACGCGCTTAGCGCGAATTATTTTATCGTTTCGCCTGCCTTGCTAATAGGGGGTAGTGGAGTTAGCGACTGTTTCCAGTCGCTTTTAGTAGGGAACGCCTTCCTTGCATGTCATTAGCGATAATTATCGCTGACATGCAAGGCGATGGTAAACGCGACCTCTAACGCCTGAAAGCTGTCGCTAACGCCTGTTAGCGACAGCTTGCTAATAGGGCGATAAAATTATCGCCGCTTTAGCGGCAAAAAGTGCCGCTAAAGCGGCGATAAAGCCCTTGATAATATGCCCCATAGTTATTTCAGAGATTGTTTTTACTCTTATATCTGGCCATGCTGCTGTTTTGACTGGTTTAGGAATCCTCACAACCAATGAAAACTCAAATGCAGGTTTGACAATCCATTATTGAATGACAAAACATTTATTGTCAGTTATGAGAGTTTGATAAATATTTTTTTAATTAAATTGAACAAAGGGGTCTTTAATAATTTCTATGTGGAATGCTTTTAACTCAGCATCAAGAGGGCATATACTTGGTTATACCTCCTGCAGCAGAAAAGAGAGCACTTGGCATTGGAACACTCATACTATACCTCCAAAAAAGACAAGGTTATTCTTCATGAGTTGATAGCAGCTAAAATGCAGTTTAATAATGATCCACCAAAAAATCATGTGGTTATCATCTTGAAGTGAATGCTAGATATTGTGAGAGTACAAATAGATCAGACTCCTTGCTCAGAAAGGAAAAATCAGTAGTCAAATCCATAATATATTACTCAGATGAAAACATTTTCAGAGATTGCTTTTGTCTGGCTAACTTCTAGCACAATCTTTATTCTCCTGAAAACTCCTCATCAGAGGATTCCATAGATGCCTACTTTGCTAAGCTACAAAAAGATGTCTTGGAAAATAAAGATCTATCTCCGCTTGAGAATAGCTTGAAAACTGAAGAATTATTTAATGCCCTATGATTATTTTAAATGTTTATTCATTTTTCTTCCTTGAATACATCCAAAGTGTCATTGAGATTGGAATTTTTTTTTATATTTTAATGGCAATAGAACAAACAGGTTTTGTTAAAGGATGTAATATGGCTGACAAATCCAGAACCTTCCTAAATATTATTATTATGCCCTCTAGGATGAAACATTCTACTGCTGCAATTACTCAGTCTAAGTAATTATTACAGTAGTATGGTTTTGGCCCTCATTTTTGGGAATTTTTCTCATTGTTATATTCCACCCCTAAGTCAGCTGTCTTAGTTAATCAAATTCAGTGCCCATATTTGTTTTCAAAAAGAGGTATGAGACAGGACAGTCCTGTATCCCCTCTACTGTGTATCCTAACACGTGAACCATTTCTCATTCAGATTAGAAATGTAGTGCCCTTTTCAAGCTTTATAGATATGGATCTAGATATTACATTTATGACATATGCAGATGATATTCTTTTGTTCATGTCTAAGCCTGAAAAATTCCTATCAGTTTTTTTAAGAACCTTAAAATATACTCTATGGATTTAACTTGTTGTAGGACACTGGCTCTCTATATAGTGCACTAAAATGAAGTATGCTGTGCAAAGAGTCTAGTGAGACTCAAATTGGTATACGGAGGCAAAAGTAGATAAAACTAACACTCTATTTGTGGTAGGGTGGGTAAGCAGTTAGGCTTATCAGAGGGTAGTGCTAAGCATTTGTTGTACTCACAGAGGCAATACATGAGACACACACTCAAGAATAAATCTGAGAACAATTTTTAAAACTGACACCAATTTGTATGTAATTTTTCAGACCAATAACTTAATTCTATATTAAATACTTTTTAGAATATGAATTTTCAAGGCTCGCAAAATTAACAACTTTTGTGCGCAATTACTCACGTTTGAAGTCAATGGGAAGAAATTAGAAAGTGCATATAAAATCATACCGCTCGATTTCAAGTATCCACCATCAGGATTTAAGTGAGTAGCAAGGCCAGGCCCAATGTTCCACCAGCGGATTCTTGGGAACATCCTGCTTTCGGTCGGGCGCAGGGTGCTGAGGTCATTGGTAGCTTGTGCGCTACAAAGAAGGGGGCTACCTGAAAACACACTGCACAAGAGACTTAAAGGTACGTCCGGGAGGGTCTCACTCAAGGAGCAGGTTGCAAGGGCCTCAGGATCACAGGAGCACAGCTGGTTCATTTGTACCCAGGCCGGGCGGGCTGGGTGGAAAGTAGATAGTTCAGCCAGGTTTTGCGCTTCAGGATGTCCTCGTGGTCCGGAGCAGGCAGTTTGGAGAGGTGATTCCAGGACAGCAGGGACACTCACAAAGTGGGGCTCAAAGTTCTAGATTTCCATTGATGGGTGCTTGCTTTCTGGGCAATTGGAGTCCAGATTGGCCTCTTCATCTTGGTGAATGCTGCAGAAGGTCTGGTACCCTGGGTATTGGTGTAGCATGGCTCTGGTAAATCCTAGTGTCTCCAAACTTAGAGGTGAGGCAGATCTGATCCTTCAGGGCTGGTGTACCACTTTTCATTTATTTGGTTGCTACTTTGGAGTCGCCAGGGAGAAGCAAGTTGGGAAACCAGAATCTACCAGTTCCCAGCCTCCGGGTTGCAGCGGAGTAGTACCTCCACTCAAAGGGGTTCTTTGGCTATTTGTAGAAGGCTGGAGGAGCTCTGGGGTTCTTGGAGGCCTCACAGTTGCAGGACAAGACAGCACACGACGACTGTCAAGTCCTTAAGGCAGCAGTCAGGGTTTGGCGCCACTTTTGTGCAGCAGGGCTTCTGTCTTTGGGTCAGCAGCTCTTTTTTGTCCTTTTCTTCTCGGTGTCCATCGAATCTAAGTTAAGGGTCTGGGGTGCCACCTAAATACCTAATTTAGGGTTGTTAAAGGGGAAGACAGGTAGTAGCCAATGAGCTACCTGCCTTTGGGGTGTCTACACCCTGTAAGTGACCACTTCCGGTGGGAAGGGGCACTATCCTGACCTTAATTGGCTAGTTTTCCCTCATACCAAGATGGAGGGAAATGAAAAGTGGGGTCCACATCGCCTGCCCCACCTTAGGGGTGGTGCTGCCTGAATGGGGACCCACCTCCTAATTTACCGAATTTTCCCACCTGTCCTTCCACCAAATGTGGAGCAGGAAAGGGGTTTGGCATCTTGCACTAGCTTGAACTGCTTGAGATGCATTTCAAAGTGGGTATCTCCTTGGTAGTTTCCTGCCTTGAAAAGCCGTCCTGTCCTGGGGGAGGTGTGAAGCACCTCCGCCCAGGGCAGGCTCTGTTCCTGGCCTCTGAGAGCACTGGCCCGCACCTTATGAGGTCAGAAATATGTCTTGTGGTGGCAGGCTTGCTAAGAATAGTCAAAGACCACACCAGTGCTTGTTAGGTTTTCAGGGGACCCTCTAAAGGGTTTCCTGTTTGCATGCATGAATACATCTAACACTGGCATCAGTGAGGATTTATTAAGATGAGATGTTTGGTTGCAAACATCCTAGGGTACAGTGAAGCCATCATGAAGCTAGGAAACTCGTATTGACAAGTATCCAGCCACTGCACTCTCAATGGCTTCACTGTGCACTTACAATATCCAAGAATTGACTTGATATTGTAGGGTCATATCTGCTCATGCAGATATGTCCACACACTGGATATACTGCACCCTGCCTCAGGGCTCTAAGGCCTGCAGTAGGGGTGACTTGCCTATATCTTATGCAGTGTATGGGGGCATGGCACACAGGCCTGTGTGCCATGCAACTCCAGCACATGTCCTACCTTTTACATACACTGAACCCTGCCCATGGGGGTACCTTGGGCATACTTGAGGGGTGCCTTACATGTAAGAAAAGGGAAGAATGGGGCCTGAGAAGTGGATGCACTTGTCAGGTTGACATGACAGTTTAAAACTGCATGCACAGACAATGCAGTGGCAGGTCTGAGATGCATTTACAGGGCTACTCCTGTGGGTGGCACAACTAGTGCCGCAGCCCCACTAGAAGCATTTGATTTACAGGCCCTGGCACACTCAGTGCATTTTACCAGGGACTGACCAGTAAATCAAACTTGTCAATCATGGCCAACCAATTATAATAAGAATTTACACAGAGAGCATATTCACTTTAACACTGATTAGCAGTAGTGAAGTGCCCAGAGTCCTAAAACCAATAATAACTGGTCAGGAAAAATAGGGGGAAGAAGCAAAATGTTTGGGGATAACCCTGCAAAAAGGGTCATTTCCAACACACACAAACAACATGACAGGTTAGGGTGCAGTTTGCAAAAGGCTTGGACTTCTTGCAAGGATCTGATGACTACTGGTTTAGCCATTTGAGGATCAAGTAATACAAGCTGCTGATCTAGGTGAGGTAGCTGTAACATGGCCCACCTAGCTAACGTGTCTGTGATAAAACTGAAAATGTATCAATGCATGATGAATGTTAGACCTGGCATCCTTGGTGTGGGTTTCCCCTGTATTTTTGCCTCTGCCTAATGTATTTTTACTGTGTGTTGGACTTTGATTTTGTTGGTCTAGATGCTTTGGGCACTTTGCCACTGCGGTTCAGTGCCAAAGTGCGAGTGCTCCCTCTGTAAATTGTTGTCATGGATTAGTGGTTCCATAATTGACCTATTTGATTTACTACTAAGTCCCTAGTACAGTGCCCTGTGTGTGCCCAGGGCCTGTAAATCAAAATGCTGCTAGTGGGCCTGCAGCACTGATTGTGCCACCCACACAAGCAGCCTTGCAGAGGGTTCTCAGACATGCCATTGCAGTGTCTGTGTACAGTTTAGTGCTGCCATGTCAACCTGGCAAGTCCACCCACATGCCAGGCCCTATCCTTCCTTTTTCTTACATGTGAGTCGCCCCTAAGGTAGGCCAAGGTACACAGGTGGGCAGGGTGCAGTGTGTGTGAAAGGTAGGACATGTCCTGATGTGTGTGGCAAGTCCTGATAGTGAAATACTACCAATTTCGTTTTTCACTATTAAAAGTAGGCCTGGGCGGTAAATTCCGTTCCGCTTGCGGAATTTGCAGAATTTGGGTAATTTCGCGTTCAGCGGAGAACGCCAAATTGCCCAAAATTCCGCGATCCGCAGCTTCGCGGAGTTTTTTGCTTGTTCGCGCTTTCAAAATGCATGTTCGCGAGATATTTCTCCCTGAGCACGCAAACAGCGTTCGCGAACAGGAAAAAAGCATCGCGAACGGGCGGAACAAGCAATTCCGCGTGTTCGCGGAACTTTTGCGTGCTCGCAGAGATTTTTTACCATTTCGCAGAGCTTTGCATAGCGCGACTTCGCAAATTCCGCCCACCCCTAATTAAAAGGCTATCTCTCCCATATGATAGAATGGTTAGTTTACTTATAACATCTTACACATTTAACTGCCCATGGGAACAAGATAGGAAAGTGGAGTTTGGTATGCCTGAACTCAGATATAAATATGCATCTTTTAGTAAAGAGGATTTTTATATTCTGGGTTTGAAAATACCACTCTTAGAATTGGAGTGATAGGGGCTGGGGATGTCCATTCTGTTCAGATAGCCACTTGGGGGTCGGGGGTGAGGTGTGTTTTGCCTTTCCTGGGTGAGTCAGGGCTGGGCTGAAAAGACCTGGGCTACATTTAGAGTAGGGGGAGGAGATTTGCTTAACACCTGACTGGGCCTGGTCTGCCTTGGGCAATGCTGTCTCCACCTCCTGCCAGGAAGCTTGGCCAGAGAGGACAGAACTGTTTTTTGCTGAGCACAGACACTCTCTCCCATATGAGAACAAAGGAATTTTGACTATAAAACATAGGGCCCAGAACCCAGGACTATTAGATTAGTTCTGGAATCAAGAGGAACCTTTGCCAAGGAGAAGAGCTGGAGAAACTAAAGGAGAAGTACTTCCCCTTTGCTGTGTGCTGTTTGGGGTTGGCCTGCAGTGACTGTTTCTACAAAGGAGTGGATGAAGACTTTGCTGTGTGCTGTGTCTCCTGCTTAAGGAAGATCTCCAAGGACTTGAAGTAGAGATTGCCTCCTGTTCTGAAGTCTCAGAGATGCAAAGACTTCACCACCAGCTCCCCTGAACTTCCTTGCTGGGAGTTCTGACCTGCCAGGAGGTGCCTGTTGCTGAATTGGGCTTCGGGAGGTTGTTCCTGCTGATGGGAGCTGGAAAAGAGACGCAACTACGAGAAGCTCGATGCATTTGCACCTGTTTCCTACGCATCGCCAAAGAAATCGATGCAGCGCATGCCCACGGCTGGAGAAATTGCTGCACGCTGAATCCTGTGCACAGATCTCCAAAGTCTGAGATCACTGCACCGATTCCGATGCAGGTCCTTCTGTGCGGCTGCAAGAACCAACGCATCGTGGGACTGAGGCTGGAGAAACCAATGCAGCACCGTTACTGCCGCCGCATTGATAACCGCTGCATCCCCGATCCCCACGCATCACACCGGGGCGTCAAGTCTACAAGAATGCCGGGGCCGCAGTAAGAAACCTCCCCGCACAGTAAGAAACTAACCCTTCAGTAAGTAACTAATGCATCACCTCCCCTGTGTGGCAACTGATGCAGCTCCTCCCCTGGAGTAAGGAACCGACGCATCACCTTTTCTGTGACTGTTTTTGTTTGTGATTGTGATGCATCCACGGTACTTTATGTTGAAAGTGTCACAACTATAGTTTGCTATGGACAGAACTGTTTCTACTTTTTGAAAGTCATATTCTGATTACTGTATTGTGGATTTTTGTTGTTTTGGTCTTGTTTGGTTTAGATGAAGTTTACTTATTTTTCTAAACTGGTGTGGTGTCCATTTGTAGTGTTTTCACTGTATTAGAGTCTGAAGAGTACCCAAGAGAAATCTCCGCTCCACCGACCTCGCCCTCGCCAAAACCCTGTGCATCCGCAGAGCCAGAGCGGGTGGAAGAGCCTTCTCCTACATCGCGGCAAAGACGTGGAATGAGCTCCCGATCAACATTAGACGCTCACCCACTCTGCACACCTTCAGGAAGTGCCTAAAGATCTGCCTCTTCGGCTAACTCAGATCTGCACCCCCGTGCCTTGAGGCCCTCATGGGTGAGTAGCACGCTTCACAATTCCCTGATTGATTGATTGATTGCTTGTATTACTGTTTGTGTGCACAAATGCTTTAGACACTGCCTCTGAGATAAGTCTGTCTGCTCTTGCCGGGGTTATTTTAGAAGTCTATCCCCCTTACCCTGACTAGGATACGGGGTTAAAGGCTACTTGGATAAAGGTGCAAACCATTGCCAACTAGAGATCCCCATTTCTAACAATGACTGTATCTTCACCTTGGGCCATGTACAGTGATTTGTTGCTATTTGGTTTGATTGTGCTACAGTAATTCCGCCAGGTAGGGTATTTCAGATGTTAATACTTCTAAATAGTATATCGACATCGCCGGAAATGAAATGCCATGTTTGCAGGATGGTGACATCAAACACAATCATTTTCAATGATATGGAACGCCCATCCCAAAACAATAGTCATGTGATGCAATAGAATTACTCCGGGACCAAACATTTTTCAATTTTTATGTTATTATTTATTTCAATGTATTCATGTAACCTCTCACCATGGGCAATTATTCTATGAGGACCAGGAATGGGATAATTTCTCTCTATTGTTTTCACTCTACTACATGTAAAATATCTGTCAAATTACTCTAAAATCAATTAAAACCTCATAGATTTATACTCAAATGAAATGATGAGACAGAATCAGCAGAATTGGTATAATTTAAGTTTAGTTACTCAAATTTGGTTTAGATGACATTTAAACATTCAAATAATAATAATAATAATAATAATATTCAACCCTAATATCAGATGAATGAAGTTTAATAATGTAACATCAACTCTCTGAGAAATAGTCAAGAAATTATCCACCTCATCTGAGACGATCAGGAATCAACCCATTGTAAGAGTCAATAGAAATAGGAATCAGATGAGCCTAATACAGACCCTTTAAGAAGTTCAGCAAAGTTCTGCATAACCAGGTGCAGTTCATAAAGTCTGCAAGGACAATTCACAGCTGAATGTCGTAAGGACCCTTTAGCTGAAAAGTTCAATTCTGCACGAGCACACCGGCGGGTAGCAAGGGCAATGATTTGTCGTAATAGCCGAAATCCGGAATGTCCAAGTGGCCATCTCCAATCATCAGAATGGGTGTCCCCGCTGCCCATCAGTCCCCAAAACTAATCAATTATACTCCACGAATTTCCAGGCATCACCAAAATGTCAGACCACTTAGTCCCATTGGTCAGTCTCTATGTGATGAGGGTGATGTAGCAGGAAAAAAGAATACAATCCAGAAAAATCAAGTAAACCATTAGGTAGCTTTCTTACATCAGATAAGCTCAATCATATGAACAAAGAGAAATTTCAGAGAAAGAAATATTAGGATTGACCCACAGTGCTTTCTCAGGTAGCTCTTCTAAAATGTTACAACATCTGTTGCAACTATATTTGAGCTGTGTGGAAGATTTAAAAGGAAATGTTTTTCAAAGTACACACATATATATAGAAATGTATGGAAAAGGATATTTTATGAACATCGTTAACAACCACGTGTAACACCTACTTTTCTTTTGTCATTTCCAGTGCCCACTTTATAGCATGAAACATGGTAATTTATCTATTGCACATACGATCTCTCGGTTCCATTAATATCACATTCATAATCATAAAATCAAACTAATAATACTTGTAATTAATCACATCAATGGGAGTTTGAACATAAACATGTCATAAAACTGTTCTCTCCTCTGCATGCTTTTATGATGCAGTGTATGAATCAACTTCCATAACAGTTTCAAAAATGTGGAAATCTGAGCACACGTTTGTCATCATTTGTGTTAATGTTGTCATAATCATTTATTTTTGTCATTAAATGTTGTCAAGTGTAATCTCTGCTCTGTCAGTGACATTATGAACATTATATTATACATGCATAAATGATTATATTATACATGCATAAATGAATTATGCTTGACTACATGGAGAGACTTATTTTTCATTTACTTATCTGTAGAAAACATAGCAGTCCAGCACAGTGTATGTGGTTAATGTGCATCCAGCTCAGGGGAATCCCATGCAAAGTGTTACATCTAATTTCTTATGCCATAGTCAAGGTCTTAGCTCAAACTGTGTCATATTATTCACTTTGAATCAACAAACTACATATTTTCAGTTTGAAACAGTGTAGTTACATTAATAAAGGGTATATATAAAATAATTCATATTTGGAAGCCCGCCCTTGGTATGCTGGATGCGACCCACAGCTGTATAAACTTCTCTGCTGTGATCAATTGTCTTATTTGTTACTAAATTCTACCTTAGCATTTTTCGATACAGCTCCTTTTAAGTTACTGTCAGGATTAACCCTGGGCAAAGCACTACACTACGCTCGCGTAGTTTGCGAAGTTTGCGCTACTTCGCACAACGCGAATTGCACGTAGCACAGTGCAAACACGCGTAGCGTAGCGTAGTGCAGCGGTCATTTTTTGCTTGCTCGCGGTCCTCAACGTCAAGTTGGCGACCGCGAGCAAGCAAAATGACATCCCGGCGAGACATTTTCCTCGTTCGCGATCAGCAACATCAAGTTGCCGATCGTGAGCGTGGAAAATAAACCTCCCGGCGAGATTCTCAACGCGGGAGGTCAGGTTTCTCATTGCGAGTGGTCGCGTATGCTCGCGACCGCTCGCGATGAGAAACTACCAGTCCGCGTTGAGAAAGCTGCTGCTCGAGTAAAAATCTACTCGAGCGGCAGTAAAAGACAGCTCGCACTGTGCAAGATGCCGTTTTCAATGATTGCACAGTGCGGACAAGCATCCGGCACTGTGCAATCATTGCGAACAGTGCACTACGCAGTTCGCGTAGTGCTACGCGTAGCTCGCGTAGTGCGAACTGCACTTTGCGTAGCTTCGCGTAGCGCTACTTCGCGAACTACGCCCAGGCTTAGTCAGGATACACTTTGTGCCCACAGTCTACAGTGATGACCATTATTATGACGATGATAATGTTTTGAATGGGAAGGATAGTTTTCTGTGCTGCCAGCTTTGCCACATGAACTGTTGAACGGAAGGGCGTGGCAGTGGCGGTTTTCCCATTTGGGCTCCAGGGCTACGCTCTTCTGCTTTGTTATACCAAGAGTGAAAAATGATCTTTTATTCACTCTTGGTATAAAAAGAAAATAGCGTCTAGCAGCAGCCTAAGATAGCTCTGCTAAAGAGAATGTCTGCTGTCTAGCGCATGCGCACGAAAGCACCTGAACCAGCTGTCAGAGATTATCCAGGGCTGGTGAAGCCCGCAGCCGTGGCCTCGGGCCCCTGGCTCGCCCCAGTGCCTCCCAATCTCTGAAGTGGTAAAGCATGACAGATAATGTTAGCCACTGGCGTTGCAGGCTTAAATCCTCCAGTGCCTGTGGCTACACGTCAATCAGCCAGTCATCCCACCCTTTCCCAACTGGCCATAGAGTTAGGAAAGATGGGGTGAATGAGCAGAGACTGAAAACTCGAATCTGTGACTGCGCAGGTTTGAGGTATCAGTTTCAAGAGTCCAAAGCTGAAAGAAGCAGCAGGAGTCCAAGCTGGACCTGCACGGACAGCAAGGTAAGTAAAAATGGTTTTAAATACTGTATATGTATGTATGTGTGAGAGTGAGTGTGAAAGAATGTGTGTCTATGTGTGCATGTGTGAGTAAAAGTGAGAGTGTAAGTGAAGGAGTGACTCGAAGTAAAGACAATGAGTCATAAGAAGAGTGAGTACATGTGAGACTGAATGAGTGAAGGAGTGTAACTGAATATTTCTGTGTGTGTGAGACTGAGTGAGGCAACTATGAGGGAGTCTTAGTGAGTCAGAGAATGAGTGAGACAGAGCGGGTCAGTGTGAGAGTGAGTGAGACTGAGTGAGAATGAGTGTGACCGAATGAGTCTGAGTGAGTATGAGTGAGTCAGATTGAATCACAATGAGTATGACTGAGCGAATCAGTGAGAATGATTGAGTTGAGTGAGAATGGCTGAGGGTGCCTCAGACTGATTAAGAATGAGTCATTGTGAGACAGAATAGTGGGACTTAGTGTGAATGAGGGAGAATGATTAAGTATGAATCGGTCACAGTGACATTGAATCAGAATGAGTAGAACTGAGTGAATCAGAGAGGACAAGTGAGTTATGGGGAGACCATTAAAGTCAGTCTCCGCATCTGCAAATACAAACTGGAGAAAAGAGAATTGTCCTTCTGTGCTTGTCACAAAATTCAAACAGGTAAACTAGTTGACCATACAACTAAGTAGCTAAGTTTGACTTTGATCAATGAGTAAAATCTGATCTAATTTGGAAACAGCCAACTCTTGTAGAGCATCCTTAAAGTTTGTAGATTTATATAGCGCGGCCTATCTCCCATGAGGGTATTCAGGCGCTGACCATGTGCACGGGGAGATTGAGTGATTTTGCCCAGAATCACAGGATGTTGCGCCAGCCCGAGGCCCGGTTCCCCAGCTCACTAGTCGGCAGTTCTGGCTGCTGCACCACATCCCCTCCCTTACAGCAGCCAGAAAACAAGCAACTGTAATTTTCCCATTTGAATCACTGCTGTGGTCCTGATATACCTATTGAAGATAGAGACTTTTATCTCTGAGTTACACAGCTAGTAGTGTGTCACTGCTGCCTCACAGATACATTTCAAAATTGACCCCTTTTTTAAAAGAACCCCCTCTTTAAAGATAGCAGAAATTACCGAAAAGGCAGTAACCTTAGAGAAAGTCACCAACATGATTCAAATAAAAAAGAAGAAGTATGTCATTGGTCACCAGCAGAAACATTTAGAAGTAGACCTGGTTTCTAACAGAATGCAGAAAGGTATGTAGGTTGTACCTAGCACTCTTAACTGAGCTGGTGATAGCATGTCAAACACTGCAGGGTCCCTCAGTCACTAAGCGACTGAGCCATGGAACACAGAAAGATGCCCACAACATAAGTGAGAGAAGGAAGAATAAACAGTTAATACCTCATAGTTGCACTTCTGGAAGATTTTGGATGGCCACAAGGTTGCAATTTTTTAGGTAGTGTACCGCCTCACCTAAGATGTTCAACAGCATCTCAAGGTTTAGTCCTGCAGTTTGAATATGAGATGAGACTGTGAGTTGATGCACCTTGTAGGATGCTGGCTCTCTATATAGTGTAGTAAAACAATGTACACTGTGCAGAGAGTCCAGTGGATCCTTTATTGGTATATAGAGGTAAAGTAGATAATACTAATGCTCTATTTGTGGTAGTGTGGGCGAGAAGTTAGGCTTATAGTGCTAAGCATTTGTTGTACTCACAGAGGCAATAAATGAGACACACACTCAAGAATAAAACCAAGACCAATTTGTAAAAATAACATCCATTTTTATATAATTTTCAGAACGAGAACTTCATTCTAAAGTAAGTACTTTTAAGTTATGAATTTTCAAAGTGTGTGAAAGAAATCACTGTTGTGTGCATTTACGCACAATAGAAATCAATGGGAGAAAATAAGAAAAAGCTTAGAAAATCCCATAGTGGGGTCTCGAGGTTCACTCTCTGGATTCGGGCAAGTAGTAAGACCAGGTCCAATGTTCCAGCAGCAGAAGATCGGGAGAGACCCAGATTCGGCTGAGAGCAGGGTGCTAAGGTCATTGGTAGCAGGCTCGCTACAAAGAAGGGGGCCATCTGAAAACACACTGCAAAGGCGGGCTTAAAGGTAAGTCCAAGGCATCCTACTCGAGGGAGCAGGTTGCAAGGGCCTCAGGACCATGGGCGCACTCATTTTCTGCAGCAGGTCGTCAAGTTTGCGGGTCAGGTTTGCGGGTCTTTGTCCGTTGCTCTTCTTAGGCCCATCAAATCTAAGTTCAGATTCCAGGGATGCCACCTAAATACTAACTTTAGGGGCGTTAAAGGGGAAGACAGGTAGTAGCCAATGGGATGGGCTATCAACCTTTAGGGTGTCTACACCCTCTAACTGACCACTTCCTGTAGGAAGGGGCCCTGACACAAATTGCAAAATTCCCTTCAACCCAAGATTGAGGGAATTGAAAAGTGAGGTCCACATCACCTGCCCCACCTTAGGCGTGGTCCTGGCTGAATGGGGACCCACCTCATAATTTATCTAATTTTCCCACCTGTTCTTCGGCCAAATGTGGAGCAGGAAAGGGGGGTTTACAGTCACTAGTATCTGGAGATGCCTGAGTTGCATTTAAAAGGTAGCTTTGCCTTTAAAGCTTTCCACCTCAGAAGGCAATCCTTTCCTTGGGGAGGTGTGAAGCACCTCCACCCAGAGAAGGCTTTGTTCCTGGCCTCTGAGAGTGCTGGCCCTCCCGCCATGAGGTCAGAAACATATCTGGTGGTGGCAGGATGGCTAAGACTAGTCAGAGACCACACCAGTGCTTTTAGGTTTTCAGGGGACCCTCTAAGGAGTCTCCTTTATTAAGCAATCCAACACTGGCATCAGATAAGAGTTTTGCTACCAAACATCTTAGGGTACAGTGCAGCCGTCATGAAACTAAGAAACTCATAATGACAAGTATCCAGCCCATGTAATCTATATTACTTCCCAGTGCACTTACAATATCCAAGCATGGACTTGATATTGTATGGTCATATCTGCTCATGCAGATATGTCCACATATGGGACACAGTGCACCCTGCCTTAGGGCTGTACGTTCTGCAGTAGGGCTGGCTTACTTATATCTCATGCAGTATATGGGGACATGGCACACAGGACTTTGTGTCATGTTGACGTTTCAGTTTTCACTGCACCAATACACACAGCCTGCAATGGCAGATGGCCTGGTCTTGGTGAGGGGTCCCGGGGGTGGGACAATTTGTGCTGCAGCCCCAGTGGACCCTCTTGAGTACCCATGCCCTTGGTACCAGGGGCACCATTTACTAGGGACTTTCAGGGGTCGCTGAAGTTGTGCCAATTGCGGTACAGTTTAAAGGAAGGAACACTGGTACTGGGATCAAAGTTGCATCAAAACCAGGCAAAAAAGTGGGGTGGGGGTACTGCAACAAGAACCCAGTTTCTCACCCACCTCAAAATAGATAGCCCTTTGATATGGATAAAGCAAATTATTAGATATGGGAATTCCCTATAGTCACTGAATGTGATGAGAGGTTAGCATACAAAGTGGCACAACAATGTTAAGACAAAATGCACATTTATCGAAAAAATATTTTCACATGGAATTTTAGCGAGCTTAATGCGTATGTCAAAATATCTTTTTTCAAAAACAGACATATCTGAAGAGGCTGTCAACCTTGTTAAGTAGATAGGGCTCGGTCTCAAAAACCATGGGTCGCTGCATGTACCACTTATGGGTAGCCCCCTGATGCAAAGTTGTGCATACAACACTAATTTGGTTTAATTTGAGGCTAAATGCCAACAAAAAATTAGATTTGTGCTGGATTGTAAATAGTTTATCAAGATTTTGCATCACTTTTTTAAACGTATCACCAGTGACTTGATCAATCTGGCCCTCTATGCAGGGTCATCTGAAAACTTTTACACCCATTTGCCACATTTAATTTATTTGTAAGTCCCTCGTAAACTGGTACTACATGTACCCAGGGCCTGTACATTAAATGGTACAAGTGGATCCACTGCTCTTATTGTGCCACACACTTAAGCAGCCTTATAAGCATGTCTTCGGCCTGCCATTGCAGTTTGAGTGCAGTTTTAAACTATCATTTTGACTTGATAAAATAAACCTTTTGTCAAGCCTAAACCTCCCTTTTATAATTCATATTAGTCACCCCTACGGTGGTCTCAAAATAGCCCATAGGTCAGGGTGCAGTGTATTTAAATAGTTGGACATATGCTTTGACATTTAGACGTCCCGGTGGTGAAAAACTATTAAACTAGTTTTTCACTACTGGAAGGCCTGCCTCTACCATAGGAGAACATCAGGTTACCTTAATACATTTAATAGGTGATAACTTTCAATCAAGAGCAGGTTGGAATGTTGAGTTTGGTCTAAAAAAAATCTGATTTAAAACCATCTTTAATTGTAAAGTTTGATTTCAAGTCACAATCCTAAAAATGCCTCTTTTAGAAAGTTGGCATTTTCTTGTCCTAACCATTACTGCCTGCAGCTTATATCCTGAGTCACATGACTAGGTGTAGTTGGCACTTAGTCTTTGTGTATTAGTACGAAACAGTGAGACAAAAGTGGATAGGTGTTAGCAGTATGAGCCATCTCTGACTTGATACGGGGCAGAGCTGTCACCTAATACTCACACTCACAAAGGGACTCACATTAGTCTTTTGTGCCCCAGGACAAGCTTGGGCCAGGGCAAGGAGGCTGGAAATTTCAGATACCGCTGTAGGAGGAGGTCTCTAGAAGTTTCTTCCACTTCAAAGTGGGCACCAGGTATAAATAATGGACCCTCAGAGCCAACTCTTTAGTACTCATCTGGATCTGTGGAAGACTCAGAAGAAGGACTGCTCTGCTGCTCTGCTGCAAGAAGGACAGCTACTTTGTTAGCCTGTTTTTTGGTGCCCTGCTGCCCTGCTGTCTGAGTGAGAATGACTGTATCAGCATCTTTAACTGAGGATCATCAGAGTTGCTCAGGGTTCGGTGGCTGGCCTCCTGATCAGAGCCCCAGGGACTGCACTCAGCATGCTGTGAGACCTACCCCCCAAGTGGTGCCACCCCAGTCCTGGACCTTTGGAAGAGTGCCTGAAGGTGCCCTGCGAACTCAACTGTGGTCCCAGCAGAACAGACGCACTGCTACACATCGCCTCACAGCTCCATTTAGGAACAGCTATTGCGCAATGCAGAACCTCACAGCTCCTCTGAACCTCCACTGCCAAAAGCATCCTTGGCATGAGGCATTGCATTACAACCCCTCAGCTGCTCGGATCCGCCTCTGTGCGATGCACCCTCGATGCAGGACCTCAAAAGGCAGTCCGCAGCTCCCGGAACCGCCACTGCGTGACACATCCTTGACATGGGACTTTGCAATGTTTCATAACCAGTATTTAAGGTACTTTTTTCAGTGGGTCTAACTTTGTCCCTGTGCCCAGCTTATGTTCCATTTCAGGGGGCTTGAACTTGTGACTTTGTTATGGTGTGACCATATAACTCCAGTTGGCTCTTTGTGCTTTTTTTTTTTTTAAACATATTTTATTGTCAAATTGCACATATGTTGCAGGGCTCTGCACTCCAGAGACAACTGCAATAACAAACCTTACATCAGCCGGAAGTAATCGACTTTTTCTTTAAAATAAAGAACAAAGAACAACACATGGCTATGCATACAAAACTGAATTTTCCAAAGAGGAACCCCACCCTCCAACTGGCTCTTTGTGCTTTTAAGCACCATTTTTATGTAAACCTTTCAAATTGCGTATCTCCAGTTCTAATGATTGGATTTTTGACATTTTGATGTCAAATAATTTATTACATTTTACTCTATTTTTTTCATTTTTGTGCAAGTTTTTCTTGTTATGTACTTTTCACTTTATTGCTGATTGTGTGCTGCATAAATACTTTACAAATTGTCTCAAAGTAAGCCTGATTTCTTTTGTGACAAGCTACCAGAGGCTTGAGCACATGTTAATTTTTATGTTTGCTTGTGTTTTACACTGACAAGAATTGTGGTGGTTGCTTGAGTAGGGATTTACCCCCCTAACCAGTAACCCAACCCGCTATGATTGTAGACATGATATGGAAACAAGATGTCATCCAACCCATGAGTATTTACAACCAGCTGGCAGAAACAGTGCTACTTTTCAGAACCTCCAACAGATATGTTTATTAAAACTGTATCCAAGATAATCATTCCAAATGCAACTGTAAAATTGAATCCAACATAAGCCTATCAAATGCAACTGTAAAACAATAACGAAGAGTAAATCCTGTCACACAAGGGCACTAGAAACAAAATTCATATATAGGAAACCAGCACGTATTTAATACTTGAGCAGTGTACATCAGCTCTCAGACTCACTCCTTGGTGCAATTGCACCATACTACTATGTTCACCTGGCCCTCTTTTTCTGACTACTTTACTTTGGCTGTAAAGAGACAGTTTTTCTTTTATACAGATGTGAGCTTCTAATGCCATTATGCAGTTTCTTTACAACAAGTTTGTGTGTCAACAAGCATTACTTTAAAATGTATGCCTTCCAAATCAACTTGTAGCTTGTGAATTGACACGTTCCTTTCCTCCTTACAGTGCTTAATTTGAGCCAGTGGTTGCCCGTGGGCTAACCAGCACTCATTTTCAGAGACAGGCACTTATTTTTCCTCAGCAGACATACAAAGAGGAAAGAAGTAGAAAGATAAAGACGGAAAATCCATCAGAAAGGGAGAAAGCAGGAACCTGCAAGAGTGAGATAAATGGACAGAAAGTGTCTTGTAGTGGATTAAAGAGGCAAGAGGTGGATTCAGACCACACAGCCTTGGTATTTGGTACTTTGCCCTTTAATAGAGCCGGTTGCAGGCTTTTGAGATGAGCTTTGGGAACCGACACTCAATATTTTACAAATTAAGCTGTGCCTCCCTGCATGTCATTGACAGAAGCCTTGACTCTATCTTTTGTATAAACCAATAGGACATAATGTTGCAGTCATAACATAAATAGACATATGATGACCAATAGTGATATGTGGGATAACATGAACTATTTAATAAAGTGCTGACTAAACGTTATGTGACCATCATTAGTACCTTGGACATCTCCTTTTTTTCCCTGGTCTTTCCTGCTGCTTCTGAACTTCCCTCTTTCTCCTAATCACCATCTGCTTTCCTCGCATCAACAATTTCTCTGCACTCACACAGCAGACCCTATAGGAGATCAGCCTACACATTGGCACTGCACACAAGGTCACACTCACATGCGTGCACATGTGTGTGCACACACACACGCACTACTGCTATCTCACATTAAACTTTCTTCTCTGTTTTCCAGGTATTTCTCTGCTATGTTATACAAGCACAGCCTTGATTAAACCTAGTTCTACCAGTTTTACCAATGACAGATGCAAGTTAATCCAGCAATGATGGTCTTATATCAAAGGAATTTGGATAGATTCTCAGACTGAAACTGCCTGATGAGTGTTGATGTGGCAGGCTTTCCATGAATGTTTGTGCAAAGTCTCTTTTTCACTGTGTTTATTGATATCTCAGACACAGTGAAAGGAAATCATTCACACTGCAAATGTTGTGCAAACATAGTATTGCAAGTAGATTCAGTCAACGTTATATCAGCCCCACTTTCCATTTAGGAAATCAGCGAAAATTCTGAAATTGTCCGAAAGTTCACTTATATATGAAGACATATTTTCATCAACAATCTTAGTTTACTTCGATCACAGCCATAAAAACATAGAAAAAGTTAAATGCATGAATACAATTTAAATGCATCATACAAATATATAAACAAGTATTAAAAAGATAAAAAGTTAAGCTTAATAATTAGTCCAGATCCTAAATCAAGGTTATTCCTTATATTAATAGAGACCCTAAGCAATCTAGACAAGGAACAACAATTTTATAGGTAAGGTACCGTCAATATAATGGGATGTTAGGTCTGGTCAAGCAACAGCCACAATCCCTGTCAGGGTAAACCACAAAAAGTCACAAAATTTCCACTTGCTTAAACCTGGGTAACTTGGCATAGAAAGCAGTCAGTCTTAACTTAGAGGCAATGTGTAAAGTATTTATGCAGGACCGAAACAGTGATAAAAAGAAAGCACACAACAACAAAAAATCCCATACCCATTTAGAAAAAAAGAGGAAATTATAATAAATTATTTGACACCAAAATTACAAGAGTCAATCAAATTAGAGTTATGAATCTGCAAAGCTTTTAGTAAAAACTAGCACCTAAAAGATCAAAGCACCAACTTTGTGCCACTTTTATGGCAGTTGAAAAGCTCCAGCTGGTTGAGGAAGGAGTCTGTAGCTGATGATAGTTCAAGGAGGTCGGATACATCTATGGCGAAGGACCGCTGAACAGGATTTTCTGCTGCAGGGAAGAACGTAGCGGATAGACGAGCACGTTGGTCTCAGTTTTCTCTCGGTTCTCAGAGTAGTTTTTAGCCAATACATTTCCCAAAAAAAGTCCCAAGTTTTGAATTCTGGCTATCTGGGCACGTTAAGCACCACCACCAAGGCTCCAGGACTAGACGGGAACTACTTGGGTGTTAGGAATCACTCATGCTGGGTCCAGGTGCGGGTTAAGGATGGCAGAAGCTTGTTGTGTCCCTCTGGCTCTGAGTAGGAGGCCAGCAAACCAGCCATTGGATACACTCTAGAAGTCCTGGTTTCAGGTGAAATGGCAGGGCTCAAGAAGCAGGCCCAAGGTTTTATGGTAGGCTTCAGGCAGCAAATGTGTCCTTCTAGGTGCAGCAAAACAGTCTTGTGCATTAAATAACAGACCACAGCAGCAAGCATCCCTCTGAGAGTCATTCTGCAGGTCCAGAAATTAAACTGAAGAGAAGTTTCTAGAGGTTCTATGAAGTGCTTGGCATTTCCTGACTCCTCTGCCCTAGCTCCAAGCTGGCTAGAGAACAATGCAGTGGTGATAAGCCCTTTGTGGAGAGGCAGGGTACAGTATATTCAGTTTCAAGTGGGGCTGTGCCCAGCTACACCCTCATCCTGCCAGCAGATGGCCCATTCAGGCACACCTAATCCCTCTATTGTGTGTTTGGGATGAATTGACAAAGTACTAACTCTCAGCTACACCCAGTATGCAGACACCAAATGGCAGAGAGCAAAAAAATGGAAACTTTATAAAATTGGTGATATCAAAATTGAAATTTAAAATCCGATTTTACCATTAAAGAGGATTTTTAATAGCAATTTCAAAGATACAAAAGTTGAAATGCTTATCTGTCCCTGCTTAAAAGTTAGCACTTACTGAATGTAATAAGGCAACCTAATGTTATCCCATGGGACAGGTAGGCCTCACAGTAGTGAAAAAGGAATTTATGGGTTTTTCATTACCGGATATCTAAAACTAAAAAGTACATGTCCAACATTTTTATTACAATGCATCTGCCCTATGGGCTACCTATGAGCTACCTAGGGCCTACCTTAGCGGTGACTTCATGCAATAAAAGGGGAGCTTAAAGCTTGGCAAGAGGGTTGTATTGTCAAGTCAAATTGGCAGTTCAAAACTACATTCAGGCTGCAATTACAGGACTGGTACATGTTTTAAGCGGCTACTTAAGTAGGTGGCCTAATAAGTGCTGCAGGCCTACGTGTCGCATTTAATTTACAGGCCCGAGCATATGGTATACCACTCTGTTGAAATTGTAATAGTATTTACATCTACTTAGCGCTTACTACCCCTGACGAGGCGTCGAGGAGTAGTACGCTTCTGCGAAACCCAAACAGGATTAGTGGTGAATTAGTATAGGGAAATATGAAATTTATTTGAGCTGTGGACATGTGTGTCTGTTAGTTATATTTAAAAGGATAAAGAAGGGATAGAAGGGTCTAGAAAGTGTTTATTTAGAGATCATAGCAGCATGAGCAGGTTAGGGATAAGTTAGGGGGGGGACCAACATCCTCAGTATTGTGCATAGTTGTCAGAGCATACATCTATATTGTCTTTACTTATATTGACATTGTTATGCGTGCATAGATTATGTCTTACATTGACATTGTTTTTACTGGTATCGAAATTGTTATGTATTCATAGATTATGGCATACATTTACATTGTTTCACCTGGTATCGAAATTGTTATGCAAGACATTGCATTTATTGGTATTGCTGTGGTCATATATCATGGTGTGTAAAGATATAGGGGCAGATTTACAAGCCCCTTGCGCCACTTTTGCATCACTTTTAACATGGGAAAAGTGACGCAAAAGTGGCGCACGGGGCTTGTAAATCTGCCCCATCATATTCAAGGATATTAACATTCCTCCCTCTAGTTGAATTTTCAACTACTTACAATGATCCCCAAAATAGCCCTAAATTACCCTCTCTGAAGGGACACCCCAAACGTTTTGCCTTCATCCTCCTATCTATTTTTGCTGAAATTATTTTGTTGGCCTTAGGACTCTGAGCACTTTGCCACTACTAACCAGAGCTAAAGTGCATGTACTTCTCCCCTAAACATGGTGGCATTAGTGTATACCTGATTGACATACTTAGATTACATGTAAGTCCCTTGTAAAGTGGTATACCATATATCCAGGGCCTTTAATCTAAATGCTACTAGTGGGCCTGTAGCACTGATTGTGCCACCCACATAAGTAGTCTTTCAAGCCTGCCATTGCAGGGCCTGTGTGTGCAGTTTGATGCCTCTTCAACTTGGCATTTATAACCCCTTGCCAAGCCTTAAACTCCCATTTTATTACACAAGGTCACTTCTAAGGTAGGCTCTAGGTAGCCCTGAGGGCATTGTTCTGTGTAAGTAAAAGATAGGACATGTACTTTTTACATGGTTTACATGTCCTGGTAGTGACCATCAGCTAAATTAGTTTTTAAGTACTGTGAGGGCTACTACTCTCATAGGCTAGCATTGGGAACTCCTTAAAACCCTTTTAAGCTGTAGTTCCAGATTAGAAAGTAGTAGCTAAAGTTCGATTTGACATTACTATTTTAGAAATGCTACTTTTAGAAAGTGGAGATTTCTCTGCTCTTAACATTGCTCTGTGTGCCTGCAGCATGTCTCCAATACACTTCTAGGCTGGGTGACAGCTACACTTTGTGCATTCCCTCTAGACAGCCGCAAATACAGGAAGGCTGGTTGTGACAGTGGACTCATCTGCATTTTGGCAGCCTTCCTGGGCAGGAAGGGGGAGAGGGAGCTCACACTTACATTTGAATAGGCTGTATCTTGTCCCCACACAAAGGACCGATTATCTTCCACAGATAGCCTGGCCGACGGGGATGGGATAAAAGGGGACATGTGCACTTTAAGAAGTCACCCCCTACTCCAAGGTACATTTGGGTATCAGTACTGGGGATCTGACCCTACCAAATCAGTACACTACTGGACCAGGGAATACCTCTGCTGGAGTAAAGACTGCTGTGCTGTAAGAATTGCCAATTTGCCTTGACTTACTGTTCTGAGGAACTGCTTCTCTACTTTGCTGAGCTGCACCGCTGCCTGTTGATCTCTGTTCTGCTGACGACAAGGACTTAACCCGGAGTCACTCCAAGGGCTTGCTGGCTTGACTCCTGTTCTCTGAAGTCTCAAGGACACAAAATACTTCCTGCAATTCTGCTGGTGTTGCTGGAACCCACCAGCTGTGAGTCCTACACTTGCCTGAGTAGCCCCTCCAGTCCTGGGCCTCAGAAGTGGGTTTGGAAGCTGATTTTGCTGCAAAACCGATGCATCGTCACTACTGTGCCGGTCGGAACCAACACATCTCCATTTGATGCTGACGTAGAGGCTGTTCGACAACAGTAGTTCTAGAGCCTGTGTGGCTCGAACATGATGCATTGCCTACATCTCAACAGAGCTCAACGATGACTCTGTGATCTGACAGTGTGGAACAAATCGACGAATCGCACCCTCAGTGTCAACGCTTTGCACCATCCAAGGTAATTTTTCAGCGGTCTCTGAATGAGTCTAGTAGCCTGCCTGCCCTCCATTGCAGTCAGCTTGAACTTTGGATTTACCCCGGTCTGTCACGACCTAGTAACCTTTTAGTGCTGCTAACGTCTAAGCTCTGTTTTTCCATATATTCTTTAACAATTCATATCTCTACTTCTACTGATTGGCTTTTTTGTCATTTTGGTCTTGTTTTGCTCAGATAAATATTTTCTATTTTTCTAAACCTCTGTGGAGTCTTTTTGTGGTATTTTATTTTGTTACTGTGTGTTTGTTTTGCACAAATACTTTACACATTGCCTCTTAAGTTAAGTTTGCCTGCTCGGTGCCTAGTTATCAGAGGGTGAGCACAGGTTAATCTAAAGTGTGCATCTAGCTTACCCTGACCAGAAATGTGGTCCCTACTTGGACAGGGTACACACCTCTGCCAACCAGAGACCCGGGGGTCTCATTTACAAGGAACGGATGCTTCAGCATCTATGCATCAGTTTCCTTGCACCTACGCCAAATGTCCTTGTGACACTATGGATGGGCTGTTTTTACAATACATTCTGACATATCTGTTGATGCAAAAGTGACGCAATGCTGGAGTTGGTTGTAAAAAAGGATGCAACTCCAGCAATGCATCAGAACACATAGTTGAGTCCCATTGTAAAAGCCCTGCACCTTTGTTACGCCTGGTTTGAGTAGTTGTAAGGATTTTGACGCATTGAAATCACAGAGTGATGCAGTGAAATGTTGTAAATTTCACTGCGCCACTTCTACTCTGAGGTTTTGCGTGGGAACGCCTACCCTGCATACATTTAACTGGTGCAGGTATAATGTAACGCAGGGCTCTACAAACTGATGCACTGGACCCAATGCGTCTGTTTGTAGATATGGTGCAGTGTGGCGCACTCATGGCTCCGCCACTGTGTCAAAAAAATGTGATGCAGCAACAGTGAAAGGAGCTTGTAAATGAGGCCTCCAATTTCTAACACACTCTACAACGGACATATAATGTTGACAGGTCTAACATGTACTTTAAACACTCTAGAGGATGCTGGTGAGGTTGATATGGAAGGTTACCCCTATCATTCCTGATCCAGACCCCAGGGTAAGGTAAGAGAGATGTGACCTGCATTACCAAAATGCTACTTCATCACCATAAGGGGTATGCTCTTGTGTATCGGTGATGGTATTAGAAACGGCTATAGAAAAGTTTGTATTGTAGTGCTGTGTGAGCTCCAACCAGCCATCCAGGGATGTATGTCTTCTAGCCTGGGACATATATCTCCTGCTGTCAGCAGGGGGTGAAAATATATGGTGGTGATCTGTCTGCTTACATTCAAGGGGTTGATTACTGTCTCTAGAGGACCAGGATTTCTAATTGTGCTTCCTGCAATGTTGGCTGTGTGTGCTGCTTCTGATTTAGCGCAAACATTAGGAGACACACCCTCATAATGTTAACAAAATTATTGCATGAATTGCTTCACTTGCTCTACACTGAATTGACATACTTTTCATATTCACTCTCAATCCTGGTCCAGACCCTACACTCAAACACATAGTTAGGTCACAACTTCAACCTTGACCATTTTTTCGACCAAAGAGCATAGTACCAGCAGCATTTCTCACTAGCATCCCAGTTATATTCGTCACTACAATGACACCCTTTCACATTGTCATGTTTATATTTGTCACACTAATGAGGACAAGTACCCTAGGAAAAAGTCTCAAGTTGTACCCAATAGCTCCATTAATGATCTGGTACCTTCCTACAACACTAAAATGCACCAATATCCCCCTAAGCAACTACCAAAATCCCAAACATGTCTAGAAAGAGATGCCATACCCACCTGAATCAACAAATACACTATGAATGGCAATAATCTAATTTCAGTCGTAATTGAAATGACCACATTCTCCAAGACGGAAACCTCCAATCTCAGGTCTGTTCTGCACAATTGCTTACCAGTGTCCAAGCACAGTCTAAAAATTGTGGCTATGACTGAATCACACAATCTGGATCTACTGTTTCTAAATTAAATGTGACTAACCACCTTATCCCAATTTTCTCTAGACCTGCACATCCCACCATGCTATCAAGTTGCTTACCTTGATTGAGAAGTTTAAACTTGGGGGTAGAGAGGCAGTTATCCACAAATCTTCAATACATTGTAACTCTCTAAACCTTTCAATGCTTGTCTATGGAAGTAAATCCCTCTAAAATATTTCCCAGAGCATTGCACACTATCAACCATCCACCAGGGGAAATTCTCCTTTGGAACAATGATATAACCAATTGTAGGAATGTCAGCTCTACTGCAACACACATCATTCTAGGCACATCAGTCTCCACTGTGCAGATCAACCTAAACTCTGCAGAAACCTCCTTGAAAAAGTCACAGTCAACAATGACCGTAAACAATTATGCAAAAGCCCTACTAATATAATATCAAAGGCAATATACTGCACATAATAATTTTGAAAAGAGGAATAGTCAAGACTGGCTCACTTCGACCATTGGACTGGTCGAACCAACTCTAAATACTTTTGAATCTTCCATACTAGACATCATGAGAGGGTCAATTTAAACATCATATGTCCTGGATCAGCAACTTCAATAATATTAACCATTTACACCCTTAAAAAAAAAGATCTCCGCAAAACTATTTTTGATGCTAGGCAATAAAAAACCCAAACTCTTCGCTGACCCCCTGAACATATGCATGCTGAAAGAGGCAGACAAAATACCCTCCATAAAAAAAATATAAATAAAACTCGGGATGAGTAAAGTTGAAACTTGGCTCACCAAAGACCCCTTTGAAGAACAGAAATCCCATAGAGAGCATATGATGCCTAAGTAAAATGTTTGAATTGGGAAGGATCTCACCAGGCCACAAGTTGCCTGGTCATCCAGGAAATAAAAAACACCTGAGAAAAATTTGCAAATTTCTTTGACAACAAAATACAAATAATCACACTCCTCCTGAAACAATATCTGACATGAAATCAACTGATTAAATGACCAGCACATCACCAAGAAAATGGTTGCCCTTCAAGAAAATAACCTACTCTGAGGTCCTAACCACAATCACTAGCCTAAAGACATCTAAAGACATGAATGACCTCTTTCAAGGCAAAATGTACAAAGACATCAATATCTTGTTCTTCCCACATCTGACAAAGATGATCAACAACTTATAGGGAATAGTCCCTGACAATATTAAAACAGGACAGATTACCCCCTGCTTAAAAAGACCACCTCTGACACTTAGGACTTATAGCCAGTATCCACTCTTCTCTTCATTGCAAAAGTCCTGGTAATCTGCATAAAGAAACAGCTTAATGACTTCATAAAAGAAAATAAGTCTCTTGATTGACACACATCTGTATTCAGAACTGGTTTTATCATAGAAATAGCAATGCTGCATATAACTAATGATGTTCTCACCATTCTAGGCAAAGACAAATCATGCACTCTTGTTCTGGATTTGACAAATGCATTTCACAAAGTCAGCTATGCCATTCTGTTAACAATCCTGAAAGAACTAATAAGTCTAGAGAGAAAAGTTCTAATTTGGTTTGAATTATACCTTACCAACCATTTCTGTAAAAAAACAAATGATATCTCAATCTCTGCTCCCCTTGAACAAGCACTCTCTAAACATTTCAACTTATACATGCTCCAGAATAAAGCAAACATCTCTTGCTACTTTTTTGTCAGTGACATTAAACTGTACCTGAAAGTAACATCACCTGAGGACATAACTGTGCATGGAAATGATGAAGTAACTACAATATTAGATGACTTTACATCACCTTTTGCTCTCTCCTCATCAAAGTAACACTCCTATACAAGCATGGGTAGATGCAAGAAACAATCTCAAAAGTAAACCAGTGTAGGAAAGTGCCTCTTTTGACATGGTTAGCCCCCACTTTCTGCTTGATGCCTAATGTGATTTCAGACTGTAAGTCCCTGTTAATCAGGTTCCCAGTGCCAGATCTCTTTCCCAAAACTATACCGCAATTGACACAACTTCAGCCACCACTGTAAGTCCCTAGTAAATGATACTCCTTGTACCAAGGTCATGGGTACTGGAGAGGATCGACTTGGGATACAGTACAAATTGTGCCACTCGAGAGACCCCTCACCAAGACCATGTAAACTGCCACTGCAGGCTATGTGTTTTGGTGCAGAGAAAACTAAAATTCGGCATGGCACACAGCCCTGTGTGCCGTGCCTTCATACACTGCATGAGGTATAGGTAAGTCACCCCTACTGCAGGCCTCAGAGCTCTAAAGCAGGGTGCACCATATTCAATGTGTGGCTATTTCTGAAAGAGCGGATCTGACCCTGAAATATCTGAACCATTCTTAGATATTGTAATTGCACAGGGAAGACATAGATAGTACATGGGCTGAATGCTTGCCATTACGAGTTTCCTAGCTCCATGATGGATTCACTGTACCCTAAGATGTTTGGTACCAAACATCTCATCTTAATAAATTCTCACTGATGCCAGTGTTGGATTTATTAAGAAATGCTCACAGGAGACCCTTTAGAGGGTCCCCTGAAAACCTACCAAGCACTGGTGTAGTCTCAGTCTAGTTTTAGCCAGCCTGCCACCACCAGACATATTTATGACCTCATGGGGTGAGGGCCAGCATGCTCAGAGGACAGGAACAAAGCCTGCTCTGGGCAAAGGGACTTCACACCTCCTCCAGGTTGGAATGGTCTTCCGAGGTGGGGAGCTTCAAAGGTGGTGTTGTCTTTGAAGTTCAACCTAGGCTTCCCCTGATAGTGGTGGATGCCAACCCCCCATCCTGCTCCACATTTGGAGGGAGGACTGGCAGGAAAATTAGTTGGCTGAGTAGGAGTGTCTACATTCAGCCAGCACCATTTGAGATGGTGGAAACACATCCTATTAGGGCTAGGGTAGTGCCCCTTCCCACAGGAAGTGGTCACTTAGAGGGTGTAGACACCCAAAAGGTAGGTAGCCCATTGGCTGCTACCTGTCTCCCATGTTAACATCTCTAAAGTTAGTATTTAGGTGGCATCCCTTGACCTTGAAACTTAAATTGGATGGACAAAAAGAATATACGGACAAAGAAGAGCTGCTGCCCAAGAACTGAAGTCCTGCTGCACAGAAATTGGCATCAAACCTTGCCTGCTTCCTCGAGGACTCGACAATTGTGGTTGTGCAGTCTTGTCCTGTACCTGTGAGGACTGCAAGAGGTTGCCCCACCAAGCTTTGAGATACCAGGACTTACCAGAGCTGCACCATACCAATACCCGGGGCACTGGACCCCCTTAAGCAAACAGAGAGACAAAGGGTTTGTGCTGGACTCCAACTACCCCAGCAGCAAGCCCCCATCGAGGGACATCAAGACCCCTGAGATCCACCCTGTGAGTGCCCCAGCTGTCCCAGAGTTGCCTCCCCAAGTTGCCTGTTCCTAATCGCAAGGACATTGCGATGCAAGGCCCGACCTGCACCGGTAATAATGACCCAGCTGTGCTCCAGTGGTCCTGAGACCCTTGCAACCTCCTCCCTTGAGTGGGACCCCCCCAGACTTACATTTAAGTCCACCTGTGCAGTGTCTTTTCAAGTGGCCCCCTTCGTCGTAGCACACCAGCTACCAACAACCTCAGCATCCTGCTCCCGGCCGTTCGGGCTGGACTGTTCCCATGAGGCACAGGGTCATGACTGATTTGCATATGGCTGGGTTCAAACTGGAATGGCATGGTGAGCAAAAAAACGATGGATTTAGGCCCAGATCTCTGTACTGGCGTGAATGTATGACATTGTTCTGCATTCTGTCCATCAATTGTTCTTTTTGCATTTGTCACCCCGAGTGGGACGGGCATGCCCAGACGTGGGTCCCGTGCTCTCCATGCCACTGGAGTCAAGCTATCCTGGCTGATGAGGGCTGAAACCCCGAAATCGGTCCTAGGATGCTTGTTTCCAGTCCAGGGTGGACCTGGCCTGGCAGTTCGGGCTGGACTGTTCCCATGAGGCACAGGGTCAAGACTGATTTGTATATGGCTGAATTCAAACTGGAATGGCATGATGAGCAAAAAAATGATGGATTTAGGCCCAGATCTCTGTACTGGGGTGAATGTATGACATTGTTCTGCATTCTGTCCATCAATTGTTCTTTAAGCATTTGTCATCCCGGCCGAATCAGGGCGCTCCTGATCTTCTCCTGCTGCAACATTGGACCTCGTCCTGCTTTTAAACCTAAAACAAGAAGGTGAACTTTGCCTGATTTTATATGCATTTTTCTACTTTTCGCCATTGACTTCAATGGTTCCTAATCGTGCACAAAAGTGATATATTTTGTAAACTCTGAAAAATCTAACTTTAAATGTACTTACTGTAAATCGATGTTATTGGTGTTAACAATGACATAACAATCAATACTATTTTTATGAATTGGTCTCGGATCTATTCTTGAATGTGTATCTCATTTATTGCTTCTGTGAGTACAAGAAATGCTTAGCACTGCCTTCTGATAAGCTTAACTGCACCCCACACTACCACAAATAGATTGTAAGTATTATCTACTTTTGCCTCTGTAAACCAATAAGGGACTCACTGGAATCTCTGCGTAGTGTACTTCATTTTAGTACATTATATAGAGAGCCAGCTTCCTACAACCAGACATTGATGAAACAGCAATACCTGGCCTTTGCCATGGATAAGGACCTAAATCTTCAGATACTCATCATTGCCTTACCAAGGAGGGCACAACAAAAAATCAGACTTCTTTTGAAAATCAAGCCTCCTATTCTGACTGATGATTTCAAGACTATTGTACAATCACTAGTCCTTCTAAGTCTGATTATGACAAATCCCTTGTGACTGGCATACTTAATATACACATAAGCCTTCGAAGAGCAGAACTCAATTTTGAATCCCGTTTGGTATCTGGCTCCAATAGATAGAACCTTGTCTCCCCAATACTGATCACCCCCACCATGAGCCCAATAGAAACCAATAGAAGCCAGACACCAGTTCAAATTAGTGTGTGTTATCCTCAAGGCGGAACATAGAGGGCCAACAAACTATCTGGCCCATAGATTGATTATTTCAAGTGGAACCTGCTGTTGGAAATTGGTTCATTAGTAGTAGCCGGAACTGGAACTTTCCGGTTGGTTGAAGCGGGGCCTTAGCCAGGCAGAACCTACCACTGCAGTCAGGGGTGGGAGATTACACTCACTGTATAACCTGCGCTCACCCTTGGGTAGCTTGGCACTGAACAGTCAGGCTTATCACAGAGGCAATGTGTCAAGCATTGGCACAGCACTCTCACAAAATAAATACACTGAGCATCACACAAGAGACTTCACACGTGATGTATGGAGATAAAGTTTGTATTCAACACACACACTAATTAACACAACAGGAACATCATGAATTTATGGGCATACATCAGACTTGGAAATATTAATAGCAGTACTAGACCCAACCGTGTTAAAATGGCATTAGTAGTATGCACACTTGGGAAAGATCTTATGTTACTCCCAGCACCCTTATGTGGTACGAAACATTGTCAAAACTAGGCTCACCCTGGCAATTATTATGATTCAATACCACACTGTTATAGGGTACACCGCAGATCACAATGATCAGAGATGTGTATACACAGATAATTGCAACACTTTTAAGGAGCACTGTGGGCCAAGGGCACACAGGTAAAACCAATGTCAAACATAGTATTCTTTTGGCAAGGAATCAATGTGTAAAGCTGGTCAATGTGATCATTAACAGGTGTTCCTCATGCAGTCAGTCCCATGCACTGACACATACTCTTACTCAGCACCGATAAGTGGTGCCACAGATATCAGGCAGGTCTGTATGGAGTGCACTCACACACACACACACACACACACACAGCACACTTATGTGGTGCAACTGATATCCGGCAGTGGCTTGTTTCTGCTGCTCTCCTTACTGTTTTCTGTAACATTGATAATTATTATGCTTTCTTCTTTCACATCACTTTACACTTGAGCACCTCTATGAGCACTTTTCAAGCACCTTATGGAGCGACCGAATAGTATTTATTGAATGTATGCATCATTGATAGAAAAATATATAAAGTGAATTGATTTCACAATTCTTTGTGTATTGGATTAATTTTCTTTCTCTCTCTCATTAATCAATTTGTGTTGATTCAAATACAGGATTGGATATCATATATTTGTCCATTTTCTCATTGCGAATAAGACCATTTGTTGCTTGTATTACTTTGTAGAAGTGGCATTCCTCAGCTAATAATGACAAATCCATCTTTACCGCAGGAGAGGGTTTGTCACTATGAATCTAATAATTGAAAATATTATGAGGCTATTCCACTGCAGCCACTACTGTAACCATCGACCCATGTTAACCCATGGGAAGAGCAAACCTCATATTTAATGAAAACACACATGGCTATTCTTCACTACCTGGGCAGAGAACACTTGTGTACCTGCCCTGCCTTTCACCTACCACTTGCTTCACCCCTCAGGACTTACTCTAGGGGTGCTCTAATGGTAGTCAAAGGTCCCTTCAGGATTTGCTAGGGCTTAGAAAAGCCACCCTGAGCATAACTGCAATTGCACAAACACAGGCGTACCATGGCAGGCCTAGGTGCCAATGTGCACACACAGGCCTGCAATGGCAGGCTTAACACATGTTAAAAAACGCTTTTGGTGCAAGGGCACACACACAGGCCTGCAACGACAATTTTACACATGTAAAACATCAGGTAAGCAACACTTTAACATGTGTAGGAAGGACGCGCACACTTTCACTCTGCATTTACAGTGGGAAAGTGCCCAGAGTACTAGGGCCAGAAAGAGAGAATTAGCAACACTCCGATGGTATCCCATGGGAAGAGTCAACCTTCTAGGCAGGGAAAAACCACATGGGGGTTCTTCACTACCTGGGCATGGAACACCCATGTGTACCTGTCCTGATTTTCGCTCACCACCTGCTCTGCCCCTCAGGGCTTACCCTAGGGGTGCTCAAGTGGTAGTGAAAAGCCAACTCACGGTTGGCTAATGAGTGACAAATGCCAACCTGAGCACAAGCGCAACTATGCACCCACAGGCCTGCAATGGCAGGCCTGATACATGTTTGAAAGGCTATTCTGGTGGATGGTGTAAAGAGGCATAAATCCAAGGTGAGTTTTAAGTACTTTATTGGTAGTCAGCAGGACAACACCAACACCGACACAACCCTCACAAACACCCTCCAATGGTTCATCCTCCCCGATCTCGAACCTCGCACTTCCCAACCTTCCATGCATTCTCTCGGCGCAAGAAACCTCCAGACGCCAATAGAATGTACGGAAGACCCAACACATCTTTCCCCTTTACATTACAAAATAACAACATAACACTGTGCAACGTAAGGAACAAAAGCGACCACAGTACATTTCAATAAGAAGAAGGAATCACGCAAAAATTATATGATAACAAAACACATCATACAAAGATAGCATCATAAAACAGAGTCTTGGAACCTGAAAGGCAATTTGATAGGTCTGGATGGCAGGGAACGACCCATGACATTGGTCTCCTGATGATCTTCCACCCAAATCTGGTTCTTAGAGTGGACGCCCAAACCCATCATAGACACAGCAATCTTCCCTTTGTTCCACCACTTGCCATCATCTAATTTAACCGCAGTTTTATTGACACTCACAACCTTTTTCAGGGCAGAAAACTTGGATTCCCCTTTGGGTAAGATCCTGGAACACTTCACTCTCACCATATCACCCACATTGACCTTCAACTGCTTGGAAACTTGATCAACATGCATTTGATCATATCTATTCTTTGCCTCAATTCCCCTTTTGCCAACCTCATCAATTTTCCTCCTAGGCAAAATGAACCCGCTATCCCCAATCCATCTTCTCAACAACTTGGAAGCAGGCTCACACCCTCTTAGCAGAATGAAAGTGGACACCCCGGTGTTGTTAGTGGCAGTCGTGCGAACAGCCCACAGTAGTTTTCCAATTTCTACCTTACAATTCAGAGCACTCGCTCTTGCACATTATGTTTTATGACCCTGTTAAAGCTTTCAACAAGGCCATTGCTTCTTGGTTGATATAAAGATGTTTTAACATGCTTAATACCCTAAGAATGTAGAAATTCTTCAAATTGGATAGAAATGAATTGAGGGCCATTGTGTGTAAGTAGTTCCTCAGGTATGCAATTCCTCGCAAATAGTGACTCAAGGAACTTAATCACAGAGGTGGAATCAGATGCTTTACCCATTTGATTTCCGGCCAGCGATTATGATAATCCATGAGGACTATGCCATACTCAGGTACACTGCCGAACAAGATCATAGGACCAATTATGTCAATAGCTAACTTAACCCAAGGTTTGTCGGGGACTTCTATGGCCTCCACAGGACAGGGAGTAGTTACTTCTGACTTGTCACTAACCGCACATATCATACAGTCCCCTACAAAATGTTCAATCATTCAATCAATCAATCAGGGAATTGTACGTGCGCTACTCACCCGTGAAGGTCTCAAGGCGCTGAGGGGGGGTCCGCAGATCTGTTTAGCTGAAGAGCCAGGTCTTAAGGGTCTTCCTGAAGGTGTTCAGGGAGGGGGCGCGTCTGATGTCTGCCGGTAGCTCGTTCCAGGTCTTGGCTGCAATGTGAGAGAAGGATCTTCCGCCTGCTCTGGCTCTGTGGATGCACTGGGTTTTGGCCAGTGCAAGGTTGGAAGATCAGAGGTTTCTTTTGGGTACGTGGAAGTTGATTCTGTCGTTGAGGTTCCTCTTGGTGGCTCTGATCTGGTTATGGTAGTCCGTCATGGCGTCCTCGTAGGTGGTGTGGTTTTCGGTTGTCTTGGTGTTTCTCCAGTTCTTCTCCAGGCGTCTGCAGGTGCGTCTGGCTTCTTGGAGAGCGGTGGTGAACCAGGTGACTTTCCTGGGGCGTTGTCTGTCGGGGTTGCGTAGCGGGGCGAGCTCGTCTGCGCAGTTGAAGATCCAGGTGTGGAGTTCTCTGGCTGCGTTGTTTGCGTCGTTTGCGTCGGGTGCCCAGGTGTGGTTGTCTCGGGTGAGGGTGGAGTTAAGTTGCTCGTCAGTAACCTTGCTCCAGTTCCTTCGAGGTGGGCGTGGGGCTGGTTTGGTTGCCTTGGGTTTGTTGATGGCGATGTGTATGCAGTGGTGGTTGGTCCATGGCGGCTGCGTTGTGTGGCTGAATTGGACGCTGATTCCTGCCACGAAGATGGGGTCGAGGGTATGTCATGCTCTGTGGGTCGGTGTGTTGACGAGTTGTTTAAGTCCGATGCTGGCGAGGTTTTCACGAAGGATAGTGGAGTTGGGGTCACTGGGGTTGTCGAGGGGGAAATTCAGGTCTCCAATGAGTATGTAGTTTGCTGAGGCGCTGGCGTGGGGTGCGATGAAGTCGGTGATGGTGGTGGCGAAGGGTGTTCGGGGGCCGGGGGGTCTGTAGATGAGGGTTCCTCGGAGTGTGGCTTTGGGGGTGGTCTGGATCTGGAATTGCAGGTGTTCGGCGGAGGGGAAGGTTTCGCTGGAGGTGGTGAGGCGGAGGGTGCTCTTGTGTGCGATGGCGAGGCCCCCTCTTGGGTGGTTGGGGCGGTCTTTCCTCTGGATATTGTATCCATCTGGGATGTCGGTGCTGATGTCGAGGGCAAAGGATGCGTTGGTCCAGGTCTCTGTGAAGAAGGCGATGTCGGGCGAGAGAGAGTCGAGTAGGTTCCAGATTTCCATGGCGTGTTTGTGTATGGAGCGTACGTTGAGGAGGATGCATTTTAGGGTGTCCCCAGTGCTGGCGTCGGCGGTGTTGGAGGCCGGGGTGGCGGTGAGGGTCTGGCAGCAGTGGAGGCAGGAGAACTGGCCATGGGTCGTGTTCGGCGAGGCCTGTTGGCATTCTCTAAGTCTTCCAGGGTTGAGTGCGAGGAGGGTGGTGATGTCGTAGCGATGGGTAGTGGGAGGTCCAGGGTTCCTGGCGCTGGCCCCGGTCGGGTCACAGATGGGCTTGCCTTTGGCGCGCTGGCGGCGCGACCGCGCAGCGGCCTCCATTAAGTAGGGAAGGTGGGAGGGAGGATAGGATGGGAGGTGGGAGTAGGGGAATTCCAGAGGGGAATTCCGGGGGAGAATTCAGGGGGGTAATTCCGGGGAGGAGGGGCCGCAGGGGCAGCAGCGGCGAAAGGCAAAAGGAACAGGCAGGCACGAGAAAATAAAAACAGTGGTGGAATTAGAGCAAGACACAGATGGGCACAATAACAGTGTCACAACAGGGAAAAATTAAGAAAAAAACGGCTGAGAAAGGTTACGGTGGATGCAGGCAGTCTGGTCCCAGTTGGAGCGGGCAGCAGGCGCAGGAGCGGGCAGCAGCCTCGAACCTCCCAAGGAGGAGGTCGGGGTCTGGAGGCAAGAGACGGCACAGCGGAGCTGCGGGAAGAGAGTGGACCTAGACCGAGGTCCCACCTGCCTGTCTAAAGCTGGCCACCAAAAATTCTCTCTTACCCTCCTTTTCATGGCATGCATGCCTATGTGGCCCTCATGTGCTAGAGTAAGTACTTTGTTTCTCATAGTATCAGCCACCACTAACAGCGATGGCATATACAACAATCGGTTCACAACTGATAACTCTGCCCGTTAATCTCATGTGACCATCCCTTGCTTAATGTTTTTAACACATGCTTAAATTCATGATTACTCTCAGAAGCTTCTATCCACTCTCATTCAGATATGGCATCTTCAGATTGACCTATTACACTGCATACCAGTTCAAAGTCATTCTACTCATCCTTCGCCTCCACAACGTCACTGCAACGAGGAGTTAAGCGGGACAGACAATCTGCTGAGAGTTTTCGTTAGCCTGGCACATACTCAATGCTGAAATTGTGTTCCATGAGTCTATACTGCCATATTACGATTCTGGGGGTCGCTTTTCCCCCACTCCTTGTGGTAATTAACTCTACCAAAGGTTTGTGGTCAACGGGTACCACGAATTTTGAGCCATACAGATAGTGTTTAAAATGAGTGATACCCCACCAACAAGCAAGAGCTTTGCACTCAATCACAGAATACGAGGACTCGGGACCATGCAAACTCCTAGAAGTCAATGCAATTACCTCGTCCTTGTCATCTCTATGCTGCATGAGCCCAGCACCTAAACCCTTTTTTACTGGCATCAGTCATTATTATGGTTTGATCTTCCGTACTTAACGCCTTAAGGTGAATGGCATGAGCTACTTCCTGTTTGATCAATTCAAACTCTTTAGTGCATGCATCATTCCAACAAAACCGAAAATTTTTCTTGAGAAGACATCTGATATTTTAAGTCCTGGACGCACAATTGGGTATAAACCGGGCATAAAACTCAATGACCCCCATGACCGATCTTAACTGATCCTTGTCACCAGGTGTGCTGAAATCTTCAATGACCTTAACCAGACTGTGTTTGGGCTGCACCCCTTCAGAAGACAACATATACCCCAAATAGTCTACACTTGTCTATACTGTCTTTACAAGGACAACACTTGGCACAGTATTTCATTGTGTTTATCCTGATCCTCCCCATACACCAAAACATCATCCTGGAAGGCCATTAGCCCAGGCATACCTTTGAACATGCTCTCTACCACTCTCTGAAAAACAGAAGAGGCAGAGGCGAGGCCAAAGGGCATGCACTTAAATTGGAAAAGACCGTCTGGAGTAATAAATTCAGTAAGATGCCTTGACTCTGTGTGCAATTCGATTTGATGATATACAGATGACTCCCTTGAGAGTGGATCTCATCTGAGTAATGTTGGGTAGGGGATGCCGGTCTATCCATGTGCTCTTGTTAAGGCCGCGTAAGTCCATGCACAAGCGCAGTTTACCATTGGCTTTCTTGGCCAAAACCACCGGGGACACCCAGTCAGAGGACTCAATAGGCTCTATGACGTCACACGAGCAAAATGTGTCTAATACCTTTTTAAAATCTGGTTGCAACGCCTGAGGCACTCTCCTGACCTTGTGCACCACAACTGAGCCTTTTCTGCTAATTTGATCAAATGCTTAAAACCTTTAAAGAGACCTAATTCCTTTTTGAATACTTCTGGGCACAATAATTCCCATGAGTTTTCTTTAACAGCCTGTACTTGTAAGAAATCTTTTTTTAACAATACTTGTTGAGCATTACTGGGATCAAGTACGATACCATACCAAGGTTGACTTGGTCTTTCCACCCAAGAAGGCACGCCTAATCCCTAGCTACATAAATGATGCCTTCAGACCTGCTGCCCTTGAATTCAAAATCGGCATTGAATTCACCGACAACATCAATGGCCTTATCACCATAACCAACAGGATGTATATTAGACTGTTTTAAAACTTGCTTCAACAATGATTCCCTCCAAACAGATTCACTTATCAACGTGAAAGGAGATCCAGAATCGGCTAACATTTTGACACATACACCATTCACATTTATGGAACATAGGGGTCTTCTCAGTCCTTGTGAATTAATGCCCCAAATGCCATCAGAACAATCTATGTCCAAAATGGTGAGAATTTGATCCTCCTTGCTAGATCAAGATGCTTCCTCCGCTGTCGTTTCTACCTTGTGCACCTTTCTCGGTGTTCTGCTTCACTGGACCTACAAACCTTGGCGAAATGCCCTTTTTTTGAACACTTGGCGCATATTTTGTCAACAGTTGGACATGATTTGGCATGAGCTAGATGACTGGTACTGCCACATCTGTAGCACTCTAACTTTTTCCTTGTAGTATAGTTATTGTCTCTTTTGTCTGACTTTTCCATGAATTCTTTTGTTTTCTTACATGTGCTTTTAATTGCTAGCATGCTCTGACTTTTACTGTCAGCTAAGGACATTTGCTCCATACATGAACTAGTGCTTTCTATCCTTGTGGCGATGTCTAATGCTTTTTGCAAGGTGAGATCCGGTTTGGATAAAAGCGCTTCCTGAACTTTTTTGTTGTCTGTTTTTTTGACTAGTTGATCCTTTATCATTTCGTCTTCAAATACTTTGTATTTACAAGTGGCAGCGAGAATGTGCAAGGCGCCAACGTAACTTAAGGCAGATTCACCTTGCAATTGGACTCTCTTGTAAAATTTGTGTCTCTCCAAAGTTAAATTTTTACAAGCCTTGAAACAAGTGTTCAGAGCCTTGATGGCTGTAGCATACTCATCCTCTACACCATCACCTTCACCATCCCCTAAGATGACCAGTTCTTTAGGAATATGTTTAAGAATGTTGCAGCCTTCGGTACCTAAACAATGTTTAAGAATGGCGTATTTCTTTTTGCAAGTGAATGACTCTCCATGAAGAGCCTCCAGGACGCTTCAAACCCTTCCTTCCATTTTTCCAAATCTATTTCCGGGGAATCTGGATTGGGCACAAAAGGTGCAGGTGGGGCAATTGCCTGGAGCATGATGCAAAGGAACAGTGATAACAAGGATAAAGCGCTTGTAAAGTGTGAAGAGAGCGCACTAATAGTTACAACTGTGGTATGATAAGCAAAGCAAAATGAGCATAGAGAGAGAGAGAGGCGTGAAAGTGGTGAGCGAGTCACCACAAAGGATGCATGCAGGTAGGGATATGCCACTGTTGTCTTGCTTGGTGTGCGTGTCACTGTAGAAAATGCACGCAAGTAACACAACATGTGTGTGCCAATAATCTTGTAGTGATGCGATAAAGTGTAGAGTATTAGCATGTTAAATGTGGTGTGCAGATCACCGTAGTCAGCACAGAAATGCTTGGGAGTTAAACCCAAGGCTAGTTTGCCTGGATTAAATTTGTAGCGTGACACCGAAAATTGCATGTGAATTATGGTGTGCGAATCACCGGAAACAACACTTGAAATGTTGGAAGGTGACTTGCACTTGTATGATGAAGGCGACTTCTAGAAATGTACTATACAATGGTGTGCAGATCACCCAGATCAGCACTTCACCAAAAGACAAGCAAAATGATATGCAGTGGTGTGCGTATCACCGAGATTGGCACTTTCGGAAGAAATGGCCTGACTACAAAATGGCCGTCACATTTTAGCGTGTGCCTGCTGACGTAGAATAAGAGAATGGTGTGCAGGTCACCGGGATCGTCACTGCTTGGAGAAAATGCCTGGTTTCAATATGGTCACCACACTTTGAACGCAAACGTGGTGAAGTAGGACGGAGCAGGTGTGTGGATCACCGTAAACCGCAAAGAGTTACGCTTGAGGTAACTAGGCGTCTTTAAGGATGACGCGGTGATGACATGGGCAGCAGCGGCATTGGGAAACGGTTGTGTGAGCAAGAGCCAGACAATTCCCAAAATGAAGAAAAAGTACACTGTTGCACTGTTACCAAGGAGATGGCAGTCTCAAGAAGCTTCAGTGACCGTTGAGAAGACCGAAGAGTTGAATCGTCAAAGTGCGGCTGGATGCAGGAATCCCCACATGCGTGGACGTCCCGCTGACTGGCAACTCGTCGCCAGTGTGATGATGCCCGAATCCAAGGTGAGTTTTAAGTACTTTCTTGGTAGTCAGCAGGACGACAACAACACTGACACAACCCTCACGAAAGCCCTCCAACGATTCATCCTCCCTGCTCTCGAACCCCACACTGCCCAACCTTCCATGCATTCTCTCACGTGCAGAACCTCCATACGCACAGAGAATGTACAGAAGAACCAACAGGTGGCACAATCAGTGCTGTGTCCCACTACTAGCCACCGCAGTACCCACACTGGGTATGTGGAGTACCTTTTTACAGAGCACTCATAGGTACATCACCTAAACCAATCAAGTAAGCACAACTTCCTTTCATGTGTATGAAAAGCGCACGCGCTTTCACACTGCATTACGGTGGGAAAGTGCCCAGAGTCCTAAGGCCACAAAATGAAACATGCCCAACAGTAATGATAAGTAGGGACTTACCACTAGTAATAAGGCCACAAATACAATAAGTGCTTCAGTCAAGGTCTCAATTAATTATTCCCTTGCTCAACCCTTGGTAACTGGCAACGAGCAAGCAGGGGTAACGTAGGAGACAGGTGTGTAAAGCATTTAAAAACACCAATACATTAAATAAGTAAGACTCAACAAACAATAAAAATCAAACTCCAAGTTATAAACATGAGTTATATTTTTATGAACAAATAGACACCAAAACGACAAAAACCCTATGTAGGGAACTGGGGATATGAATTTTCAATAAAAAATACTTTAAAACATAAAGCGCCAAATTGAGACATCTGGTCACGCTTAACTGGGACAAAGTCAAAGTTTTGAGCTGACTGCAATGGAGCCCTAGTTTGATACACTAAGGGGCCGATTCCGATTTCGGCCGGAATGGCACTGAACGATGGCCGGAGCCCTTCCGACAGAATTGGAACGTGCCGGCCGGATTCCTTTCCGACCGAGCCATTCCGATGGGCTCGGTCAGAAAGGAATCCGACTCGGATTTCCGGATGGCTTCCGACGGGCTCGGAGAGCCCGTCCGCCATCCGGAAATCCTTCAGTACTCCCCCGGCCACCTCTTCACGACCGAGGGAGTACGATGGCAGTTTTTCACTGTCTTTTCGTGCCGGTCTTTCCGGCACGAACAGGCAGTCGGAAACTGTCTTTGGGGGCCCCCAGTAGGGCCCCCATGGGTGCGAGGCCGCCGAATGGCGGCCTGGGGGCACCGCTGGTGCCCCTCTATTGATCCCTGCACCTGGTGGCAGGCAGCTTGGGGTGCCGGCCACAGGGTGCAGGGATGAACTGCACCCCTGCTTTTCACAATGCAAGCATGCATTCCGCTCGGAATGCATGCTCCCATTGTGAAGTATACGAGTGCGACCGAACAGGGTTCGGTCGCATCGTACTTGCAGGGCCGTAATCGACGACAGCAGGTCGGTCGGTTACGGCTCCTGACCGAAGTCGGACGGACCTGAGTCCGTCCGACATCGGAATCGGCCCCTAAGTTGAAGACCTCGGTCAAAACTTTACCTTCGCGCTTAGGCGTTTTTCTGGAGCTTTTTCTCTAGACATCGAGAGAGGCTCCTCTTCAGGCCGGATTTGCACTGATGTCGTTGGCTTGATTTTCTGGGAGGCCCTGGTTAAATCCTGGAATTCTGCAGCTCCCGAACTTTCAGCAGGATGAACCTGAAATCCAAGCCTGGTCGCAGTTGAAGGCCGCCGGCTTGACTCTCGACACCGAGCCGATCACCTTATGGAGCTTATAACCAAAACTTTCCCAAACTTCTGGATCTTCCTCCACAAGGTCTCCTTGAGGGTTCAAAGTGTCCACATTACCATTTGAGCGGTCTAGAATCTCTAGGATGCTCCTTGGGACGTTGGGACTACAATTCCCACAACACACCTGGCCAAATCCTCAAACTTTCACTGGAAGCACTCCAGGATGTGGACATCTTGGTGGAGACGATGTAGGCAGGTGGGATCTGTTAACCTGTAGCTTGCAGAGAGTCCACACCATAATCAATATTGAAGCAAGGTAAAATCCTTAGGGCTGAAGTCACAGAATGGGCATCAGGTGTAGTCCTTCAAAGTACAGACCTTTGGGGTGCAGATCGGGTTTCCAGCAGGGCAGTCCTTCTTCTCCTTGTAGTTCCAGGCAGCAGAACTCAGTTGCTTGGCAGCTCTTCCACGTTTATGCACTGTTCATGGGTTTCAAGCCGGGGGCACCCCTGACCAATGGACAGCAGGGTACCACCCTCAGATATGACCACTTCCTTCAAAGTGTGGCATAGTCTTGCCCCAGAAAGCACTATTCTCCCAAAATCTAAATTTTAGAAAGTCTCTCCTTGGAGGTTAGATCAGGCTAAGCCAGTGCACTCTCTAGCAGGCTACTTCACACCTCATTAAGACAGCAGAGACTAGCCAATCAGGATAGGGCAGCTGGAAGGTTGGATTTTGGCTTACTGAAAAGAAAGTTTAATAACTTATTTTCTGTAATAGCTATTATAAATCGCACAGTGGCAAGTCATGGGATTTATCATAACTAACATCCTGATACCTTGAATGATATTTATTTTATCTTGCTTGCCCCTGTCAATATTTATACTTAAATAAAATATTCCAATGATAGTCCCTGGAGCCATTTGCAACAGTGGGGGGAATCGAAATTGGTAGGGCTTATGAAGCATCTTTTATAATGTCCCTTCTTAAAGTTACATGGCACCTAACCACTGAGGCACATAGGGGAGACCTTAGGGGTGACTTATATGTAAAAATTAGGTAGATTACTACTTTGGAAGGATCTTTAATTTCAAAGTCGAATTTGCATATAATTTACCTTTAAAGACAGTCTGCAATGCAGGTCTGCCTTTAAAATGACAGCAGGCAACACAGCAGTGCACACTATAGTGCAGGAAATCTACTGGGCCTCTAAACCTCCCTGCCCTATTATGTAGTAGGGATTTATAGGTAGTTTGAATCCCTCTTGTCTTATTATTTTCTTGAGACTTGCAGGGTCTGCCATTGCCAATTGTAATTATACTTAACCATCATATAACTTTAAAGCAGAGCACTGGCCCTGGGTTTAGTAGGCAGGGCCCAGGATGCAATCAGAGTCAGTTACATACGTAGCAGTAAAAAATGGGGTTGATCAAGGCCAAAAGGATGACTTTTTCACACCTGCAAACGCCAAAACACAGAATGTTTCTAACTTTATAGTCTGCCCTTCACAAAGTCCTTTAAATCAATGCATAAAGGGCAGTACCCATGAGACATGAAATCTAAACCTCCGGCCTTAAATGCTAACCCTGCACAATCAATCTTCAGGAAGACCTTAAATCCTGCTCTTCTATTGCTACTTCAGGCATGTAATTTTTTAGAAGAGTGACCGCAGATATGGAGGATCGACTATATGGAAAATGTGACTTTTTTGGGTCACTTCACTGTTGCTACAAATGTGCAACAAACTCAACTTGAGTTCCTATGATGAACCCCATTGACCCATTTATCACCCCATTCTGTATATGAATGGAGGTTTTCACCTACTGGGTGTTAATCGTCTCCTACCTCCACATTAAACACCTATTCTGCTCTTGATTATATGTTTACCTTTAATTCAATGATGATACTAATGCTTAAATAGTACGGGGCTTATTTACAAGCCCCTTGCGCCACTTTTGCATCACTTTTCCCATGTTAAAAATGACGCAAAAGTGGCGCAAGGGGCTTGTAAATCTGCCCCTACATATATAAATAAAAATGTTGAATAGCAGACATAAAACATTACCCTATTGTACTACTGCTATTAAAACAATTTACTTCTGTGCTTCTTTACATAATATACATCACACAATGTGCAGCAGATGTTACAGGCAGACTCATAGGGCATTGCTTCACTTCCTCATGGTCAGAGAAAAGACAAGCCTCTCACTCCCTAATATGTAAAGCATTGCCTTTCAGCACTGCAAAGATTCACTGACCTGTTGCTTCCAAGCTTGAAACACTTGAGAATTAAATTATTTTGTCGTAGTACTACTGTTCTGTACACTCAGGGAAACAAGAGCAGCATAGTAAATCATAACAGAGCTAATTTCTGTGTGTGATGCTTGTATTATTCTGTTAGGATTTAACATGTTAAATAGGTAATATTTAATTTTAGAGTCTTTTGTTCATCCCTCACATACATTTCTCATGAAAGACTCAGGGCCTTATTATGAGTACGGCAGTCCATAGGACCACTGTATTCGCGGTGACGGTCCAACGACCACCACAATGCGGCTCTGCCCGCAGCATTAGGAATGTTGTGTTCGGACCACCACAGGACCCCTGTGTCCACCAGGGATCCAGGATCCTGCAGAAGTGGCGCCTGCCCATGGCCCATTTCATGGCAGTGAGTACACCATGAAAAGGGTAGCAGAGAGGCAAGTAAGGGGAGCCTAGCAGGGCCCCCTGCTGCTTCTTGATCTGGGGGTGCAAGCAGGTGGGCACATGTTGTGCCCCCCTGGAATTGCACCCTCGTTCCTGCTTGGTGTGGCATGCATGATATGGTGCATGCCACACCATGCAGGAACTAGCAGTCAGTGCTCTCACGCTCTGCATGTTAGACTCTCCTAAGAGCCTAACAGGCCACCGTGGTGAGACTGCCGCAGCACCATTCGCCCCCCATGGATTACACTCATAATACAGTAGACAGGCGCACCACAGGCTTGGCGGTCCTCCGGCGGACAGCATGGTGGTGGTGCCGCAGGAGGACCACCAAACTCTTAATAAGGCCCTAAATGTGGATTGAAGCAATACATTTGACTGTTTTCTCTGCATAAAAGCTGTCATGGTATATGTAGTATTCATTGTCCTAAGTTTGTTAATCTGTTTCAGTATTGTTAGGCCACCGCAGATAAAGTGTCTCATAACATCTACATCTTCTTCCTATCTTTCTTCAACATCCAGACCAATGAATGAAATGAACAGGACCTCAGTGACAGAATTCATCTTACTCGGTCTCACAGAAGACCCAACGCTCCAGCTCCCCCTCTTTGTCTTCTTTCTTCTTGTCTATGTCATCACAGTACTGAGCAACATCAGTATAATCACTTTGATTAGGATATCTGCTCATCTTCACACTCCCATGTACTTCCTGCTCTCTCACATGTCCTTTGTAGATGTCTGCTACTCCACTGTCATCACACCCAATATGTTGGCAAATGTCCTATCAAGCAAAAAAACTATTTCATTTTCTGGATGTTTGACACAAATGTTGTTATTTGGAGCCATGGGGAGTGTGGAGGTTTTCATACTAGCAGGGATGTCCTATGACCGGTTTGTTGCAATATGCAATCCATTGCTTTATACAGCTATTATGACCAAAAAAGCTTGTGCATACCTTGTGGGTGCAGCTTATGTAACAGGCTTTGCTCATTCTCTGCTTCATGCCCTTTGTCTGCTAAAGTTGTCTTTCTGTGACTCTAATATACTCGCTCATTTCTATTGTGATGTGCCACCACTCCTGAAGCTCTCCTGCTCTGACATCTCTCTTAATGTTGCACTACTAATTTTTGTGACAGGAGGCCTCATTTTAGGTCCCCTAGCCTTGGTACTTGTCTCTTATGCTTACATTATTTACACCATATTGAAGGTCAGATCTTCTGAAAGCAGATGGACAGCATTTTCTACTTGCTGTTCCCACTTTTTATGCGTCATTTTATGCTTTGGTACTCTTATATTTATGTACTTAAGACCTCAGTCAAAATATGCTATGCAGCAGGACCAGGTGGCATCTGTGTTTTACGCAGTGATAATTCCAATGCTGAACCCTCTGATTTATAGCCTGAGGAATAAGGATGTCAAAGAAGCCTTGAGAAAACTAAGGCCCCAAACATAAGCACATACATCCTAATCTTAAGTGCTTTTGGAAATGTGCATCACATTGCATGTGAATATAGGTGAAAATGCAATAGGCATATTTCTGGAATATGTGTTTATCAGAAAATATCTGACATCTTCAAGGACATGTTAACTTCACTTTTTGTAGGCTGATTGCTAAAATAATGTTATAGCATATAAAACAAACACAAAATATGCTCAAGTGTATATGAGTATAAATAGTGATTTTTAGTGCCTGAAGCTAAGTCTTAGCTAATCATTAAGAATGTGACTTCACAAAATCATCTGGAGAAAAGCATTACAATGATGATTTTGAAATTATGTTTGTATTTTCTAGACTATTCCTATATGTTTTGAAGGCAAACAGATGCAGAATTGTTATGTTAAAATAAAAGAAAAAGAGTGTTTTTCACAAATTGCTGTTTATGTACCATCACCTCGCCCTTTCATATCCTGGGAATACACAGAAATGTCCAGTGAACTTTCCCTGAGACCCTTCCTACAGGTTTTCAAAAAATTCAGGGACACCCACTAGATGATCACACTCATGTTTAGATACACAGCAGTGGGTGAGATTAATGTTTCTGACATGTGAGAAGAGCATCTTCAGTATAAGCTTCCCTCCCTCACAAAATAGGTACAGCACGCTATCAGCAGTTCAAGTGCCAATCACATAATCAGGAATATCAGTGCAAGTTTGCCTCTCTAACAGAACAGAGACATTATGTGCATCAGTTAATAAGCTTTCCAACTAACAGAAAACATATAACACGTCATCCCTTACACTACAGGTACTGTTAGACATTAACAGTGCAGGTTCATGGAACAGATACAGAAGTGCAAGTTTGTTTCCTTCGCAGAACAGGCACAGAGACATAAAAGCAGTGAAACCTATCATACTAGAGCAGCAGTGTAAGTTTCCTACCGTCACAGATCAGATGAGGCTCAGGAAGCATCAGGCAGTGCTTAATTTGTAACATATTAAGTGCCAGGGCTCTAACCAGGAGGCCACTGCAGCTTGCACCACCCATCGCCCTTGTCATTGTTGCCAAAACATAGTACTAACCATCTCTCTCACATGTAAATGCGACAGTTCAGATTATTCCAGGTTCCCAAAGCTAAAGGAATGACTGGAGAGCAGGTATTAGCAATTTTTTTAATGTATATTGTTTTCCTAAACAACTGTTATACTGCTCATCTCTAAGTTACATGAGCAGCGCCGCCATGTGGCAGACTGCCCTAAGTGTGGTGTTGACAATTAGGTACCGGTGCCGAGCACCGGAAACCAATTAAGTGCCGGTGCTCAGCACCGGAAAGCACTGGCTCAAATTAAGCACTGTGAAGCCTCCTCTCTCACACAACAGACACAGCATCATCTGCATCAGCTGTGTAAACAACCTTGCCTTTACGATGTTTATGTTTCAGTATGGTTGTTGGTAAGTGCCGGGATGGGTTACTGAGTAATCGGTTAAGCATGGATAGTGTAGTATAATAATCATATGCTATGTTATGTTACATGTGGGAGAAAATGGCTGCATTGATACATGAGTAGATAGATCAAGAAGTGGATGATAATGTGAGTCGGTAGACAATTGGGTGAGCGAGATGCTGAATGGCTCATGAGTTTGTTTTGATGAATGCTGAATTTGTGTGAACAGATGGATGAGTATGCATTTGGATGTAGGATGCATGTAAAAGAAAAATGCCTATGGATTTATGGGTATGTTTCAAGGATGGATGATATCAGTTTGTGTATATTGGTCGATTAAAGGTCACTTTATGTATGTGGTATTAGTACATGCCTATGGTGTGTCTATGGATGTCTGTATGTATGAATGGTTCTTGTGTGAGTGTGAATGCGTGCCAGATTGATGCATAAGTGGATGGATGTGCATGATGACATTGATGCTGCTGCATTTGGAGCTTTTCCCTTGTGCACAACCTGAGCTGTAAAAAAGATGCATTGACCTTAATGGATATTTTCATTTACCAAAATGAGTGTTGATGTCGGTGTACGCACCGATACGTGTATGTATAAAAACAAAATCGAATCACTGTTGTCGAAATCCCCTGATATGACCTCTCCATCTCCCCCAGTCAGAAATATGTGGTCAGGCAGACCTTGCGCCCTATTCCAGAGGTTACTGATTGACAGATCACAGGTGGGGTTGGCACGTAACCAGCAGGACAAACACGAACAGGAAAAACCCAGATTAGTCCCACAGATAGGCAGCAACACCACAATAGTACTGATAGATTGGCCCCAATAAAACACATATGACTGGAGGGGCACGCATTCCAAAAACACCATAAAGTTAGACGCCACAGAAAGTTAGGAACACTCAGCCAATCAGGGAACAGCACACACAACACACGCAGTGATCACGTGCTCCCCATGTTGGACATCTGGACATGTTACACATTGGCCCTCATTCCACCTGCATTTGTCTTCAGGTGGAAGTAATTTATGGCTTCCTGACTAGGCCCACATTCCACTCCCAAAACAGGATCTATGAATTGTTTTATGATGCTTTAAGAATTGTATAAAAAAGACATTCAAAACAACTGCACTTTGAGACAGTCCGCAGACCCCGACTCTGTAACTGTGCTCCCTACAGAAGTGTTTGATTAAACCAACTTTTCCTGTTTTGCCAAATGCCTCTTGTCTTTCTTTTTCCATGGTACATTCATATTTGAGGAACACCTGCTTGGCAATGACACACAATAATCCTTTGTGACAGGGAAACACTGTTTCTAAATCTCATCAAGAATCCTGATGCTGCACATGATTGGGAGTTATCCTATGTACACGTAGGTGTCATACCACTCTAATAAAAGATTCTATACCAGTAAATATGATGTGCTTCATTTGACACCGTGACCTGGTTATTGCTGGCTCTAAGATGAATTCATAGCAGAAAGTATAGCAGTGAAACATCTCAGAACGATGTATAATATGTTGCTGACATATATGGTCCACTTGTAAGGTCACACATGGAACTGCAGCTCTGCCCCATGACCCACTGAAAAGATGGATGATTGAAAGTCCAGGTAGAGCTTAACAGAAGCAGGGGGCCCAATGCTGGGGTTATTAAAGACCCGGCTTGAACCTGGTAAAATTGAACTAAGTCAGGTTTTGTTAGGATCTAACAGCGCTAGATAAAAATCAATGATTTGCATATTCCTTGTCTGATATTTCTCATATAAATTAGCAGATTCAGATAGAGAAAAACAGTGCTGCAGAGGGGAAGACAGTAGCGGCCGGTGGTGGGAGTGCTGCGGGGCGGGGGAGGGGCGGGGTGGGGGGTAGTAAACTACGGATTTCGGCCGCACTGAGGTAAGTAAACAAAAAAATAAATAAAACAAATTTCGTTGCGCGTGCTGCATTGCCAAATGTTTACTTACCTCAGTGCGGCCGTATTCCGTAGTTTACTACCCCCCACCCTGACCCTCCCCCGCCCCACGTCACTGCCTGGCTGCACTCCCACCACCGGCCGCTACTGGGGGAAGACATCTTTTAAAGCCAACTTCAGTTCATGAAGCACCTTGTATCAAGTGCTGAAGCACCAAATACTGAGAGGGTTGTGGAATTCTGATGATGTGCATAGGTCAAATCACTGTGATCATTAGCCCAAGAGGCTAGAACTTTAACTGGGACAACAAAGTGGAGATGGGGGTCTCTAAAAGGGGTATAGGCATAGAAGGGTAATTGTGAATCCTTTCCAAGAGGCATGGCCTATGTATTACAGAGATTCAATTAAAACATGAATGCTAAAATCCTGCACTTTACAAAAAGTGCCACCTGACCACTATTTGCCTCTCTGTGTCTTTTATGCTCCAGGCCTATAACACAGCAGTAGGCATTCACCTAAAAGAAGCCAGGCCTATTGTCTTTGGCAATGCTTGTTAGCAGTATCAAATAAATGAGTATCATGATTTGTTTTGTCAAACATTAAGAATGAAAATATTTCAATTGCGAAAAATTGAGACATAATTAAACATTGTTAAGATCAGTGGAGGAGGGTGTGTTATACAGAACGTTTCAGTCACTTCCCTTCTTATTCATGCTACTTTCCTCTTCCACCTCTCACTCTGTTAGACACTCACTCCTTTTTTGCTCCCCACATCTTTCTAAAATCCTCTCTCTGCATATCTCAAAGATTATGTTCCTGTTCACTGTGTATTGCCACTTTCTTCTTCTATACATATTCTGTTCATCTCCTCCACTTCACCATCCCCCAACATACAACCCATCAACTCACCTTAAAGCACTACCATTGATTTTCTTTTGGAGCTGTCCTTATTTTGACAGCTGTGTACCTCTCTCACACACATTCCCATAAAATCACATTTACAATTTACACATATGTCTCTATTGCACTGTATGGTCTGCAGAAAGGCCAAATATTGCTTGTGCATGACGTCTGAACACCTTTATGGCCCATTGAAACAGTCTCATCTCCAGGGCTCTCACTCGTGCCCCATCATGAACACCCATCCACAACCCAAACTCGCCCAGACACCTGGAAGGGACTCAGTTCACTTTAAAAAGTCAAATATTGCATGGGAAAGCTACAGAAGCACAAAATATTTTAGAAACAAGTACTTTTAGAGAATGCAGTATGAATTGAGAAATGAAAGGTAAACAGAGACAGCTTCATTGTTATGGAATACCTCAAGGCTTTTTACTGTCATCATTTGGAATTCAAGCATTGTTTGTTTCATACAAAGGACATTAATTTAGGGTCCAATAATGACCCACCACCACACCCTCAGTACCTGATGAAGTTGGCTGCCCTATATCTGCAGTAACTGTGATCAAGAGAAGGCATGCCCTACCCAGTGCTTTTTGCAAAGGGGTATTGTACCACTGTTGTGAATCTTGAAGCAGAAACACAGGACAGTACCCTGAGAAATGAAGGTGGGTGGAACAAGGAACCATGTCTTGCCCCAGATATCAGCAAGAGAGCATAGAAGCCCCAAAAAGACATTATGTAAGATCTGGCCCAACTTTTGTTGGTTCTCAGCAAACGCTGGACCAATATTTTATCTTGACACCCAAATGAAAACCAATTTGATGCACCCCCCCATCCACGCGCTAGAATAAATTAGGGTTATATGGGAAACATCTATTTCAATACCAGGCATTACATTGTAATGTCTTTACAACGCAGTCAGTACCACGACTGGGACGTTACCATGAGTTCCATTACAATGAAAGACGTTACAATAACTTGCCTAAGGGAATGCGGTGTTGAACTGGTGTTAGATTTTAAGTCCAACACCCTCCCTACTGATATACCGACTGGAGTTGGAATAGTAATTTAAACTATTCCAAAGTCCAGCGCTTCCCTAAAGCAAGTTGTTGTAATGAATTGCATTGTAATAGAACTTGTGGTAACGACACAGTCGTGGTCCTGACTGCGCTGTTAAGCCATGCATGGTTTTGGCATGCGTGGTAGCAGATGCTATTTGGGTGATACTTATTGAGGCCTACTGCATTCTGAGGCATCTCATAAACTGCCTCCTGTTTTCATCATGCACATGCACCATTTAGTATTCCATTGACGACCAATGGAGGGTGAGTCATGGCTCAGGAACCGTTGGTAGGCTGACACTGCATTTTCCCAATGGAGGAAGGCTGGTTCTCTACATAAGATTTCAAGGTAGACTGCTTTGGAGGGATGTTTGCCATCATGCTATATACAAGCCACATAGGTTCTCCATGATCGCCCTAGGGAAATTTGCAACCCTTCGCAGATTGCCACATCGGTTCTTCCTCCTCTATCAACCAAATAGCGACCCACCCGCACTATCTGTGTCAACTGAACACTATCCCTTTTAAGAGGCTGCTCTATTGCCCCTCCCCATGAATTAAGCGATCAGGATAGACCTTCCCCCCCTCTACTCCTTGTGATATCTCTCTACAATGTTTTGCTCTTGAAGAAACCGAAGCACAAGGGAGGTCCTTTGGCTTCTCCAGAGACATCACCAAATGGTAGTTCCTTGGCACCCACAATGCTTTCTAAAACTGAACATAACCCAGTGGCATCCATCAGAGTGAATTGACAATCTTACATGACACCTCTACATTTTCCATTCTAATAATTGTTCAATGAATATTCGACAATAGTTTCAATCAACTACTCTTTATGAAGGTGGTGGGTGGGCCAAGGGGACCACAGCCTCAACATTCACGAAGTACCTCTAGATACCATCCTCAATGCAATCACCTCAATTGGGCTAAATTACTTGCCACAGACATGAAAATACCAGGTCTCATCCAAGACATAACATCATTAAGGCAGATATGGGGTAGATTCATGCAAGAGTAGAATGAACAGACCAATGACTAACTGTAATGGAGGACTGGTTGGAGCAAGTAGAGGCAATGGTCCTGGAACTATGGTACCTCAAACAAAAACTAGTCGATTTAGGAGATTACACACAAAATAATAATGTCAGATGCTAATGTATCCCTGAAAGAAATTGAAAATACTGATGTGAAAGACTTCCTGAAAGAACTTCTCACTGGTCTATCATTCTCTCCTGAGTTAGAAATGCAAAAAGCGCAGAGAACCAGATCATGACTCTCACCCAATAAAGACTCTGCCAGGCCCTGACCATCATAGCCTCTTTCCTTTGACACGCACAAACATGTAAGATCGACAACGACGCAGCACCTGCATCGTAAAGGGGTTCATTGACGAAGCCTTCATGATCTGCACAGATCGGAACCGACATATCGGGTCTTCAACATTGACACTTCCTCCATCCAAAGTACTTTTTCGGTGGGTCCTTTGTGAGTTCTGTAGCCATCCTGCACTCCATCATGGTTGACCTAAACTTTGGATTTACCCCGGTCCAGTACAAACTCAAGTAACTCCTAAGTGCTATTTGCTCCTAATCACTACATTTTGATTTAATCTTTAAAAATTCATAACTGCTGTTCTACTTCTTGGATTTTTGTCTTTTTGGTATTATTTTACTCGTACACATATTTTTCTAACCCTGTGTGGAGTATTTTTGTGGTGTTTTCATTGTGTTACTGTGTGTGTTGCACAAATGCTTTACACATTGCATCTTTAGATAGGCCTGACTGCTAAGTGCCAAGCTACCAGAGGGTGAGCACATGTTACCTTTTAGTGTGTATGTAGCTTACTCTGACTAGAGTGGTGGTTCCTGCTTAGACAGGGTGTATACCTCTGCCAACCTCTTTCTGTGCCGGGGCACTTGTGGCTGCCAAGTGCCAATGGAGGTACCCTTGGGCCATGGTGCAAGTGCACCTGCGTTACACCCAGTATTGTTTTTGTGCAGGAAGGTATACCATCATACACAAAAACATACCTTAGTGGGGATTTCCACTTTCTAAGTGTGCTGCATTAAACTTAAGAGGAACAAAATAAGGAGGAATAAAGATATGACTCCTAATTGCTCCCTTATCAGCAGGTGTAGAATTATAATGCCTTTCCAGGTTTACTGGTCTTGGTAAATCTGGCAATGTGCTACATTATATGGGTGGGTGCGTGGGAACACCCAATCTCCAGCCATGTATAGCCTTCATGGCGCAGACTAATGCAAGGCAGTGACTTGCATTACCCCAGATTTACCAAGCGATGCAGTGCCATGGAATGTGGCTGTGATTGGCTCGGTAAATCTGACTTAGGGATTGCGTTGCCTTGTGTCACCCTGCATGACGCAAGGGCAATGCAATCCTTTGATAAATCTTGGCCTTGTTTCATTCCCCAGTCAGATAACTTTTCAAGCCAATAAATAGTTATGTTTTCTTGCTCATTAAATGTCTCTGCCCTTTGAGCCTTTGGGAATCAGGGCCAGATTTATCATTTGATTGTGTTGTCCAGGTGTCACACATGGTCTTTCAAGGGCAATGCAATCTTTAAGTCAGGTTTACCAAGCAATGTAAGGCCCCCTTGGGCGGCACTGTGTTTCTTGGTAAAGCTGGACTAACGCAAGACAGCGCAAGTAACTACCTTTCCTTACTTCACACTGAGGAGACCTTCCATGGGTGGACTGGTAAACCTGGGAAAGCGTTTAAAATGCTATGCCTCCCTGCTAAAGGCGCAACAAGGAGAAATATCTTTATTTCTCCTTTGATCTTCTTTCTAAGTGTGATGTATTTTGCAGCACACTCAGAAAGAGTAAAAAAAACTCTAACAATTTTTTTGTGCAGGAAGGTGCCCCTTCCTGTAAAAAAATAATCCTGCCTGCAAAGCAGGCACACATGTACCCTGATTCAAGGACACCTGTGTAGATGTTAGGCTACAATAAGTGCGCCACTGCAAGAAGAGAGCAGTGACGCTCCATATCTCGAGAGATATATGCATCTCCCCTTGAAATCTCGTACTACGAAAGTTGCCATGTTTATTGCAAATATTATAGACTGTTTTAATCGAGCCCTAATTTATTTTTGCATGTATGAATAAATTGAGGTCTGATTACGATACTGCATTGAACAAAAGCACAGAAAACGATGGTAGTTTTATAGTACTTATTGTATATATTGCTTGACTGTATTTTTAGATATCAGCGTACCTTAAAGTGTATCCTAAAGTTTTTTTAATCACAAAGTTTGGCCTTCCCGAAGGATCGAATAACGCACTAAAGGCCTTGAAGTCTCCATTGGTCCGAATATTTGGGATGAAAAGTAAATAGAAATGCTATGTATTTCATTGTACTAAGAATGACACACAGCTGAACGAGGAATATTTAAATTGTTTTATTGTGAAACGTTTTATGGCCTATAGCCGAAATAAAGTATATATTTATAATGAGAGATATGGTGCATTGCTGCCCTCTTCATTTTATGCTTTGCAGCAAATTTTCCTACTGCGTTGCACCGCATCAACGTGTTATGGATCTGGTCCCTGGTTTGGGAGATATTGCACTACAAGAGCACTTGATCAGGCTCGGCACATGCATTGGACTCTCAAAGGACAGCATTTTGTTGCCTTCCTATGGCTGCATGGATTTAACAGGTTCCAATATGATATTTTTATTGGTGCTAAGATCAACCTATCTCCTTTGGTCACCTACGAAAATTCTACAAAAATGTTTCTTTGTAGACTTTAGATGTTTTTCAAAGCTTATATTTGATAAGAACATTCTAATGGCCACAACTATTTTTATGGATGGATGATGGCTTTGATAAATATTACAGATAGTGCTACACTTACAAAGTACAAATCCTGCACAGGAAGTTATAGATAATAAGATGTTTCTCTATGTAGCAAACACATTGCAGGCAGACAGCACAACTAACTAGCTACCCTTTAGGGAAGATAACATTCTCTGTACCGGCAGGAGCATAACCAAGGAATTGCATTCTATGCTGAGGCATGACAATAATTAAAGGTGTACACAGAATATAACTAATCATTTCCTGTTGCAATTGGGTTCCGCCCATTCAGTGCATCTGGTTTTTTTTTTCCTCTTTTGATCACACCGTTTTGGACTTTTTACTGTGGTTGAGTCTAACCCCTGGTAATCACATGGCAAAATTAATGCACGCGTTTACTACCAGTTTTCCGATGCAGCAATGGTATAGGGCACTTGGCTGGTTATATGTGAACACATGTACACACACATGTGCAGGCTGTGTGTAGGAGACTACTGTCGGGCACAGCCCGGTAACTGCCTGGCTCAGAGGGGACGCTGAAGGATTAGATATTGAACTGGGGTAGGCCTTGTAATGTTCGTATACACTAATAGGAAATGTCAGTGTGATTCTCTGTTTGGTCTGTATTGCTGCCTTATTATACAAATAGGGAGATAAATTCCTTAGAGTGCAGTTTTGCTTCCGTTTGGCCTACAGAGACCAGTGACATATCAAATTGGGGTGTAACCTGTGCAGTAAAATCAATTCTGCAAGTTACATAAAGATATCTGTACAAATTATTAGTCATCCAGAATTGTTGTATTTCTCTGGCTCAGTTCAGGAGCAGAGACCAGGCCTTTTTTCACCCTGCTGTGCCCAGGTAATTACATTTCTCTCCAGCAGCAGGAACAAAGAGAGCAATTAACAGCACTTCACCCACCTCCTATTGAGGAAAGGGGTGGGGGGAATGATTTGCATCAATCAATCAGCTTTTAAACAGTACCAGGAATGGGCCTGCCCAGCCCACTGAACAAGGGAGGAAGGCGAGACCTCTGGAGCCAACACAGGAGGGAGCTTCCCTTTGAAAAGATAGTGAGAAAGCACCTATCGGTGATGTCAGTAAGGGGTGTAGCTGAGGCTCCTAGAGGAGATGTGACTAGGTGTGCCTGGCTTCTGGAACCTTCCACTTCCCTTAAAAAAACCTGTGCACAAGAGAGAGACTTTTTCTTGCCTGGTGATTTCTCTGTGCTTCGCTGCTGAACCCTGGGACTTCCATGGAAGGAGGAAACCTCTGATGCCCAGAAAGGACTATGGTCTCTGCCCAGCTGATCCCAGGACCAGTGGGTCTCCTCAAGAGCCAGGGAGACTGGAACCCTCACACCTCCTGATGGCCAGTTGAGCCAAAGCCCTGGACCTTTGCACTCAGAAACCAGGAGGAAGGCTGGCACATGAAGCAAGAGAACCAGTTCACTAACATCTACATCATTTTGGAGGTGAGGAGGACTGCTTCAAATGCCCCTGGTAGCAAGAGCTTGCCATCATGAGCACAATAAGCCCAAGATCGTATGAATCGGCCCAACGGGGCCTGCGGTATGGCATTTTAAACCCTTGACCCTTCGCCGACAAAGATAGAGAGCTAGATGGATACATTTTATTGTTTCAAGTTATTTAAAACCATCACAATATAAAAAAAAGCCAGTGGTAAAATATTTAAAACAGCCTGACGATAAAAGATGTACTATTTATCCCCATCATGCTTACTGCAATCCATTTAGTACATCGTAAAAGCACGCGTACCTTGAGTCTTTAATATCTGAATCTAAAACATAGAAAGAAAAAGTCATACTTCTTAAAGAGGGCTGCCAGTAACATGAGAATTGTCAGGGGCAAGCGCAAATGGTAACTCCCTTCAGACATATAAGAATGTAGGCCATGATATATGACAGCAGGTACAATTGAAATGAGTTTAATACAGTGCATGTTCCAGTGTCATGCATCCCGTAGATTTCGACCCACTCAGTTCCTTACTGTCCTGGAGCTGCCTTTTCCTGAGCCAGTTGCTACCATGCACGGGGCATTGCCTGTCGTTTCACTGCCCCAAAACGCTGGCCAATGTGTAGAGTGCACAGTGAAATTTAGTTGATTATACTAGCGTGCTTCTTGCCATCTTGTACGACCTGTTAATTTTGGGTGCTTCAATCCCAGCTTCCCTGGGTCAGGGAAATCATGAAAGGCCAGTTGGTGCCATGTGCAGGGCAATCTTTTCTAGCTTTGTGAGCCCAGCCACATCCAATTTGGTCAACAAGGATCTTTTATACTGAAGGGACCAGTGAGTAAAGGCAGGCAGCAGTCAGCATGTGCAAAACGGGTTTATTTAGCTTCACAAGCACTGATGGTACCTTTTTGTCAATAAGGTTCTTGTTGATCGCTGCCTGCACTTTATTCACGGGTCTCTCCAGTATAAAAGATCCTTGTTGACCAAATAGGAATCACCTGGGCTTGGAAAGCTAAATGGAATCACATTGTACAAGGCACCAACTAGTCTTTCATGTTTTCCCTGACCTGTCTCATGTCGTCACATTTGCACTTTATTATAATTAAGCTGACTACAGGCCTCACTTTAGCTACTGGCGGCTTCTTAATATAAGCTCACCTAAAGCATCAAGTCAGATGACATTCCATCGTGCATCTTATTCCATTCAATCTAAGTGCTTTCTTCACTTGACTCACTGGTCTTCAGTGTTAAGCAAACAGGACAATAAAAGACTGACGCATTTCGGTCGTAGCCTTCCACAGGTTCATAGAGTATATGTGTGCAGCCCACCACCATTTTCACACAGTGCCATTAAAAACAACTGGACCGTAGGTGGTTTTATGACCATTTTCATCCACCATTTCTTAATGCGTCTTAAAAATGATCTTGAGAAGGAGGCCAAACCACAATTAAATGGCGTACTTTGCAATTCAAGTAATACAGAGGGGCACTTTTGCGTCACTTTTAACATGGGAAAAGTGACGCAAAAGTGGCGCAAGGGGCTTGTAAATCTGCCCCAGGATATTTACATATATATGATTATAGATGTCTTCACACTTTGTTCCAAGCTTATTGTGCAAAAAGTAAGTGTAAAGTGTCAGTGCACATGTAATTGATTTAAATTAAATTTTATTTTGTCAGGGGCATGGCAATAAAAGAGTCAGCTATGTATAATCCTCATTTTAGATTTTGGGGCATATTATCAAGAAACGGCATTAAAATTATCAGGAAGGGTGCTGCTACTGGTCGAACAGCCAGGTCTTGAGAAGTCTCCTGAAGGTCAGCAGGTCCTGGGTCTGACGCAGGTGGGCGGGGAGGGTGTTCCATGTCTTGGCGACGAGGTGGGAGAATGATCTGCCGCCGGTGGTCATTCGGCGGATGCGTGGGACGGTGGCGAGGGCGAGGTCGGTGGAGCGAAGCTGGCGGTTCAGGGTGTAGAAGGACAGTCGTTCGTTGAGGTATGCTGGTCCGGCGTTGTGGAGTGCTTTGTGAGCGTGGGTGAGGAGCTTGAAGGTGATCCTCTTGTGGACCGGGAGCCAATGCAGGTCTCTCAGGTGGGTAGTGATGTGGCTGTGGCGAGGAGTCCGAAGATTAGGCGTGCGGAGGCGTTTTGTATGCGTTGGAGTCTCTTCTGGAGTGTGGCAGTGGTTCCTGCGTAGAGGGCGTTGCCGTAGTCCAGCCTGCTGCGGACGAGTGCTTGGGTGACCGTCCTTCTGGTTTGGGTGGGGATCCATCTGTAGATCTTGCGGAGCATGCAGAGGGTGTTGAAGCAGGAGGAGGAAACAGCGTTAACTTGGTGGGTCATAGAGAGCGTTGAGTCCAGAATGAACCCCAGGTTGCATGCGTGGTTAGTGGGTGTCGGGGCAGCTCCCAGCATGGCCGGCCACCAGGAGTCGTCCCATGCGGAGTGGGTGGAGCCGAGGATGAGGACCTCCATTTTGTCCGAGTTCAGTTTCAGCCGGCTAGTCTTCATCCAGTCTGCGACGGCCTTCATTCCCTCGTGGAGGTTGGATTTGGCGGTGGCCAGGTCCTTGGTGAGGGAGAGGATCAGCTGGGTGTCATCGGTGTACGAGATGATGTTGAGGTGGTGTGCTCGGACGATGTTGGCGAGCGGTGCCATGTAGGTGGTGGCTTTGGATCGGAAAGGGGGAGGTGGACTCTCTGGGTTCTGCCGGTGAGGAAGGAGGTGATCCAGTCCAGGGTTTTGTCTCGGATCCCTGCGTCACGGAGGCATGTGCACAGGGTGTGGTGGCAGACGGTGTCGAAGGCGGCCAAGAGGTCCAGGAGGATGAGGGCCGCGGTTTCGCCGTTGCCCAGTAGGGTCCTGATGTCGTCAGTGGCGGCGATGAGGGTGGTTTCGGTGCTGTGGTTGCTACGGAAGCCGGATTGGGAGTAGTCCAGGACGTTGTTCTCCTCCAGGAAGTGGGTCAGTTGTCTGTTGGCGGTCTTCTCAATGACTTTCGCCGGGAACGGGAGCAGGGAGATGGAATAGATCACTAATCCTAGTTCTGTCATCAATTGATAACAAAAAAGTGAAAATTATTTTACAGTACTTAAAGACAGGATCCCTCTTTGAGCAACTGTGCAAATTTCAAATATTCTAAAGTGTCAGTGCTTCTAGCATCTATAGGTGAAGTACCAATATAATATTGAGTTACTAAATGCACAATTGTGCAAAACTCACTGATATTCTAGATTAATAATAATCCTAGTTTCGTCGTCTAATGATAAAAAGAAAGAGCAAATGCTTATACAGTACTTAAAAAGAGCAAAAAGTTGCACTTTAAGCAAGTGTGCACATTTCACATATTATAAAGTGCCTCATTACGATGTCGGTCAGTAAGTCTCCTACCGCTCATCAGAGGCTTTCTGACCGACATGGTAGGTTTACGGTCCGACTGCCGAATTACGATGTCAGCGGTTGTAGTGTAAACTAGCTGGTCATTCCAACGTGGTTCCGCGGGCTCAAGGAGCCCTCCTGCTGGTCGGAACCACAACGTAATCCCCTGTGGACGGCGTTGCCACCGTCGGGATTACAATGTCAGTTTCAGACAGCCTTTCCATGCTGGCCTTTCTGGGGTCAAAACCAGTTTGATCTAGCTCAAGAGGAGAGGGCTGGTAATTTCCCTAAACACATCCCTGGCTTGCACACAAGTTCCCTTCACGAGCAGAAAGAACTTGCCATGTTGGATCTGCCTCAGAATAGTGCACTGTTAGATAGTTTGCAGTAATGTAAACAGGATGTGCTGCAAAAGTTGGAAGGTTTACCCTTAGAGGCTTTTTCCTCATTGGTTAGGAAGTGTACAGAAGTCACCCCCACCCACTGGTTAGTAAATCCTACAAAATTTGCTCCTCACCCACAGCTCATCAGGAAAATCTCTGAGCCTATGGAAGAACAGAAGTGGGCTGAACCTGCCGTTTGAGACATTTGGGGAACCTGAAGGTCTGGATCTCTCCCTACCTGTACCCAGGTATAAGTAGTGAACTCCAAAGGTTAGTTGAACGACCACCTGTGTAGCTATACAGAAACACATCAAGGTGCAAAAGGCCTTTTTCCTGCAGTGCCCAGCTAACCAGTAGCAACTGGAACGAGACTTGAACCAGCTGGTGGCCTCTGTTGGAGCGAATTTGGGCCCCTAAATTCTGTCCCTGAGGTCCTGGAAGCCATCGAATTGACCAGAATTTTCTTCTCAAGAAACTCTGAAAAGTTAGGACTCACGAAACCTACATCTTCCAAGACCCTCAGAGTATCAACTGAACCTTGCGGTAAAGGTGCCAATTTCAAGGCAAGTTTGTTGGATTGATCTTCGTGATTGCCTTTCAGGAGGATTTCGAGCTCCAAAAGAACACTGAGTGCCTAATTTATATGTTGGTGGGAAGGGAACTCCATTGTATAGGTGATGGAGTTCCCTCACCATTAACACAGTGGTTCATCCACCTAATTTAATTTCCGGTGGACCATCAGTGTGGTCATGGCACAGACTACTCCGCCTTCACCATGGCCAATCTTCTATGAGCACTCTGGGGAGTAAGGGCCATCAGTGAAAGGCTACATGTCCACCTGCCCAGTTTGATGGGCATACATGTAGCCATTACTCAGGTAAAATCCGGTAGTCAGGGACAATAAAATCGTAAAAATGGTCCTCCAGTCATGGGAGTAGAATCCCTTGAAGGGGGAGCATTCTTTTTTTCTATACAAAGAAAAAACCCTGCTTCGATATTTTCTTTCTGCAAAGAAAAAAGAAATACTCCATGGTAAAGGGCTGCATCCTCCTTGCGGAACCTCATAATGCACAGTAAAATGCATTGGCAGGAAAGTCTCTGAACAGAGCATCCCTATATTTGGCATTCACCCCCTACTGCAAAATCAATTATTAAGCAATAAAATTCCCTTATCTTCATTCCTAAGCATTCTAATAGCTTTCACACCATCATTATTCAATATTCACCCTACCCCAGTGAGATGCTTAAAGAACTGTAGACCAAATGTACTAAGTACTGGTCGCAACAACTGGTTGAAA
>CAWUFW010003347.1:1842500-1851323 GCA_963921515.1 Calotriton arnoldi | reverse complement strand
TCAATACCAGCAGTAGACTTCCAGTTAACTCCTTGGTGAGCAGTAGCTTTACTACTGTGATCTAATGAACAACTAGAGTGCTAACATTCTGAATTTATGGCAAATGTGTGACACATCTGAATGCCTTCTTGATGGAATCAAAGTAAAAAACTGAAAGCATTTCCTACTGAGGAGACTGCAGTAAATGAGGAAATTAGGAAACTTCATAACAAAGAAGTCTTCCAAGATGGCCACCAGTGAAAAAAGAGCCCAAAAATAGCGCAAATATTACCCAGATGTAGCCCACATATAGCCCAATGACAGAAGTGTGCAAAACACTTTTTATTTTTAGTTTTATGTAGTGCAGACTGGTCAGGTATTGGAGCGTTGCATCTTAAAACATGACCCCCCCTACACTACAAAAACACCACTGCACTACCCTAAACCCTAAAACACTACCCCCAGCATGACCCCCTACACTACACAAGCACCACTGCACTATCCTAAACCCTAAAACACTACCCCCAGCATGACCCCCTACACTACACAAACACCACTGCACTACCCTAAACCCTAAAACACTACCCCAACACCACTGCACTAACCTAAATCCTAAAACACTACCCCCAGCACGACCCCCTACACTACCCAAACACCACTGCACTACCCTAAAACATGACCCCTATACTACACAAACACCACTGCACTACCCTAAACCCTAAAACACTACCCCCAGCACGACCCCCTACACTACACAAACACCACTGCACTACCTTAAACCCTAAAACACTATCCCCAGCACGACCCCTACACTACCCAAACACCACTGCACTAACCTAAATCCTAAAACAGTACCCCCAGCACGACCCCCTACACTACCCAAACACCACTGCACTACCCTAAAACATGACCCCCTACACTACACAAACACCACTGCAATACCCTAAACCCTAAAACACTACCCCCAGCACGACCCCCTACACTGCCCGAACACCACTGCACTACCCGAAACCCTAAAACACCAACCCTAGCACGACCCCCTACAGTGCCCGAACACCACTGCACTGCCCTAAACCCTGAAACACCACCCCCTTCACGACCCCCTACACTGCCCGAACACCACTGCACTGCCCTAAACCCTGAAACACCACCCCCAGCACGCCCCCTACACTGCCCGAACACCACTGCACTGCCCTAAACCCTGAAACACTACCCCCAGCAAGACCTCCTACACTGCCCGAACACCACAGCACTGCCCTAAACCCTGAAACATCACCCCCAGCAAGACCCCCTACACTGCCCGAACACCACTGCCCTAAACCCTGAAACACCACCCCCAGCACGACCCCCTACACTGCCCGAACACTACTGCACTGCCCTAAACCCTGAAACACCATCCCCAGCATGACCCCCTACACTGCACGAACACCACTGCACTGCCCTAAACCCTGAAACACTACCCCCAGCAAGACCCCCTACACTGCCCGAACACCACTGCACTGCCCTAAACCCTGAAACATCACCCCCAGCAAGACCCCCTACACTGCCCGAACACCACTGCCCTAAACCCTGAAACACCACCCCCAGCAAGACCCCCTACACTGCCCGAACACCACTGCACTGCCCTAAACCCTGAAACACCAGCCCCAGCACGACCCCTACACTGCCCGAACACCACTGCACTGCCCTAAACCCTGAAACACCACCCCCTACACTGCCCGAACACCACTGCACTGCCCTAAACCCTGAAACACCACCCCCAGCACGACCCCCTATACTGCCCGAACACCACTGCACTGCCCTAAACCCTGAAACACCACCCCCTGCACGATCCCCTACACTGCCCGAACACTACTGCACTGCCCTAAACCCTGAAACACCACCTCCAGCAAGACCCCCTACACTGCCCGAACACCACTGCACTGCCCTAAACCCTGAAACACTACCCCCAGCAAGACCTCCTACACTGCCCGAACACCACAGCACTGCCCTAAACCCTGAAACATCACCCCCAGCAAGACCCCCTACAATGCCCGAACACCACTTCACTGCCCTAAACCCTGAAACACCACCCCCAGCATGACCCTCTACACTGCCCGAACACCACTGCACTGCCCTAAATCCTGATACACCATCCCCAGCACGATCCCCTACACTGCCCGAACACCACTGCACTGCCCTAAACCATGAAACACCCGCCCCAGCCGACCCCCTACACTGCCCGAACACCACTGCACTGCCCTAAACCCTGAAACACCACCCCCAGTACGACCCCCTACACTGCCCGAACACCACTGCACTGCCCTAAACCCTGAAACACCAGCCCCAGCACGACCCCGTACACTGCCCAAACACCACTGCACTGCCCTAAACCCTGAAACACCAGCCCCAGCACGACCGCCTACACTGCCCGAAAACCACTGCACTGCCCTAAACCCTGAAACACCAGCCCCAGCACGACCCCATACACTGCCCGAACACCACTGCACAACCATAAACCCTCAAACACCAGCCCCAGCATGACCCCTTACACTGCCCGAACACCACTGCACTGCCCTAAACCCTGAAACACCAGCCCCAGCAAGACCCCCTACACTGCCCGAACACCACTGCACTGCCCTAAACCCTGAAACACCACCCCCAGCAAGACCCCCTACACTGCCCGAACACCACAGCACTAAAGCCTGAAACACCACCCCCAGCAAGACCACCTACACTGGCCGAACACCACTGCACTGCCCTAAACCCTGAAACACCACCCCCTGCACGACTCCCTACACTGCCAAAACACCACTGCACTGCCCTAAACCCTGAAACACCACCCCCTGCACGACCCCCTACACTGCCCGAACACCACTGCACTGCCCTAAACCCTGAAACACCACCCCTCAGCACGACACCCTATACTGCCCGAACACCACTGCACTGCCCTAAACCCTGAAACACCACCCCCAGCATGACCCCCTACACTGCCCGAACACCACTGCACTGCCCTAAACCCTGAAACACCACCCCTGCACGACCTCCTACACTGCCGGAACACCACTGCACTGCCCTATACCCTGAAACACCACCCCCAGCACGACCCCTACACTGCCTGAACACCACTGCCCTAAACCCTGAAACACCACCCCCTACACTGCATGAACACCACTGCACTGCCCTAAACCCTGAAACACCACCTCCAGCAAAACCCCTACACTGCCTGAACACCATTGCTCTGCCCTAAATCCTGAAACACTAGCCCCAGCATGACCCCCTACACTGCCCGAACACCACTGCACTGCCCTAAACCCTGAAACACCATCCCCAGCACGACCGCCTACACTGCCCGAACACCACTGCACTGCCCTAAACCCTGAAACACCAGCCCCAGCAAGACGCCCTACACTGCCCGAACACCACTGCACTGCCCTAGACTCTGAAACACCAGCCCCAGCAAGACCCCCTACACTGCCCGAACACCACTGCACTGCCCTAAACCCTGAAACACCAGCCCCAGCATGACCCCCTACACTGCCCGAACACCACTCCACTGCCCTAAACCCTGAAACACCAGCCCCAGCATGACCACCTACACTGCCCGAACACCACTGCACTGCCCTAAACCCTGAAACACCAGCCCCAGCAAGACCCCTACACTGCCCGAACACCACTGCACTGCCCTAAAGCCTGAAACACCAGCCCCAGCATGACCCCCTACACTGCCCGAACACCACTGCACTGCCCTAAACCCTGAAACACCAGCCCCAGCATGACCACCTACACTGCCCGAACACCACTGCACTGCCCTAAACCCTGAAACACCAGCCCCAGCACAACCCCCTACACTGCCCGAACACCACTGCACTGCCCTAAACCCTGAAACACCACCCCCAGCACGACCCCCTATACTGCCCGAACACCACTGCACTGCCCTAAACCCTGAAACACCACCCCTGCACGATCCCCTACACTGCCCGAACACTACTGCACTGCCCTAAACTCTGAAACACCACCTCCAGCACGACCCCCTACACTGCACGAACACCACTGCACTGCCCTAAACCCCGAAACACTACCCCCAGCAAGACCCCCTACACTGCCCGAACACCACTGCACTGCCCTAAACCCTGAAACACTACCCCCAGCAAGACCTCCTACACTGCCCGAACACCACAGCACTGCCCTAAACCCTGAAACATCACCCCAGCAAGACCCCCTACAATGCCCGAACACCACTGCACTGCCCTAAACCCTGAAACACCACCCCCAGCATGACCCCCTACACTGCCCGAACACCACTGCACTGCCCTAAACCCTGAAACACCATCCCCAGCACGATCCCCTACACTGCCTGAACACCACTGCACTGCCCTAAACCATGAAACACCAGCCCCAGCACGACCCCCTACACTGCCCGAACACCACTGCACTGCCCTAAACCCTGAAACACCACCCCCAGTACGACCCCCTACACTGCCCGAACACCACTGCACTGCCCTAAACCCTGAAACACCAGCCCCAGCACGACCCCGTACACTGCCCGAACACCACTGCACTGCCCTAAACCCTGAAACACCAGCCCCAGCACGACCGCCTACACTGACCGAAAACCACTGCACTGCCCTAAACCCTGAAACACCCGCCCTAGCACAACCCCATACACTGCCCGAACACCACTGCACAACCATAAACCCTCAAACACCAGCCCCAGCACGACCCCCTACACTGCCCGAACACCACTGCACTGCCCTAAACCCTGAAACACCAGCCCCAGCAAGACCCCTACACTGCCCGAACACCACTGCACTGCCCTAAACCCTGAAACACCACCCCCAGCAAGACCCCCTACACTGCCCGAACACCACAGCACTAAAGCCTGAAACACCACCCCCAGCAAGACCACCTACACTGGCCGAACACCACTGCACTGCCCTAAACCCTGAAACACCACCCCCTGCACGACTCCCTACACTGCCAAAACACCACTGCACTGCCCTAAACCCTGAAACACCACCCCCTGCACAACCCCCTACACTGCCCGAACACCACTGCACTGCCCTAAACCCTGAAACACCACCCCTCAGCACGACACCCTACACTGCCCGAACACCACTGCACTGCCCTAAACCCTGAAACACCACCCCCAGCATGACCCCTACACTGCCCGAACACCACTGCACTGCCCTAAACCCTGAAACACCACCCCTGCACGACCTCCTACACTGCCGGAACACCACTGCACTGCCCTATACCCTGAAACACCACCCCCAGCACGACCCCCTACACTGCCCGAACACCACTGCACTGCCCTAAACCCTGAAACATCAACCCCAGCAAGACCCCCTACACTGCCTGAACACCACTGCCCTAAACCCTGAAACACCACCCCCTACACTGCATGAACACCACTGCACTGCCCTAAACCCTGAAACACCACCTCCAGCAAAACCCCCTACACTGCCTGAACACCATTGCTCTGCCCTAAATCCTGAAACACTAGCCCCAGCATGACCCCCTACACTGCCCGAACACCACTGCACTGCCCTAAACCCTGAAACACCATCCCCAGCATGACCGCCTACACTGCCCGAACACCACTGCACTGCCCTAAACCCTGAAACACCAGCCCCAGCAAGACGCCCTACACTGCCCGAACACCACTGCACTGCCCTAGACTCTGAAACACCAGCCCCAGCAAGACCCCTACACTGCCCGAACACCACTGCACTGCCCTAAACCCTGAAACACCAGCCCCAGCATGACCCCCTACACTGCCCGAACACCACTGCACTGCCCTAAACCCTGAAACACCAGCCCCAGCATGACCACCTACACTGCCCGAACACCACTGCACTGCCCTAAACCCTGAAACACCAGCCCCAGCACAACCCCCTACACTGCCCGAACACCACTGCACTGCCCTAAACCCTGAAACACCAGCCCCAGCACGACCCCCTACACTGCCTGAACACCACTGTACTGCCCTAAACCCTGAAACGCCAGCCCCAGCACGACCCCCTACACTGCCCGAACACCACTGCACTGCCCTAAACCCTGAAACACCAGCCCCAGCACGACCCCCTACACTGCCCGAACACCACTGCACTGCCCTAAACCCTGAAACACCACCCCCTGCATGACCCCCTACACTGCTCGAACACCACTGCACTGCCCTAAACCCTGAAACACCCCCTGCACCACCCCTACACTGCCTGAACACCACTGCACTGCCCTAAACCCTGAAACACCACCCCCTGCACCGCCCCCTACACTGCCCGAACACCACTGCACTGCCCTAAACCCTGAAACACCACCCCCAGCATGACCCCCTTTACTGCTCGAACACCACTGCACTGCCCCAAACCCTGAAACACCACCCCCAGCACGACCCCCTACACTGCCCGAACACCACTGCCCTAAACCCTGAAACACCACCCTCTGCACGACCCCCTACACTGCCCGAACACCACTGCACTGCCCTAAACCCTGAAACACCACCCCCTACACTGCCCGAACACCACTGCACTGCCCTAAACCCTGAAACACCACCCCCAGCACGACCCCCTACACTGCCCGAACACCACTGCACTGCCCTAAACCCTAAAACACCACCCACAGCATTACCCCCTACACTGCCCAAACACCACTGCACTGCCCTAAACCCTAGAACACTACCCCCAGCACGACCCCCTACACTACCCGAACACCACTGCACTACCCTAAACCCTAAAATACTACCCCCAGCACAACCCCCTACACTACCCGAACACGACCGCACTGCCCTAAACCCTCAAACACTCCCCCAGCACGACCCCCTACACTACCCGAACACCACTGCACTGCCCTAAACCCTAAAACACTCCCCCAGCACGACCCCCTACACTACCCGAACACCACTGCACTGCCCTAAACCCTAAAACACTCCCCCAGCACGACCCCCTACACTACCCAAACACCACTGCACTGCCCTAAACCCTAAAACACTACCCCCGCATGACCCCCTACACTACCCAAACACCAATGCACCACCCTAATCCCTAAAACACTACACCCTGCATGACCCCCTACACTACCCTAAACCCTAAAACACTACCCCCGCACGACTCCCTACACTACCCAAAGACCACTGCACTACCCTAAACCCTAAAACACGACCTCCTACACTACACAAACACCACTGCACTACCCTAAACCCTAAAACACTACCCCCTACACTACACAAACACCACTGCACTACCCTAAACCCTAAAAACTACCCCCAGCACGAACCACTACACTACCCAAACACCACTGCACTACCCTAAACCCTAAAAACTACCCCCAGCAGTACCCCTACACTACCCAAACACCACTGCATTACCCTAAACCCTAAAACACTACCCACAGCAGTACCCCCTACACTACCCAAACACCACTGCACTACCCTAAATCACTACCCCCAGCACGACCCCCTACACTACCCAAACACCACTGCACTACCCTAAACCCTAAAACACTACCCAAACACCACTGCACTACCCTAAACCCTAAAACACTCCCCCCAGCACAACTCCCTACACTACCCAAACACCACTGCACTACCATAAACCCTAAATCTACCCCCAGCATGACCCCCTACACTACACAAACATCACTGCACTACCCTAAACCCTAAAACACTACCCCCCAGCACGACCCTCTTCACTACCTAAACACAACTGCACAATTTGTTACAGGCGTTGCAACGCAGGCCTGTGGTGCTTACTGGAAGTACCTAGTGGGCTAGTTGGGCCCCAGGGACCCTCAGGATTCAAGGTGACCTAATCCCCCAACTTAAAACGCACCACGGGGCGCGTTTGCACAGTGGTGAAGGGAGGGGCGGGGCCTCAGGTGACATGTGCGCAAACACGCCCTGTGGTGCGTTTTAAGTTGGGGAATTAATTCCCTTTGAATCCTGAGGGACCCTGGGGGCCAACTAGCCCACCAGGTACCTTCAGTAAGCACAACAGAGTTGCGTTGCAGAGAGGTGAAATAAGGTGCGTGGCCTCGGAACGCCTCTCTGCAACTCAGCTCTGTGGTCCTAACTGTAGGTACCTGGGGGGCTAGTTGGGCCCCAAAGACCCTCAGAATTCAAGGGGACTTAATCCCGCAACTTAAAACGCGCCACGGGGTGCGTTTGCACACATGTCACATCAGGCCCCCCTCCCTTCACCACTGTGCAAACGCGCCCTGTAGCGCGTTTTAAGAGGTAGTTTTAATCCCCTGCCCTATTATGTACTAGGGACTTGCAGAGGAGGTCATGCTAATCACAGGGGTACCCCAACGCATAGTGTTCCCTAGTGTATGTAGGTGTTTTCACTGTATTCTAAGTGTCTTTTAGCATAGCACTGGCTCTGGTTAGTCAGAGTCAGTTACCACCAGTACCCGTCTGAAAAAGTTGTGGGCACAGGATGATTTTGCAACAAGGCCTCTTTCTGCTCCTCTGTTGGTTCTTTCTGCACATCTTTTGCTTCTTTCTGTGCGTTTTTTCTTCTTTCTTCACATGTCCTACCTCTGTAGGCATAGTTAGAAACTAGCATTTAAAAAAAACCTTTAACTATAACGTGTCTGAAACCTATGGTTTTTTCAGTGAATATATATATATATATATTTCTCCAAGCCTCTGTAAAAGCACCCTATCATCCACACTGCATTCCAAGGGTGAACAGAAGAACGGCACAACGAAATCCTTTTGCCAACGAGGTGCTTTATTTGAATTCACAAGCAACCAAACGTCAAGGAGCCATAAACAAGCAAAGTGCAAAGGTGCATAACATCCAAAACTGACCTACGCGTTTCGGCCGGAGCCTTCTACTGGGTCATAGAGTGATACATAGAGTG